>JACVBY030000539.1:291446-891446 GCA_017589505.3 Metroxylon sagu
CTTTTTCAAATTTATTTAACTTTCTTTATAATTATCCAGAATCTCACATGATTTAGCAACATCTTAAATTTGGTCATCCTATAAATACGTTGGTGTTCTAATTACAATATAAATATAGAACATGGTATAACCATATTAAGCAAGATTTTACCAGTCATGCTTGAGCTTAATACAACAAAGAAGTAGATCATAATTAAATTCAAGCAGATGATTACAATAAATACGCACCTGCACAACACAACTTGCTTGACTCCCTGCTCCGTTTTCAAACATCATTCCAAATCTCATTCCAATTGATGGCAGGTGTACTGACAAATTTTAGCAATTGCGCCAGCTGAAAATTATAAACTACGAAGGACATGCTGAGCATATTTAGAGAAAATGATGCTCGAGTATTGAAAAAGAATCAAAAATACTACATGGGAAGGTTTGAGAAAATTTAGGGTTAGGTATACCTGCGGATTGTAGTAAACGATAAAAGGACTACAACAACAACGACGCATTTTATGACGCAAAGCAGTTGTAAGCACTTTACAAATATGCATACTATAAATGAAATGGCAATGTGGATGATGGCTTGTCTTTGTTTGCTGATTATTGGCACGTCTTACACCCAAATGGTAATTTGTGACTTCTCATCCCTGTATAAATTATAAGCATTATTGCAGCGTCACTTATCAAAGATCGGCTTACACACGCAAGAATATTTAACTACTCCAAAGACAACTATACTATTAGCCTTTAAAGCTCAAAAGATAGCCAAAGTCATATATCTACAACACCTTTCAATGACAGGTTTGAAACACAAATTATGAATTCTTCAACTGGCCCGATCCAACAAAGAATTACGGATATACCGGTACGTATCGATACGAAAATTGACGAGTTCCAACTAAAAAGCAATATTGGTAGCATATGTCACGAGGAAGATTGGATAGTGTGACGGTTACGCATAAAGTTTTCTGAACAAATAGTCAAGTGTAAAATAGTGAATTTCAAACAAAAGTTATTATGTTGGAAATGAATTTGGAAAATCATCCATGAAGTTTATCGGGAAGATGCAAGAGAAAATTAGCAGAGAAAGCTATGAAACTGCTTTAATTGGATGGCTTTAGTAAAGGTCATTCCCAGATAATATGCTATGACAATAAAAATAAAATCAAATAGGAAAGGATCGAGAAAAAGATGGACAAATGTAAAAGAGAAAAGCAAGAATTGTTGATAAAAACATTGCAATGACATCTAGCAAAAGGTTCGCTTCGAAAAGAAGAAACGAAGGAGATCAGGCAAGACAGATTTCCAACATAATGTTCATTGCCAACAATCTACATCAACTAAAATTATTGTTAGCTCTAATTTGATCCCTGTGAACTTAAACAACTTGGAGGCAATGGGTCCTATAAACTTTGAGGTGATAGGTGTTTTTTTAAATGGAGTTATAATTAAGGTCAACTGATTGAATTCATTTAGCACATAATTTTTTAATCATATTGGATCCATAGAGCCATGAAGTTTGCTAGGTACAATGATCAGCATTTGATGTGTTTGCCAAATTAATTGTTGATGCCGAAATAATTTTCCATCTTCATAGAAACTTTCATATTTAACGGATACGATTTGATTTTGAGTATGATTCGATTATACTTAACCCAAAACTACTATTATGGGTCATGTCCAAAATTACCATCTTATTTAAAAGTCATTTTTAGGAATAACAATAAGACTGAGTGGAGATAGAGAGCCAATCCCTACTCTTATGTCAGGCACTATTTTCTCATCTCGATCACTATTCTAACTCTTCATCCTTAACAATGGGGATAGGAACTTTCCGTCCACACTAAGGAAGATAGAAACTTTCTATTCTCATCTCGATAGAGGGTCTATTTCTTCTATCCTATTTTTAACGTTAAAATATTTATTTTATTTTAAATTTTACTTACTAAATTTTAAAAATAAAAAATATTAAATTTCATAGTATAATTGAAATAGATTCAAATAAATTTATCATAATTATAAATATATTAAATCATAATATCAATATATTTTATATTTATATATATGGATTATATTTATAATACTAAAATAATATAAGCTATTTAAATAATATAAAATATATAAAATTCATGCATGATAGAAATTGGGATTTGTAAGGTTTCATCTTTGTTTATAAGGATAGAATTTTTATCGGAACGAACATTCTGTGCATAAAAATTTTTTTGTATTATGTTATATTTGGGGCTGATAAAGATTGGGAAAAAAGAAAAAAAAAAACCACCCTAGTAATTTTTGTTGTCTCTTACCTAATTTTATTTTGTAGTTATCCGACTCGTTCACTGGCTCTCTTTCTTCTCTACCTCGTCATAATCTTTCTCTCTTTTATTTATTTTTTAATTAAGTTTTACCGTCAGAGTGTGCCAATGGGTAGAGTTCGGAATGTTGTTTAGATTGGTTCTCCAGGTAAGGGCTGAAGACTCCCTCAAGCGAAGATTTTCCCGTTGGAGTTCTATCAATACGTTATCTAATATAATCATCACCATTCATTGCTGAGCACGCAGCATCACACGTGCCCGGTATTTAATATGGGCAGCTTCGCGAAACATCTAAGCATAAGAACGCGGTCTCTTTTTTCCGTGGGTCCCAAGCGCCCAGGTTCGAATAAACATCCAACCGAATGTACCCTTTCAATTTTTTTTTTTTTCTTGGGACCCCACATATTAGCGAGTGGGCGGCTCAGTGGGTGGTGTTAGCTACCGACTGTGGCCCACGAACACATAGGCCACTGTGGGCAAGACTGAACTAAACTTTCAGTTTCAGTGCATGAATCAACAGATAGATTACTAGGTCAAATATCATCATTTGATGTGCTTTCAAATTAGTTATTGATGCTGACACTTTTTAATCTCACCGAACCGTAGGAAATAGAAATCTTTTAACTTGAGAAAACGATGGCTCGGATTAGAGGTTGCCCCCATACTAAAAGAAACTACTCTTGGTTCACCTAAGCCACTTGTGGGCAAAGGCGAATTAAGCATCACTTTGAGGACAAGAATCAACATATAGATCTTGCGATAGTCACAACTCTTCATCCAACACGGAACTAAGGTGCAAATAGATGCCAAAACAATCAATAACCATGCTCTATAAGTTCTGATTAGAATTCTAACTCGATGTTAGTCTTGACATAATTAGCAATTGTTTAGCCCAGCAAACGTTGTGGTACAGAGATAATTATCAACCTTCAATTTCTAAAATTGGAGGGGAGAGGTACCAGTCTCTTAGATCGGAACATATGTTTGGGTATGTCAATCATTTTTTTAGGAAAAAGAAAGGCAACAAGCATTTTCCTATACAACCGGAGAGAGGTATATGAATCCTTTTTCCAATTTATTCTTATTTAGTATTACATCTTGTAGCTCCTTTTGGTTTCTGTTATGCCCAAAAGGTAGCCTGAAATGCGTATATCTGTCGAGTAGTCTGTCAGACACATATTTCTCCATGCATTCAGATTTCTGCAATACAAAGTAAAGGTCTAAGTTGGAATTGGCAAATAAAGGTGTGGATATCAGATGTCAAAACAACTCGTAGCCTTCTCAAAGATACGGAGAAATGAATGGCAAACTTTGTCCATTAAAGATCGGTATGTCCGGTACTCCAACATAACAATGCACTCCATTAAAGGTCGGCCCAAGGATGACCGCATGTGCACACATGCACGCACAAGAGGGAGGCAAGGACAACATGTTTAAAATACTTGTTGCACACTTTAAAATATGAGAAATCATTGCAAATTTTATGGGTGCTGCACCGAATACAGTAGTGGTGTGCCATGTGTCAATATACTGTAGTAATCTACTGATTTTCTGTAGTCTCAGGCAAGATCCACCTAACAATTTGAAACAAAATTACAGAATCCAATGACTAAAGCAAATTAACTTATATAATTCCTCTATTTAATAGCACTTAAACATTACTTTTAATGATTCAATTATGTTATCCTACCAATCATATGACTTGAAGGCAGCATATTCACATGCACGCAATAGAAATTTACCTGATTAACTTAAGTGAAAGAGATTTAGCTTTAAGGAACAGAGAAAAATCATATAATACACCTACCAGTGAACAAAAATCAGCCTGTTCCCCCAACTCTTGGCAGCATTTTAATTGACTAAACTTCAAGGAACATGTCATATCAGAAACCCACAAAACATAAGTTAGTCTCTAATAAAATAAGCATAGCATAGCATAATCATACTGAAAAGGAATATCTTGTACTGAATATCACAGCATAGCATAACAAATAGAAAAGAGTAGCCCAGACTCTGCTATATATATAAGTCGATGGAGCAAAACACCTGTAATGTAGCTCAGACTCTCTCTATCTGAGACTCTCACTAAAAGAATAACAAACATACCCTGAAAAAGTAGAAGAAAAATCAAGCAATTCAAGACACTAAACCTTAAGTGCAGATAGCCTAAATGAATACTATTAAAACCCACAAATTCTTGCTCTCATTTATTACAATCAACCATGCAGAAGTTGTTTCATACATAAAATATAGATAGTACAATTTAGGATCCTGAAGGTCCAACATTTACATTAGGACAACGGCGTCGAGAATGACCCGTTTGCTTGCAAATACTACAACGATTTTTACTTCTTGGCTGCACCTCATCCATTTCATTATGAATGCGTGATGACTTAGGCTTACCTTTTTTTTTTGTCTGAGGCGATTGTGATTAGGAATGCATGTGAATGTGTCCATCCAGTAGTCTTTGTGGGGTAACGGATTAAACTCACATTCCCATGCATTTATATAAGAGCCAGTTGTGTATACTTCATCAACAAGAGGGGTTGTATCCATGGCAATTTCGTGGCACACGGCTAAGACATGTGAACATGGATACTTATAAATTGTCCATTTTCCACAAGAACAATTTCTATCTACAAGTGACACATTCTGAACATTGCCTCCACCCCTAAGAGCTTCACTTGACCTTCTTGTAACGACTTCATAGGTAGCTCTCTGCATGTTGTATCTAAACACTCTATGCTCATTAGCTTTAGCTTGACTTTCAACAAGCTTAATTGTCACATGAGGAGTGAAAAAAGTATTTCGATTATCCTGCACATATCTCATGGCTTCCGCGCGTCTCGTATTGAAATACTTAACAAGACGATAAAATGTCATCTGAACACATGCCGTTATCGGTACATTTCTAGCTCCCTTCAGTACACTATTAAAAACATCTGAGAGATTTGTTGTCAAAATACCATAGCGGAAGCTCCCATCATGTGCCAATGTCCACTTCTCTGGCTCCAACTCCGATAGCCAAGTCCAAGCCTCTGCATTAACTCGTCTTCATCCGTTCCATGATAAAGTTAAACTTTCGAAGCCGATGTTCGCTCCTCGCTTTCCATACAGCTCTTTTTAATTGAATCTTAGAGAATCTTGAGTTACAATTCCTGCAGACATGTCTCAAGCAGTAGCGATGATAAGCTAGAGGTGGAGCCCATCCATTACTGTCATCTGCTATGGCACTTAGTATAACTGGATGTCGGTCTGAAATAAGACAAATGCCATTTCTGTCTTTCACAACATGCCTCCTGAGATTCCACAAAAATAACTCCAGCCTAGCAAAGGCACTCTTCATCCACAATTGCATAGGCCAGTGGAAATATCCTGTTGTCAGCATCAATGCTTGTTGCAATGAGCATCTTCCCCTTGTACTTTCCATAAAGATGTGTTCCATCAATAGAAATGACTGGGCGACAATACCGAAACCCCTCGATGGATGGATGAAATGCCCAGAAAACATAATTCAGGACACGCACATTAGATGTCCCTGCATTGTAGAAATCCCAACAGACCACCGTTCCAGGGTTTACATTCTGAAGTGCAAGCATGTATTTAGGTAACTTAGCATATGAGGGTTCCCATTCACCAAATACATCAATCAATGCCTTCTGCTTTCCACGCCATGCTTTGGAGTATGACACAGTATAATGAAATTGTTCTGCCACAGCTGCAATAATGGCTTCAATATTCACACTTGGGTCTTTCTCCATAATATGTCGAACCGCATGACTGATAACTCGTGAACTTATGTGTTTGTGATCCCGAGTTACATGACTGAATAAACAAGAGTGTGGCCCCTCGTACCTTGTGATCTCAAAAAATCCATGCTTCTTCAACTTTGTAGCACGCAACCTCCAATGACAACTCTGTGCAAAACTTGAAGATGCACATTTCATAGACCAGAATGCTTTTTTTGACTCCACAACATTATATGTGCGATGCTTCTTGATGTGATAAATTTCACATGCTTTTTTCAGTTCATCTTTGCTAGTAAACAACAATCCTGTAGCAAACTCAGTCATTGATGAATCCCAAAATTGAGAATTATAGGGTAATTGTCTTTGAGTGCTAACACAACCACCATCCTGCAAATTCAAGTCATGATAAAACTCCGGTATTTGACTATGTGCAAAGACTTGATGCTCATAGACTTGACTAGGAACAATTTCTGGATGAGTAGATATAGGAATAGAACTACAGCCAGTTTCATGAACTACATCATCTCCATGTGAGTCTTCATCCTCATCTCGCTCTTCGTCAGAGTCATCATGTTCAGACCAATAGTCATCATATGCACTGTCGTCTGACTCAAGTCCCCGACTATCAACACTCTGATTGTTTGCCACATCAACACTCTGCACTACTGGCATAACTCCTTCCATCATTGAGAAATCAACTGGAGTTCGATCCGTCGGGGCAATAGGAGAACTATCCTGAATATCCTCTGTATGATCAACATTGTATGGAGCTGGAGCATCTTCTTTGAAAACATATAATTCAACATAGCGATAATCTGGAAATTTGGAAGGAAATGTCAACATTTCCTCCACATCGTCATCCTCCTCGATTGGATGAAGCACATATTTCTGATGCAATGTTGGAGATCTCCACATCAATCTCAAAATATATTGCTGCACTGAAATTTTAAGCACACTATAAACCCGCTCGATCAACTCAACATAACGGGTTCCCATGCTCAATCTAAAACTTTTACGAGGAGGTTTATTATATTGTATTCCATCTAAGCCATGTTCAATTGATCCATCACAATAAAGCAAAGAATCGAACAAAAGATCGGTGCTCATCTAAAAAATAACATTCAAAATAAATCTAGCATCAACACATAAATTGTATCATCAAGCATAAACTGAAATAAGTATAAATTTTCTACTGATTAACCGCAAACAAACTAATAATTGAATATGCACGTATTTCATAAGTATTTAACATTTAAATAATAGATGCGTACCCTGTTAAATATTCGATATTAACCTATTTATTTTCTGTCTGTTTGTTGTATGGTAAAAATGAGACTATATCAGACACTTGACATCCAAAGCATTTATTTTTTTAAGTATTATTATTAAAATAAGATATAATGGTATATCAAGTTGTCAACGTTACTTATCATGATAGATCATGCTCATTGAATTTTTTTTACTCATCAAACAATGTAATTTTTCCACAACAAGCTAACTAACCTTTTACTTATTTCTATCGATACATAAATTCTTTTATTTTTTAGTTTTTTTGTCGTGATTAATCGATGTAATTAAACTAAAAATATCATTTATTATAAAGATGAATGTGAAGTTCTTAGTAACAAAGCATATTTAAATTTTTATAATTAAATTAAAAAAAATTTACCTTGGGAAACGGGGGACCGGCTGCTCGGGTGCGCGAGAGAGAGAGGGAGCCGGGGGGCTGCGGGGGGGTGGGTGCATGCTCGGGAGGGGACGGGGGGAGGAGATCGGGAGGGCGGGGAGATCGGGAGGGGGGGGTACCGGGGGCCGGGAGAGAAGGGGGGGGGGGGGGAGGGGGATGCGCACGAAGGGAAGAAAGAGAACCGGGGGCCGGGAGAGAAGGGGGGAGGGGGATGTGCACGGGAAGGGAAGAAAGAGAGCGGGGGCCGAGAGAGAAGGGGGGAGGGCGCTCGTAAGGGAAAAACGAGGGAGTGGAGTCTCGGGAAGGCCGTGAGCGGGGTTGCACGCGAGGGAAGGCTCGGGAAGCGGGGGGAGTGGGGGGTGTAGGGGAGGGAAGGCTCGGGAAGCGGGGGGAGGGGGGGGGGGGCTCGTGAGGGGGGGGTTGCACAGGAGGCGGGGGGAGGGGGGGCTCGTGAGGGGGGTTTGCACGGGAGGGAAGGCTCGGGAAGCAGGGGGAGGGGGGGGGCTCGTGAGGCACGGGGGAGTTACCAAAAGAAACGCCACTTAGAGTGGCGTTTCTTCAGGAGAAAACGCCACTCTAAGTGGCGTTTTTGAAAACTGGTCATTTGATTTAGATAAATAATGAGCATATATAAAGATATTGTTATTTTATATTGATAAGTTTGCAAAAACTGAAATCTTCATAATGAAATTTAATTGTATGGCTTGTGATGCAAAATTTGCTTAATACTTCAAATTATTAAAGATTGCAGCTATCAATGGAGAAGTTCTTGAAAGAACAAATAATATATTATGAACTAGTTAATACGATTTGATGCAAATGTTTACATATCATAGGTCGAGCAAAAATCAAACAAACAACATTATCAATAAACCCTAATTTGATATTTTGTCTAGTAACCAAGGCCTAATTGTATATTTTAGAAGTATACTTTAGACTTTTAAAAATCTATTAATTTTAAAATAATCTTAAAAATTTACAAACAATGATAAAATAGTGTACCAATATCAAATCGATACATATTTATGCACTAAGTATTAATATAATATGATTTAATATCATACTACACTAGTTATACATTGAAATGGCACTTGATTTTCAAACTATAAATCTTATTGTTAAGTATTAGGATTGTGATCGACCTTTGTAACTTAGTTCATGAATATTTTTATATCTTTTGACTCCTTATAATGCATTCGAAGATGGGATAGAATAAGTGCTAACTTTATAAGATATATAAATCATGAAAATTGCCATGATAATTGAGCATGACAGTTGGAACTTGTTTGTTAATATGGCCTTGCTTATTTTTCTCCATATCTTTGATCAAAGATCAAGCTCTCTTAGTCTCAGTTGATCACCATCTTTGCCATTTTTTTCCTTCCTTTGTTGAGACTTTTGCATGCATCGTATTGATTTATAATGCCTTCTTCCTTCCCAATGCCTGACATAATCTATTATATATTATTAAAGTTGAAGCTTTTGAACTGTTTGTTTGTCACGTGGCAATCGCTTTTAATACTAGTTGATCGCTACTTCCTTTCCTTTCGCTCTTTAATTTTTTTTTTTATTATTATTATTGGCAGCGTCGCGCTTCTCCTCGCACCGCAATTGCTCTTTGCTCTTCATCTTTAAAAGCAATCACTATGTGACCCATTCTTTATATATATTTTTTCTTTTGCTGTGACCCATTTGACCCATCCTCGTACCGAGACGCAACTTCTATCATATGATGTACCCGATACCCCATAAATGCAACATCCCATGTTGCCATCATTCGTTTTTTTTTTTTTAAAAAAAGGAGGTTGTTTATTTGCCCCGCCATATGCCCCATGGTGCAACATTCCATATGTTTCATGTGTCATTATTGTTTGATTAAAAAAAGAGGAAGAAGAATGGGTTCTCTGGATTATAAAAATGATCCAAATGATGATGGGACGGCTATAAGATCATGTACGTAGCTGATAGGGGGAAGGTAAAGAGCCGCCGATTTTTTCTAGTAGTGGATCCCAATTAGCGTGATTCAAAAAGTATTCATTAAGTTGGAAGGGTATTGTAAAGAGAGGGATGCCATACCTCATGGTATGATATGGATAAAACTTTAATGCGACCATATTTAATCACCTTCGCTGTTACTGAAGAGATAACTATATCATGAATCGTGACTTTCATGAATAAAATATAAATATGATGGTTGAATATTCACTGTTGCAGTTCTTGAAAGATTTAAACTTTAACTGTTAACAGGTGCTAAAGGTTTGAACTTGTTTGGAGTGCTAAAGAAATTCAAAGGTTTGAACTTTGATCCTCACTCTCACAATTTTTCTTCTCCTCTCTGATTTTTTTTTCTTTTTCATAATACTATTTTGCTTTGCCAAGAGACGGTCAGGGCAGCCACTGACCCCTCCATGGATTTTGTGATGGAGTTGATATAAGTCTGAACTTGATCAGGGTGCTAAAGAAGATTAAGGTTTGAATTCGATCCAGCTATTAAAGAAATCTAAATGTCTGAACTTCAATCTTCACTCTTGCCTTTTCCTTCTCCTTTGTAATTCTTTTTTTTTTTTTTTTTTTTCTCCTAAACTCTGATCTTCACTCTTATTTTTTCCTTCTCCTTTATAATTCTCTTTTGTCTTCTTTGTGTTACTATTTTGCTTTGCCAAGAGATGGCCGGAGAGCATCATTCAGAAATTAAATCCAAAATCTTTGCTTGCTTAGCGAAGGAGAAGGCCCCTATTGCATAAAACTGTATCCATGATTGGTATGGTCTTCTTCCATGGCTAGCCGATTTAGGCAATTGAGCAACCTCTCCCATCACTTTGATTTGAACCAGTTGAGCTTGCTTTTACTTCTAGCTCCATTGCATCACTGGTCTTTCACATGGCATCCTCTTCGTAGGCTCTCATTGATGAGCCTTTGCCACAAGCCCCTTCCATGGTCTCTGTGTTTTTTTTTTTTTTTTTTTAATCTCTCTCTCAGTGTTCTTTTATCTTGTTCTGCCTTAAATTTTCATCATCAACCCAATACGCTTGCTCTGAGTGCCATGCTCTTGCTTGTCAAGGGTGTTAATGGGCCAGAGTTCGTAGCGCTGAGGAGTTGTTTTAGACCATGGCTGGAAGTTAGAGGCCCCAACCCACCAAAGCTGCTCTTTTGCAGGTCAATTTTTTGGCCACTCAAGTGCCCATTGACAGCCCATTTCGGTCACTGTTGCATTGCTTCTCCCTGTCTGTTTACTCTGGAGCTTTCAGTCTTAGATGTTGCTCTGTCTGATGTGTTTAGTATCCGCACCACCAGTAGGTCATGACATTGGAGCTCTGATGTCTTTAGGTGCCCATTAACAATGTCAGTGAGAAATATTCAGTTCTTTTCCACAAGGGAAAAAACATTAGAGGATATGCTTATGTTGAAGTTATTTGAAACAGCTTTCAAACCTCACTCAAAATTTAGATAATCTGGTAATCTATGAAACCAACTGTTAGTTATCTACGTATCTGAAAGTGTCTCTTTTGTCCCAGGCATTATGTTGTGGGCCTATGATGGTGAGAGATAAAATGGAAAGAAAATTGTGATTAAATAACTGATATTCAGATGCCTTCATTGATTGATTAATCATATATATATACATAGCCTACTACTAGACTCGATCACATTGCCTACAGTTAAGCTTCTGCCTTATTAATCGTAATTTCAACAATTAAGCTCCTGATTTATTAATCACAATCTCTATAATTAAGACACATTATAGATGCTGGCCATTAATGCACGCAACAAATGCTGCCATAATGTCTATAACATATTAAAGGCTGTAGAGCATGAAATCATTGCTTCTCCATTAGGTTTAAATCCAATGCCTGATGGCCAAAGGATAACCACAACAATCCCATCATATGACTCTATCTTCCAAAATTCATCATTTACCTGGTTGCCAAAGTCATCTTGGTGGTTCAACACTTAAATGAATGATGATCTTATTTGTAGTTAGCTGGGCTCTACGTTTATCTCTTTTCACCAATAAAAACTTCATGCAAGTTTATGCCATTTTCATTATTTCCATTGGCTTTGCAGGCGACGTACCTTCTGTGTTTTCGACATTTAATATGGTCTTCCGATCAGATTGACCAAGGAGAACATGCAGGTAATTTGTTTCAAGAGCATATTTCATTCGCCTGTTTCCTTCTTAAATTTGCCATAGTCTCTTACTTTGATTCTTTTTTCAGGTTCTGTGTATGGTGGTTGCTAATCTGCTGAAGATGTTAGCAAAATATTAGAAGAGCACACCAAAATGCAGAGGAGCAATGTCTTACATTTGTTGCTTTACTTGGCATAATTAAAATGGTTGCTTGGTTTAACAATGGAACCATGACAGCATAAATTCATGAGGCCCACCCCTAATATTATGAAATGAAAATGTTTAGGGTTATGATAAATATTTGCAGTCACACCATCAATAGCAATAATAAATTACAGTACAAAAGCCTTGTTTATTAAATGTATCTATTGTATCTATTAGCGACTATGTCTAAACAATATAACTTTCTAACATATTGTGATGAAGATCAATTTAAGTATAGCACTTTCCTCTGCCTTCAGGCCTTAACTTTGACTTTGGTTGGCAAAACCAGTTTACTTTTGTTTTTAACTTTTTTTTTTTTTTATAATGAATAGTTTGTTTGAACCAAGATTGTGAAATATCTTGGTGGATCTCTGTGAGGTTGTTTTGCCGGATAAGGGTATTCCTTGTATCCTACTAGGACAGCAGAGTCAATGCATAAGTTTAAATGTTAACAGATTGTAGCCGTAATTTAGTTCATTCATGATGTCGCTCTAAGCTGATAAGAATTTGATCAAACACTCAGCTGATGGGTTTAGTCATAGCATAGGCAAAAACAACTGGCCAAAAGTTCTAAGCTGATGACAGTCAAGTTAATGAGGTTCATGGATTACAATGGAGAGCCTACAAGCCACAATAAATTTGCAGGCAGTGGGAATATCTTCACTCATGAGCCGCTAATTGGTGTATATTGTAGAAATTTATCCATACCTATCTTCTCACACGAATATATATGAAACCAAATGTTATCATCCTTATTTCTTTTATCATGCCCTTTATATGATGCATAAAATTTAAACACTAGTTGAACAATGCATGTTCATGCAACTTTTTATATGACATGAAGAAGTTTGTTTCCACATAACTTTTTTTAATTGAATTTTACAATGATCGTGAAGGTTACCTTAAGGTAAAACCTAATAGGAAATGAATTTTGATGCTGCACACTGTAATCTGATTAGCATTTAATTCTTGGAGTAAAATTAGAAATAATAATTAGCTTCTTAATTAGAGCATGGCTTATTATTTCTCTTTTCTCTAAAAAAAATAGAATCCCTTTATATTTCTATCACGAGCGTAGAATCTAAGCAAATAGAGTGCAATATTTTTATATTACATTAAACTCCCACGCATGGATACAAACTAAGAAAATACAGACTTATTCAAACTGAACATGGAAATTGAAGTATCTCAGAATTCCCATCTTTTAGAGCTTGCTAAATATATTCTTCTTTTATGTTGAGAGCTAGCTGCACGTCTGGGAACTTTGATCACCCGAAGGGGAGAGTCCGACTAGAGAACTTTGCTCTCTGAGATCTCCGCAACAGCATAAAGTAACCTTGGAACAGGAGGCATGTTAACTTCGATGACACCCTCTAAAATTTGAACAACATGTCCCATGGATGGCCGGCGAGACTCATGATCCTGAATGCACCAACAAGCAACCTTACAGGCTCGATCAAGCTCTTCGAGGTCAGCATCACCATTCAGCTTCTGATCCAATAAGCTAAGAACATCACCTTGGATAACTTTAGTAGCAGCCAACATGGGGAAATAGGCATTCTTTCCCTCTTCTGATTGCTCTGCATTTCTCCTGCCCGATATGATCTCCAAAAGCATCATCCCGTAGCTATAAACATCAGCTTTGGAAGTGACAGACATGCCAGAGATCCATTCTGGTGCAAGATAGCCTATGGTTCCCCTGACTGTCGTCAGAACTCTACTGAAGTCGCGGCCCACGAGCTTTGCAAGGCCAAAATCTGCCACCTTTGAAACAAATGAGGCATCTAAGAGTATATTTTCCGGTTTAATGTCGCAGTGTATGATGCAGTCCCTGCATTTCTCATGGAGATAAGCTAATCCTCTGGCAGCTCCAAGGGCAATCTGGTACCTCGTTTTCCAATCCAAAACCATGGAATCATTGCTCCGAAAAAGCTTAGCATCAAGAGAACCATTTGGCATGTAATCATAGACCAGCAACTTCTTAGTCCCTTGAGAACAGAATCCACGAAGGCGAACCAGGTTAACATGCTGAAGTTTTCCAATAGTTCTCACCTCAGTTCTGAATTGCTTCTCCCCCTGGCGAGGACCTTCGAGCTTCTTCACAGCAATGGCAGTTGAGTCAGGTAGCTGTCCCTTAAAGACCGAGCCAAACCCTCCTCCCCCTATTTTCTCAGAGAAGTTTTTGGTTATTTGCTGCAAGTCACCGTATCTAAACATCACCAAATTATTCTCCATAGCTTTTGTAATACCAATCATTCGTCTCTGTTGGTACATGCGAACCAGCATGAGAGCAGTTGCAGATAAAACTATGCCCACCACCGTTCCCACCACAACGGTAAGTAAACGATTCTTGGTTTTGGACTCTGGCAGCTCTGAAGCAGCTAGACGGATGCATAGGGTCTCTCCAGTCGATCCATCTGATTTTTTCTCTAAATTAAGTAGTTCTCCATACCATACTGTACATCTATTACTATAAGAATAAGCAGTACAGGAGCAATTGTTCAAGCAAGCTAATTCACAATCTTTAATGGTAGCAACTTCCAAAAAATGGGGACCAACGGGTAATACCATACCAGACAACGTAAAGAACTTGTCTCTGTCACCATGATTGGAGCTATTAGTACCACACTGCAGAGGAGTGTTTCTCACACACCCTTGGGTGTGATCACCCAAATCCCAGTTGCTTGGAGAGGCCTCACTGAAGCCCTTCACACAGCTGCAGAAGGGAAAGCTCAACTCACTGCAGCTGCCAAAAGGACCGCAGAGAGCATAGACATCACACTGCTCTTTTGGTGTAGAAACGAAGAAGGTCCACTTCTGGGCTTCTTCCACCCAGGTCAACTGCATCACGCGCCCGGAGATATCCAAGACTGGCCTCCAAATCACCTCTTCATCCGTAAGATAATAGGTGAAGTAGTTCACCGTTGCATTGGAGACATACTCATAGGTTACGAGGGGGTTTACTGTCATCTCCGGAATGGTGGTAAACGTGCGGCCATTCCATTCCCCAGTTGAATAATACCGCCTGGTTCCATTCCACACTAAATACAGGCTAGTACTATTGGGCTCTCCCTCCAAGGAGAAGATCCCAGGAGAAGGGTCATCAGAGTTCTTCCAGGAGGTGAGGCGCTGCCTCTCTCCAGTCACCTTGTTCGTTCCGATTTTGGCTCCGGGGAGCAATGTGTCGGTTGGGTGGTCAAAGCTCTGCCAGAAGATTGTGGATGGGTCAGAGTCATCTATAAGAACAAGGTTTCCGGTGTCCAGGATCACAGCAGTTGTGGTGTTGGATTCTATGGTGGTTTGATTGGTGGACCAGACTTGGTTCTTGAACTGGTTGACGAGGACTAGGTTGCCATCATCAGAGATTTTGAGCTCTGATGAGGTTGGGTCAGAGATGGGTGCATCTCTGTTTGCCACCCAAACTGGAGTGACCTGCGGGACCTTCTTGAACCAAATGGCTATGTAGTACTTACTAGAGGATCTGTCACCCGGTTGGAAGAAGCCCAACTCAAATTTGCCACCTTGCGAGATTATGGTCTGGTTTCCCGAGAGAGAATGGTTCAAAGAGATGGAACTGGCAGCGAAAGAGAGAGGGGAGTTAAGGAAGCTGAAGAAGAAAAAGAGGAAAGGAAAGAGCAGAGGGTGGTTCATGGCTGCTGGAACTGCTTAGCAGAAGAAGAGGAAGGCCATATCTGCAATAATATGGAGGAAAGAAAGGCTTGGCCGAGCCGAGTAAAGAGATTAGGTGAGAATTTCAATGCGACGCCTTGAGCTTGCACCGCTCAACTTCCGCCAGTAAAGAGATTAGGTGAGAATTTCAATGCGACGCCTTGAGCTTGCACCGCTCAACTTCCGCCATAAAAGTATGACCACGTGCGCGTGACTAAATTTAAAGAGATGGCCAAACGGTTGGCAAGTATACAGACGATTCGTAAATGATTTTCCCTGGAAGTATATCTTATTTTATAAAAAATAATAATAAAAAAATATGACTACTATTAAAAACATAACGTATCTGCGAGTTTCGATTATTAGAATATGTTGGATTGAATTTCATCATAGTCATCTGGTGATTAAGCCTTTGATATAAACAAAGGCTGCGATGGTTGGGAAAGGTTCGCTTGCGCATGACAAAACAACTGCAAAACCTTCCAACGCTGCCATTGGAGTTGATTCAAATTTTTCTATCTTAAAAAGTTTATAGCTGTGATGATTTAAATCGTATTAAACTAAACCAAAACAACCCATTAATTAGTGAATAGTCAAACGGTTTTGTTTTTTAAAAGAATGAAGAAATCTGTTGATTTCTTGATTCCTCCACCGAACAAACCATACATTTCTAAAAAAATTTGGATCTCATTTCCTAACCAAATCTTTTGTAACGATGGATCAAAGATTTCTCGATTCCTCCACCGAATAAATCGTGCATTTGGTTTGAAGATTGAATCGGCTATAAATATGGTGGGTTCGGAAGCCTAATTCGAAACCAGAGTTTTTTTTTTTTTTTTCCTCGCCTTCTTCTCCTGTTTCTCTGTTCTGATATTGGGTCAGCCGAAGGGGTTAGCCGGAGCCTTGGGCCGTTTCCGGAGGAGAGGAGATCGTCGCCGGAGGCCGGAGCTTGGAAGCCGCCGATCGTCGCCGGCAACCTTCGGATAAAGCTCAGGTAAAATCCGTTCAATGCTCTGTTTTGGGTTTCTTAGATCATAGAGCTTGGTTCAAACCTTGGGGGCTGCCGTCAGGTGGGTGATCGCCGGCCGGATCTAGTTGTCGCCGGAGGGAATGCTCGCCACCGTGCCGCCGTCGTTGAGCCAAGGAGCTGGCCGTCGGCTAGGGGAGGAAGACAACCCCGTCTTCTTCTTCTTCTTAGTTTTTTCTTCTATTATTTTGGGTCGGGTGAGTGGTGGTCGCCGGCCGGACTCGTGGCCGTCGCCGTGCCGCCGTCGTTTGAGCCAGGCATGTGGGCGTCGGGCGATCGAGGATGGAGATGGGCGCCGGTTTTTGGGAGGAAGAAAACTTGTCTTCTCTGATTTGTTGTTGGTTTGGATGGCTATTGGGTCGGCCGGGTGAACAATGGGCTGATCATTGAATGGGCTGATAATTTGATTAGTTTGTTATGCTAATTAGTTAACTAGGCCTCAGAAAAGATTCAAAACCCAGAATATTATTTAGGTTAGGATTGAGCCTTGGATCTCTGTACCAAGTTGGGTTAAACTCAATCAGTCCAAATAACCAGGCTAAGACCATAAGACAGTTCAATTAAAATAATGGACTAGATTACTGGATGGGCCTACTTCCTGTTAACCAGAAATTGGCCCACATAGTGTTATAGTTGTTGAAATTAATTTTGTAATAAACAGAATATTAATTATGTTGGCTTAAAAAAATGGGTTTAAGCAAATTAGTCATGGGTTAATCTAATAAATTCTTTAGTGACTTAACTAAGTTAAGATAAGATTAATTTCTGATTAGAAACATTGATTAGCTAGTGGTTATTTTTATTTGAATAATGATTAATGTATATTTTGAGGTGAATAAGCGTAGGCTAATAAGGGTCATTTTGAGGTGTTAATCTTTAATTTTTAGAAATAAAAATTTATTATAAAAATTTAACTTTGCCCACTCCTAATAGCTCTCAGTAGAATTTAAGGAATGCACCGAGAGAAATCTACATTTTATTTAAAATCAAACTATACAACATTCAAAACCAAGTGACAAAGCAAAAACCTGGCTTCGACGTGAAGTCCAGCTGCACCATCAACTCCACTCTCTCTCTCTCTCTCTCTCTCCATTCTTTGCAGCATACCATCAAAGAGACCTCTTCTAAAAGTGGTTGCCAAAGGCCCCACGCTCGACCTCTTTGCAGCGAAATGCACTACTCGACCAAGGGAAGCAAGTTCATCATTAAGTGGTTGCCAAAGGCCCCACGCTCAAGTGGACTCTCCTATTGATCTATATGGATTGACCTACATACCATTGGTCAACGGAGGTAAGAAGAGAAGCCACTGACTAGCAGCTTTTATATTAGGGTATAAAAATAGCCACATACAAAAGAAGATTCACCCAAGATCAGTTTTATACATGGCATGTGATGTTGAATAAAAAAGCAAAGCCTAAAAAACAAAAGACAAAAGCCACCAATAGGTTAGAAGGCAAATGCATAATAATCCAGGCCCAAAAAAAAGATGAAGGCATCTTGAGAACCTTGCACCGTCTTTAGGTACCTTTGATTTAGTATAAATGATGAGAAGAGAGAAGAGAAGATGCTTCAATCCCAGAAACAAGAAAAATAAAATAAAGTAATGGTCCGTTTTAGTAGAAATGATAAAAGATAATCAAAAACAAAAAGATCCAAATGAAGATCAGAAAGAGTGGCCAGATAGCGAAAAAAAAAATGTAAAAAAAAAAAAAGACAAAAAAGAAAAGGAAAAAGCATGGAAATGAGGAGAAAAGGAGAAATATGAAAAAGGAATCAATTATATAAGTAAACTGATCTCTTCCTTTTTCCCATCATCGCCTACAGCCAGTATTTATAAGAGCACATGCAACTCAATATTGTGCTGAATGACTTTCAGTGACCAAATAATTACCCTTGAATCATCAAGGAAAATTTTTGATGACCCAAGTTATCATGACATTCAGAGCACTTCTTAAGTTCCAAAAACTCTATATTGATCTGTTAAACATCACAATTTGACTGATTTAAGTACCTTTTATGACCCATAATATAATAACACTTGAAGTGTTCTTTCGACTCTTTATTAATCCATGCATCATGACTCTTAAACCACTAACAATGCTGAAAAATTTACGAGAATGTCATACATATAACATCCATGCATATTATCACCCCCTAAGCATGATATGATCACCTCCTGTCATCATTAGCATGTTGTCTCTACTACTTCCAAACATAGAAAAATAAAAAACTTATAACCAAGAAATAATTCTCATTTATATAGCAAATCCTAATGATGACATATCAATTCTCCTTTAGTTGAATAAAAAGATCTCCTTTTGGCAATGCATATGCAAGCACAGAACCTCCAAAATCTTGTTTGTTAAGCGTTTTCTCCATTGCATGTATTGAGCTCTTTTTAAACAATAGGAATTTGTTAGTTACTGAATTCACACAAAATTAACTTGAGAATTAATCAATAGGATGAAAGGCAAAGAGGCACACAAATTCATACCCCAGAGACAAGAAGGAAAGGCATCTTGGGGCCTTAATTACATCTTGTAGTACCTTTTATTACACATTAAGAAAAGAGTCGAGAAGAAAAAAAGTACAGTTCCCCAATACGAGAGCAATGCCAAAGTATAGAGGACTCTTTTAGGTTCTTAATAAGAAGGGGAAGCAGGAGAAGAAAAGTGGCAAATATCAAAAACAGAAAAGAATGATCAGAAAGAGAATCACAAGAGAGGAAAGGAGGAGGAAGAGATGAAGAAAGAAGGAAGAAGCAAAGGTGAGATGATGAAAGGTAGAAAGAATGGCAAAGGTATTCAAAATAAATCAAGAAAACCCCTTTTTCCCATCATTACTATAAAAATATTTATCAAAGACTGCTTCTTTAATTACCTCAGTTATCACAACATGACACTTGAGCAACTCTTGATTACTATTTACTGAGTCGTTAAATCAAAACTATTGGTTTAGACTTTCACAATGCATTATTGTCTCATGGCATCATGACTTTCTCATCACTCTAGTTCAATGATCCACCACAACATTAACTCTTGGACCACCAGTGATGGTTGGTTACATTTAAGAAGAAGGCATACAGAATACATGGTTGCATCCCAAAAGGGCGGAGCCACAAGGTAACAAACCATCACCATTACGCACAAATGAAGGTCAACAAAAATAACAAAAATACTGACATTTAAATAAATAAAGACTTAATAAACAGTCAGCCTTAATGCTATACAATGACATACCACCTGAAGTGAATATCCAGCTGGGGCATATAAGAATTGCAGCTCCACTGAATAAAGTATGTGCGTGTGCGCACACACACATGTATGCATATGTATATATACATGTCTTGTGTGTAAAATTCATTATTTATGTTCCATTGAATGCTCAAGACAAACATGCAACAATTAAAATATTCTGAAGGAAAAGGTGAAAAGTAAAATCCCTTTCATTACTTTCAGAGAGAAAAAAAGTTAACACTGGAAGATATTAAAGCTACAAAACATACGAACATTGAAACATGCTAATCAAAAAAGAAAAAAAAAAAAAAAGGCATGGTCATAAGAGAGTGAAAAAGGCATGGTCATTAGACTGTGAAAAGATAAATAAGTGACCACAGCAATATGACATACGTGTTCAAACTACGCTCATGGGCTTCATCCAAAATAATGACCGAGTATTGCTTTAACTCCGGATTTGATAGACTCTCATGAAGTAGACAACCATCAGTCAAGTACCTGAGTTCTCCATAGCACAAAAGTTTATTCAAAATATCCTACATCCAGTACCAAATGTCATGAAGTCATAAAAGTTCAAAAGGCAGATGGAACTAAATTTCTTACTTGATGCAAGTTCTATCAGAAGTTCGATCTTCAAACCGGATTGCATAACCAACTTCTTCGCCAAGTTGAACACCAAGTTCAAGTGCAACCCTCCTGTGAACAAAGAAGAGGTAATTGTCAAGTATGTACCCTAATTTTACTGCATAAATCAAAATATATGCCAATATTCATGTGCAATATATATTACAAAATAAATGTTTGCTGCCTCAATTCATAAAAATTTCTGACAGAAAACAACGATGATCCTCTTTTGTAAGACTAGTGACATGACCAAGTGCATGAGGAATGAAATAAACAAGTAAGACACACCACATAGCTTAATTAAACAAATCATTAAATCAAGAGCTTGTAAGCCATGTCATCTTTGTTCCTTTTTCACCCTCATATGCATATAATATTGTTCAAATGAAATCACTGCTTTCAAGTTAGCTATATTTTAGCTTCTGAAGTCACAAGAAAAGCGGCAAGAAGAGATATATCGATCACAACTACTCTAATTTGTAAAAACAAGATATCAATAAGGAACTTTAGCAAAAGCATAAGGAGAAATGAAAGCATTATGGCTCTTAATGACTATATGTTGGAGATCCAAAATTGCATCAAGATGCATGAATTGCAGCAAGAGTTATAATTTCTTTAGATACAATTTTAGTGGTCAATTTTCTGTATTTTCTCTTCTTTCTGTATTTTTTTAGTTATTTGTGGGTTATAGATCCCTGTTGACCATTTGATAGTTTTTTTTTGCATGGTCACAGTACTGCTCAAGTACCGTTAATGCTGCAGTGCCCATGAACAGTAACCATGTCATATAGGTGTATTTTAGGGAGTCCAGAATTCTAGTTAGGGTTTTCTTTCATTTAAATATGGGAGTTATGTAACAGCATCTTTTACACAGGTATTGAATGGATGAATCAAGTTTGGATTATTTTCTAGTGGTGTGATTCTGCAACAGAGGTGTGGCGCCTTCAACAAACCCTAGATGTGATTCCTAGGTCCCAGAGTGAAACCAATATCATCTTTTTATCTACTCTTGGTTCTTTTAATGATAATCTATGTTTGCTTTTAGTCCTTTGTTTCTTTAGATTTATTTCAGTTTTTCCTTGTTCTCTGTTGATCTGGATTGCTGTTGTTGATATCTAAAGAACCCATTATGCCATCATAAATTTTACAGCATAGAGAGGTTGTTTAACAGTCCATTTCAAATCTTTTATTTCTTTATTTTAGATCTCTGTTCATCATGTAAACCCTATTTCCCAAATCCTTAGGTTAGATCCTATTTGAACCATTTTTCTCTCCTCTAGAAAACCAACATTGCTAGTCCATTGATATGAAAGCAAGGCATCAAAGCTTTTCCTAACACCTCCAAACTGCCTTGTTCCCTAACCAAGCCTTAGTTTCATATTCTCTAGATTCAGTTCAGTGTCCACTAGCAATTTCGCATCGACTTTCCTGCTTTCATTATTGCAAACTCAGGTCCAAACTGAAATTCCAGCACCTTCGGGTTTCATCCCTATCCAAAAATCTTAAATGATCCCTTCCCTTGACTATCTTACATCACTATATACGAACACTAAGAACTTCATATAGTGTACATCAAGTAAATAAATGAGGGAGATTTTGTTAGATGTGTATCCTCGAAAGTCAATTATTGGCATACACATTATATATTGTTCCAGAACTTTCGTTGTACATGATCATATTTATATTAATAAAATTGGGCATTTTTTCATACATGTTAATGTGTCATGTATCGTCCTTGGGGTTGATGGACAATGACATGTATTTTCAAGAGTTGAAAATTTGAGACACATGTCATAATAAATTAACTCCTAAAATACTCCCAATCAATTGATCAATCACGAGGATGGTGATCGATCCGATCAGATTGGAGCATGGATCGCTTTGATACGAATCTCTAGTATGAGGTATGAGATACCAAGGCAAGAATGCTGGTAGATGTTTGACATCGGTACCGAGTGTGACCATACGAGAAATCAGTAGGATGACTACTCACTCGTTAATGACTTCTCGGCAATGTAGTAGTGTAAGTGGTCCTTAACCTATAGTACTTCGGTTACTCACACTAGGGTCATTATAAGTTTGACTGCATATTACCTTGATCCTCTTAGGCATCAAGGACTTTGTTATGTATGTTGGCTGCAGTGGTTGTAATGTAGGAGTAAGGAGTATTCATGAGGAATCTATCAGCCCTAGTAAATAAGGAGAAGTCCTATACTATTTAGGAGACTGAGTTCATGAGCCTGTGGCCACGGCAAGTGATAATGGAAAGAAGTTTCCATTGGAATCATAAGTTGAACTTGAGTCAAATAAATATTGCATATGACCGGTGCTTAGGATTTAACGAGATATCCTTGACCTAGCACCCTGTTGGGACTCTTAATAGAAGGATTATACTACAAGATAACTCCATTTTGGGTTCTTTTCTAACCTGCTGGCTTGCCACTACATACTGCTAGGTGTCACTGGTGGATTGTGAGAAGCTCACTTGGAATCGATTAGGATCGTCGATTCCAAGTTATGAGTTAAGTCGAAATAGTTTCGACCCACTGAAGGAGTTTCGGTGCAACCCTAATACTGATTAGGGATTATTCTTACTACCAGACAGGTTGGAACCTATGGGGTCACACGTAATAGGGGCTGAATTCCTCACTTTGATCTTTATATTAATTTGATTAGTATTTTGGATCAAGTTCTTTGAAGATGAATTGCTAACTGTTAGCAATCAAGCCTGATAGCATCACTGCTGACCCAATTCGACCAGATCGAATTATTTTCTATCTCCTTAGATTGTCCAATTAGCTTTGACCAAATATATTTAGGGTTGATGTGAATTGTCTAAGACTCAATTGAAACTTTAGTTTGAGTCTCATGTGATGAGATTCAACTAATACTCGAAATCCATTCCAATTGGATTTAAATTTGACCCTGGATATAGAGTGTCAATGGATTAAGATTCTTGGTTTTCCTAAAGTGATTAATGTATATTAAATTTCATCTCTCCTTTAATGTATAGAAATGATAAAAAACTCATCGATTCATTAAATGTGGGAATATGTAAAGGGTTTTGACTCTTTAAATTTTAAAATATTAATTGTAGCATTAATAGCTATTATGATAGAAGACTTTTGGACTAAAAAAAATTAATTGTAGCATTAATAGCTATTATGATGAAAGATTTTGGACTAAGAAAAAATTAATTGTAGCATTAATAGCTATTATGATGGAAGACTTTTGGGCTAAAAAAGAATTAAATATAGCATTAATGGCCTTCATGAAGAGAGAAGACTTTTGGGTTACTCTTGAAAGTCTATATAAAGGGTCCCTAGCCTGGAAAAGAAAAAAAAAAAAGGAGAAGGCTAATGAATATGTCCATCTTATATGGCATAAGGCTTTGCATAGGCTTAGAGAAGTCTTTACTGTTCTATTCTTCCACCTTATATTAAATCTAGTTGGGCAAAAACAAATGATAAGTTCCTGTTAAGGAGATCAGACACAAGAAGGCTGATTCAGCAAAGAGTTTCCTGCACCATCTTTATCAAAAGGATCTGCAAGGCGCTAGCACCCGGTGATCCATCCAATTTTGAGGAGTCTCATCCCTGCGTGGATATTCATAGAGGCCGGACGTGTGAACGACTCTAATTCAAAATTCAGTGATCCGACAAGGTAAATTCCAATTGCATATTTCAATTTGATAAGGTAAAAATTTATATTTTAAATTTTTTTATATTAGATCTGATCTTTGATCATGCTATCACTGAGTAAATAAGTTTTAGATGAGATTTAAAACTTATTTACCCAATTATAAAATTTTAAATTCATTTCTTCCGCTATAAGATACTGATAGTATGAAAACCCATTTTATCCATCAATCCGGTCCTTCAAGTGGTATCAGAGCCTGGTTGGATGGATATTGCATGATCATATCAAATTCTTTTATCTTGATTTATGAAATAAAGCATATGTTGATATAGATTAATTTTCTGGTAAGTTATGATAATATAAGTATCATGTTTGAAACTGCTAGAATTAATAATCTATCAAACATCTTATGACACCTAGTTAAATTGATAAAGAAATTGTTTCTTGCTATAATTTACTTAAATCATGATGGAATTCAATGTTAAAAGTTTTAAAAATTGAATATCACATGATTTAATATGGGTGAAATTGTCTAAGGACATGGCTTAGTTTAGGGTTACCTGATAGGATCAGTAGTTAAACCCTGACTGATTTTGGGCAAACTGATTAGGTCAGATTGGGTCCAAAATCATTTCTAAACGTTAGAAGGATAAATCGACTTATTTTAACATGAGTTTATCATGTCAAGACCAATTTTGGCTTTGCGATTGAGCTTGGTTCAATAGATAGTCTATTCTATTTGACTAAACTACTTTGGTGTCTAAGGCAAGTCTCGATCAGTGGTTCTTAATTGCTCCTAATTGCTCCGTTCACTTACCTGGCTAATTTTGATTGGTGTCTAAGGTAAGTTAACTAGGACCCCATCGATCTTACTTACCTGGCCATTGTAGGATGGTCTTGAGTGAATAAGATTGTTTGTTGATCTGGCTTCACCCATACTAACTAGGTAAGTCAAATATAAGATGTGTTGACTTTTTCTTAATAAAGTCAGGCAAGAGTTGGGCTGACTAGAATTGGGTTAGTTAGACATGTGCTGACCAATCCAATTCGAGACCTGAACCTAAACCTCCCCATTTCAATATTGAGTCTGCGGTCTTCCATTGTTCTAGGTATGTGGGGTTTTATCGGTGTTGATTGTTCTCGACTGGTTACAGTGGTTCAATTGCACCGGTATTTCTCAAACATACCTACTATACATGAGATGTAGCTAGTTTTAGATGGGGTTGGGGCCCAATAACTGTTAGGTGAGAGTCCTAATGACAACTAAATCTGGCATGAACAGTGGGTTTGACTCAACTAAAAAGTGTGGGTAATAACTGTTAGGTGAGCCCATATAACTCAGAGACCAAAGGGTTGCATCGTACATAAGATGTACTGAACAAGAGTTATCCACTGATATGATATAGAAGGATACCAATAACTGTTAGGTGAGGGATACCTCATATTAGATCAGACCGCAACACCCACTAGGAACCCTAGTCGCGTAGGGGTTCTCGCATCTCCACCGGGGAGTGTGTGAGATCCGTGAAAATAGTGGGAGTCTTCTTTTATATTTAAAAGTCCCTAAATATAAAAAATTAATCATGTACAATATCTAACTTGAATACTTAACTCTTTGCAGTATTGAACAATGTATGCTTCAAAACCCTTAGCACGAATACTAGAAACAAACCGTCTGACCGGATTAAACTTCAAGGATTGGTTCAGAAACCTGAGAAATCTCAACTCAGAGAAGCTTGGTTATGTCCTAGATCAGGATCCCCCCGCATTGACTGTTCATCCTACCTCTGAACAGAGG
Organism: Metroxylon sagu; assembly: GCA_017589505.3. Lineage (NCBI taxonomy): Eukaryota > Viridiplantae > Streptophyta > Magnoliopsida > Arecales > Arecaceae > Metroxylon > Metroxylon sagu. The sequence goes on from JACVBY030000539.1 coordinate 317,518, forward strand.
ACAACACTTGAGAAATGGCAGGATGATGACACAAAGGTTAGGTGTTACATGTTGGCGTCCATGACTAATGAATTACAGAGCTAGCATGAGGATATGTCAACTGCCAAGGCGATACTGACTCATCTGCAAGAGTTGTATGGTGAGCGGAGTCGCACAGCGCGATTCGAGGTGTCAAGATGGTTGTTCAACACCAAGATGAGCGAAGGGCAGTCCGTCCATGATTATTGTTTAGCAATGATCAAGGACATAGAACAGCTTAAGAAGCTAGGCATATCCATTAGTAGGGATTTGCAGGTGGATTTGATCCTCCAATCCTTGCCTAGTTCATATGGACAATTCATTATGAACTATAATATGAACAAGCTTGAATACACCTTACCTGAACTGTTGAATATGCTAGTCATTACTGAGGGTACCTTGAAAAGTTCAAGGGGGTCTGTTCTTACTGTTGAGCGGGCTTCAAAGTCTAAGAGAAAGACTCAAGGAAAAAGGATGAAGCCTGCAAAGAAACACAAGAAGGAGAATAAACCCAAGAAGGAAGGTTCCAACAAGAAGGCTACAGTTAGCAAAGGAAAATGTTTCCACTGTAATGCTGAAGGCTAGTGGAAAAGGAACTGTCCTATTTACCTAAGGAGCCTGATAAAATCCAAGGGAGAGGGACCTTCTGAAGGTATGCTCGTAATTGAGTCTAATTTAACGGTATCTTCTGCTTTTAGTTGGGTCTTAGACTCTGGTTCTAGTGCTCATGTTTACACTACCATACAGGGTCTCATGGAAAGTAGAAGGTTAAAGGAAGGAGAGATCCTGCGCGTTGGCAATGGAGCAAGTGTTGCTACTATTGGCTAGGAACTTTTTCCTTAAGGTTACCGTTAAGATTTAGACTAGATTTAAAAGACTGTTATTATGTTCCTGTTGCAAGCAGAAATCTGATTTCTGTATCTATATTAGCACAGGAAGGATATGTATTCAATTTCAATAAAAACTTTTGTACTATTTATTTTGGAAATAAAGTAGATGCAAAAGCTTTTTTAATTAATGGTCTATACCATCTATATGCTGATGTTGAGGTAGATATAAACGAGCATTCAGTGAAAGTCATTAGTAAAAAGCGTTCTAGAGATGACCTAAATCAAAAGTACCTATGGCACCTTAGGCTAGGTCATATTAATGAAGATAGACTTAACCAACTGATGAAGTATGGAATCCTTCATACTTTGAGTACAGACTCAATACCAGTTTGTGAGTCATGTCTTCAGGGTAAAATGATCAAGCTACCCTTTGTTGGACATGGAAAAAGAGCCACTGAGTTACTTGCCCTAGTACACACTGATGTGTGTGGCCCATTTGATGTGCAGGCCAGAGGAGGTTTCTCTTACTTCACTACCTTTACTGATGATCTGTCATGGTATGGATATGTATTTCTAATAAAACACAAGTTTGAAGCTTTCGAAAAGTTCAAAGAGTTCAGACAAGAGGTAGAGAAACAAACAGGAAAACCCATCAAGGTTCTTCGATCAGATTGAGGAGGTGAATACCTTAGTGGAGAATTCCTAAGTTATCTTATGGAACATGGCATTATCTCACAGTGGACTCCGCCTCGCACGCCTCAGCTCAACGGGTGTCCGAGAGGAGGAATAGGACACTATTAGATATGGTCCGATCCAAGATGAGTTTCACTGATCTTCCTTTATTTTTATGGGGATATGCACTACAGACTGTCTTATTTATTTTGAACCGGGTTTCCTCTAAGTCCGTTCCTAGCACGCCTTATGAGATTTAGCATGATAAGAAACTAAGTCTTGGTTTTCTCAAAATTTGGGGTTCTCCTGCCTATGTTAAACAATAGGAGGCGGACAAGTTAGAGGTACGATATGTTAAAGCTCGCTTTATAGGATACTCCAGAGAGTCTATGGGATACTATTTTTACTTCCTTGAGGATCACAATGTGATTGTGAGCTGACACGCCATCTTCTTGGAGAAAGAGTTTCTTCAAGATGAAGGTAGTGGGAGGGTAGTAAGGCTCAAAGAGAGTATCTCTAAAGAGCAGTCAGCTATAGATCGGGAAGAACCAGTAAATCCTGTTCGTAATATTGCTCCACCACCTCGTAAATCAGGTAGAATCTCTCATCCTCCTGATAGATACTTAGGTATGGTTCAGGAAAAGATTGAGAAGATATTCCTGATGGGAGATAGGGATCAACTGACTGATCCTAGGACCTATGACGAGGCGATGTCAGACATCGACTCCGAAAAATGGTTAAGTGCTATGAAGTCAGAAATAGACTCCATGCATGCAAACCAAGTCTGGACTCTAGTAGATCCACCTGAAAGAATAGTACCAATTGGGTGTAAATGGATCTACAAGAAGAAGATAGGTGCAGATGGCAAGGTAGAGACCTATAAGGCAAGTCTTGTAGCGAAATGTTATAGTCAGCGTGAAGGTGTTGACTATCAGGATACCTTTCGCTAGTAGCCATGCTGAAGTCCTTTCGCACTTTGTTTGCTATAGCAGCGTTTTATGATTATGAAATATGGCAGATGGATGTGAAGACGGCTTTTCTAAATGGATATCTTGAGGAAGATATCTATCTGGAACAGTCAAAAGGTTTTATATCCAGTGATAATGATCACCGTGTCTGCAAGTTGCATAAGTCCATTTATGGATTAAAGCAAGCTTCTTGGAGTTGGAACACTCGGTTCAATGATGCGATCAAAACATTTGATTTCATTAGGAACGAGGAAGAGCCATGTGTGTACAAGAAGGTCAGTGGGAGTGCTATCACTTTCCTAGTATTGTATGTGAATGATATACTCCTAATTGGGAATGATATTCCTATGCTGACTTCGGTCAAGAGATGGTTATCTAAGGAATTCTCAATGAAAGACCTAGGTGAAGCATCTTATATACTAGGAATAATGGTCTACAGAGATAGACCTAAAATGATGCTTGGCCTATCACAGAGAATGTACATAGAGAATGTACTGAAGAAGTTCAGCATGGAAAACTCCAAAAGGGGTTTACTATCCCTTAGACATGGTATTCATCTCTCCAAAAAGATGTGCCCTAGCACACCTGAGGAGATTGAGAGCATGAGCCGGATCCCTTATGCTTCGGCAATAGGGAGTCTCATGTATGCTATGTTATGTACACGACCTGATATTGCACTTGCTATGAGTGTCACAAGCAGATATCAGTCGAATCCAGGTCAAGAACACTGGATAGCTGTGAAGAACATTCTTAAGTACTTGAGAAGGACTAAGGATTTGTTCTTGGTCTTTGGAGGAGATTCTGAGTTATGCATTGAGGGGTACTCGGATGCAGATTTTATGTCTGACCCAGATGATAGACGATCAATATTTGGACATGTGTTCGTGTGCAATGGTGGTGCTACAAGTTGGAAGAGTTCCAAACAACCCATCATCGCTGACTCGACCATGGAGGCAGAGTACATCGCCGCATCTGAATCTGCTAAGGAAGCCTATTGGTACAAGAAGTTTGTTGCAGAACTTGGAGTGATGACATCAGATGCCATCCCACTGTACTGTGATAACAATGGCGCCATAGCTCTTACTAAGGAGCCTAGGTCTCACCAAAAGTCCAAGCACATCGAGCGGCAGTTCCACATTATACGCGAATACCTTGAGAAGAAGTATATCAAGGTGCAAAGAGTTGACTCCATGAAGAACATCGCAGACCCACTGATGAAGCCATTGAGTCAGCAAAAGACTGAAGCACATCTTGAGAAGATGGGGCTTAGAGTTGTTGCCAATTGGCTTTAGGTCAAGTGGGAGTTTGTTAGATGTGTGCCCTGGAAAGCCAATTATTGGCATACACATTATATATTGTTCTAGAACTTTCGTTGTACATGATCATGTTTATATTAATAAAATTGGGCATTTTTTCATACATGTTAATGTGTCATGTATCGTCCTTGGGGTTGATGGACAATGACATGTATTTTCAAGAGTTGAAAATTTGAGACACATGTCATAATAGATTAACTCCTAAAACACTCTCAATCAATTGATCAATCACGAGGATGGTGATCGATCCAATCAGATTGGAGCATGGATCGCCTTGATACGAGTCTCTAGTATGAGGTATGAGATACCAAGGCAAGAATGCTGGTAGATGTTTGACATCGGTACCGAGCGTGACCATACGAGAAAACAGTAGGATGACTACTTACTCGTTAATGACTTCTCGGCAATGTAGTAGTGTAAGTGGTCCTTGACCTATAGTACTTCGATTACTCACACTAGGGTCATTGTAAGTTTGACTGCATATTACCTTGATCCTCTTAGGCATCAAGGACTTTGTTATGTATGTTGGCTGCAGTGGTCGTAATGTAGGAGTAAAGAGTATTCATGAGGAATCTATCAGCCCTAATAGATAGGGAGAAGTCCTATGCTATTTAGGAGACTGAGTTCATGAGCCCGTGGCCACGGCAAGTGATAATGGAAAGAAGTTTCCATTGGAATCATAAGTTGAACTCGAATCAAATAAATATTGCATATGACCGATGCTTAGGGTTTGACAAGTTATCCTTGACCTAGCACCCTGTTGGGACTCTTGATAGAAGGATTATACTACACGATAACTGCATTTTTTGTTCTTTTGTAACCTGCTGGCTTGCCACTACATACTGTTAGGTGTCACTGGTGGATTGTGAGAAGCTCACTTGGAATCGATTAGGATCGTCGATTCTAAGTTATGAGTTGAGTCGAAATAGTTTCGACCCACTAAAGGAGTTTCGGTGCAACCTTAATGCTGATTAGGGATTATTCTCACTACCAAACAGGTTGGAACCTATGGGGTCACACGCAATAGGGGCTGAATTCCTTACTTTGATCCTTATATTAATTTGATTAGTATTTTGGATCAAGTTCTTTGAAGATGGATTGCTAACTGTTAGCAACCAGGCCCGATAGCATCACTGCTGACCCAATTCGACCAGATCGAATTGTTTTCTATCTCCTTAGATTGTTCAATTAGCTTTGACCAAATACATTTAGGGTTGATGTGAGTTGTCCAAGACTCAATTGGAACTGTAGTTTGAGTCTCATGTGATGAGATTCAACTCATACTCAAAATCCATTCCAATTGGATTTAAATTTGACCCTGGATGTAGAGTGTTAGTGGATTAAGATTCTTGGTCTTCCTGAAATGATTAATGTATATTAAATTCCATCTCTCATTTAATGTATAGAAATGATAGAAAACTCATCGATTCATTAAATGTGGGAATATGTAAAGGGTTTTGACTCTTTAAATTTTAAAATATTAATTGTAGCATTAATAGCTATTATGATGGAAGACTTTTGGACTAAGAAAAAATTAATTGTAGCATTAATAGCTATTATGATGGAAGACTTTTGGACTAAGGAAAAATTAATTGTAGCATTAATAGCTATTATGATGGAAGACTTTTGGGCTGAGAAAGAATTAATTGTAGCATTAATAGCCTTCATGAAGAGAGAAGACTTTTGGGTTACTCTTGAAAGTCTATATAAAAGGTCCCTAGCCTGAAAAAGAAAAAAAAAATGGAGAAGGCCAATGAACATATCCATCTTATATGGCATAAGGTTTTGCATAGGTTTGTAGAAGTCTTTGTTGTTCTATTCTTCCACCTTATATTAAATCTAGTTGGGCAAAAACAAGTGATAAGTTCCTGTTAAGGAGATCAGACACAAGAAGGCTGATTCAGCAAAGAGTTTGCTGCACCATCTTTATCAAAAGGATCTGCAAGGCGCTAGCACCCGTTGATCCATCCAATTTTGAGGAGTCTCATCCCTGCGTGGATATTCATAGAGGTCGAACGTGTGAATGGCTCTAGTTCGGAATCTAGTGATTCGACAGGGTAAATTCCAGTTGCATATTTTAATTTGATAAGGTAAAAATTTATATTTTAAATTTTTCATATTAGATCTGATCTTTGATCATGCTATCATTGAGTAAATAAATTTTAGATAAGATTTAAAACTTATTTACCCAATTATAAAATTTTAAATTTATTTCTTCCGCTACAAGATACTGATAGTATGAGAACCCATCTTATCCATCAATCCGGTCCTTCAGATTATGATAATGAAACCAGCAATACCAGTAGGTTTGTGGAAGAAGAAAGGTTTGGATCAGTGTTGGATTGGGTGGATGAAGAACATCAAATAATTGCACCAAAACTCTTCAATGTTGGTTAATTTATCTCCTAAGTAGTGATTCAAATCTTGGCGGAACGGGGTCCGAGACAGTCGAGACGTCTCATCCCAAATATTTTAAGACCAATCTTAGCCATCCTGTCTCATTCTATATCGATCATAATACATTATAATGTCAATTTTAAATAAATCTAATTTATCATAAAAATAGAATTTTTAGAGTTCAAATATATTTAAAAATCAAATAAAATATTAAAACTTTACAAATAAATTTTTTTAAAAAAAAAAGCATCCCAAACAAGTACTTAGATGCGACTGAATTGGGGACCAAGACGGAACGAGATGCCCCTGCGTCTTGTTCCATGGAAAAACTGTGATACCTCTATCCCATGAAATTTAAAACCTTACTCCTAAGGAATCCTTGAAATTAATAATCCCCATATACAGTAAACAAGTGACACCTATTTGTCCTGCAAAGTTAAACTACATACATTGGTAATGTTTTCGAAATCTAAATAAATGCTTTGAATAGATGACATCTTTAAGGCTTAAACTTGGTAGGGCCTTTTCACTAAACTATAAAGAGAGCTGTTGCAAAGAGTTGACATATATGCATGTAAGGTTAAAAAACTATAGTTGCAGGTATTCAAGTCTTTTCTGCAACTTAAGGCAAATTCATGGTTTAGAATTAGAACCATATGGAGTGTTGATGATAAAAACAGGGGAAAACCAGAGTCCGTTGTATTTTAATGAAAAGAATACAAGAATTAAGGATGTGAATTCCAAAATGCTGGTGTTTTTTTTTTTTCATTCTTTTCAGTCATATATTTGTAGGCCATAGTGGTGCAAATGTTTAATTAATTCTTTGCCAACAAAAGTAGAGAGGTGAAAGAGCATTCTCTTATGGAAAGATTGCCCTTTAAATGAATTGGGAATGTTGTGCATGACCCAGAATCAAGAGAAACTACACTACTTGAACAGAAAACATGAGCATGATCATGGGGTAAGAAACAGCCATCTAAAATTGATAGCAATGATAAAGGGTTTTGAAAGAAAAACATGTTTAGATATAGGTGCCATAAAGAATGAAATAGGAGGAAATGGGACGCTGTTAGATATAGGTGCCATAAAGAATGAAATAGGAGGAAATGGGACGCTGTTCCCTCTATGTCTAGGTTTGAAAGATATTATGGAAACAGGATTCTTTGATGGCAGGGATGATAAAGACTGCGTACGAAGGATTCGCAAACTTTTGGTTGAATAAGCAATGCCATGATATGCCTATCATATCACTCATTATGCATTAGCTAAAGCTCAATTAATTAGGGCAAGCTGGAAGTGTTTGGGGACTCATTATCAAAGAAAGTTTCTTTCTTCCACCAAAAATAAGGAAATAAAAAGATACATTCTTGATCAGGTACTTAATGAATTAGAAAGCATCTAGCCTCATTAAGGTCAAGATAAAAAAATGATTGGATCATGCTAAATTTTAGGGATGAGAAGCCAAAGAAGTCCTTTAGTCAACTTCCGCTTAAGTTCTCTCTCTTCATGATGTGAGAGAGGATGGTCTACAAGAGGAAGTTGAGGAAAACTTCAGCGTGAAAAATAGAGGCTTTATTTTGATTATATGAAAAGATCCTATACTTTGAGAATTCAGCAAAGCGAAGCACTCGTCTAAAGAAGAGTTCATTCCCTTTTACGGGAAGTCAATACAAAATTGTTTCTTCATTCCTCGATAATTAGAGAATTCAAGGTTTGAGATGGCACGCCAGTAGCTAGATTTTATGTGCTATTTCATATTTCAAAGGAACATTTTCTTGTTTATGATACGAGTTCAGTGTCTAACAAGAAGGACAAAGCAGATACAGTTGCATTCCATATGAGACAAAACAGACAAAGAATTAAGCGTTGGTCGATCATGAGAAATGGAGTTCCTTTCCAAGCTCAGCCTGAGTACCTCCTTCATCTTGTTCTTTGTGGTCTTAACCTCATTCAAGAAACCAATACAATAAAACAGTCGAAAGACGCTTAGACTCAGAGAGAAAGGGAACAGGGGGGCGTTTACCTCGCAACAGAGACCGCGGCTACTCTGCGAGGCTGGGTGACGGCGATCATCCCGGAACGGGTGTATCCTCTCCGGTGCAAGATCTGGGAGAGCTGAGTGCTCTTCCCCGAGCCCGTCTCCCCAATGATCACCACCACCGGCTTCTCCTCCACGGTCTCCACGATCTTCTCCTCGAATTCAAGAATCGGGAGCACCGCCATGGGTGCGGAGGGATGGGGAGGAGGATCGAGAATCTCGAAGTAGCGCAGAAGAGGAGAGAGAGGAAGGGCTCGGAATCAAGAGCAAGGGAATTAGGGTTTTCCGAGGGGAAGAAGCTTCAGAGGATTCCTGGGATCCGCCCTTCCCTCTTCTTCACGAGTGGCGGAAAGCAAGGAAATTGAAATCGAGTACGGGGTACATAGAGACCGACTCTCTCCGCCTCCGTTTCGGATGAGAGTGATCAGGTGTGAAGGTTCGAAGCGCACGCAAATTTTGATTGAAGGAGAAGTTTCGCTTCCTAAATGAGTTTTTATTTAGACATAAGTTTTCCAAATTTTTCAATCTTAAGTTGGGACTAACAAATGAAAAACAATATTTGAAGAAAAACATTTATATATCAATTTATAAAGCAATCTTCCCAATAATTTTGAATCCAATAGAACGCCATTTAGTTGGATATTGGACTCCTATTACATGCTATATAACCCTTTTTTTTTTAGATTATATACAAGGCATTTGATTTCTCAAAAAAAAAATGGTAACGTGTATGCCATTAATCTCTTGTTATCTTACCGTCCACAAGCTCAGTTTGAGTGAATTAATGGTAAGGAAAATAAACAATAATTGCTAATCCAACAGTCACATGTACATCCAAATCTTGATAACAACAAATGAAGGTAAAAGTATTAATATTTTCAAAAAATCTATGTCAAAAGATTGATAAATTTTGAAGCAAAAGAAAGATCAACGTCATGAAATATATAATATATAATAAAACTATATAATATGACGATAAAAATAGATGACAAAAGGGCACTTTGCTGGATCGATAATATTATAAAATTAATCAATTCGACTCGGCTTTATGGCATTCCATGAATTGAAACTACTATTAATAATGTGATTGCCGCTATGTTTTCTTAGGCCCAGCACCCAATTGCTTCACTTTTTCTTCTCTATGCTCTTCTCACTTTTCCTTATTCTCATCTTCTCTTTTTCTTTATTATTATTATAAAGCTATTTTAGCTTTGTATATCTCTCCTAACTTATGTGCCAAATAGAAAAAAATAAAAATCAAGTGTACCGCTTCATAAATTGTCATTCATTTATAGCAGTCTTGATAGTTTAGAAAAACATGGCTCGAGGTGGGAACCACATGCATGAATAACGTTTCATATGAAGAAAAAAAGAAAAAGCTTGCCTATTGCTAGGAAAATATAGCACCTACGGTAACCCTGATGGAATAAGAATAAGAGTAAATACGGTGAAGTATCGTTGCTCAAAAGATGTAACCCATGAAGCATCATCAATGCTCAAAACAAAAAAAAGGTTCTGAACTCTGATTATTGGATTGAACATTTTGGTACTTTGAATAAAATTCATAAGATGTTGTATGTATTCGGTACATAAAAATTGATGCTCAAGAAGAGGAAAGGTTCTAATATCCTAATTATTTTTTTCCTTTCTTTGCATTGATTGTCTATCATTATTAAAATTTAAGTTACCTTTACATACAAATGTAAGTTTCTCTTATCTTGCATGCACATATAAGTTGGAGAAGATGAGAATTTATAAACATTTTCATAAGTCACCACACTCCAAGGCTCTATAGTTTTTTTATTATTATTCTATTAATATTCTAACTATGGTTCAGCACCTTTGAACAACTCCATTCTTTCATCTTTACTCATGGCTTTAGAAACTTATTTTAAAGATATAAGAAATATTAGGGCTTATACATATACATTCAAACAAGAAAGAAAATCTACAAAATATGTAATCGTATCACCTATGTTTTTGCATATACATTGCTAATTCTAGAGAACAAAAGGATGTAAGAAAACTTAAAGGAACAAAACTAATGTTTTAAGCCATAAGCAAACAAAGTATGAAAAAAAATATATATATAGGGGATTCACAAAATCTATGATTAAAAGACATGCAAAGATCAAACACTAAATAGATATGCTGGGATACTATTTGTAATCCATAGAGTGAGAGTGATCTAGGTATTCCTAACTTAAATAGCTGGTAGGAGGCTTTCTCTAGAAAATTAACTGCGAGGCAACTTCTAAATCCTTCGGATCTTTGTGCTAAAGTACTTTTTGCCAAGTATAAGTTTCATAACTTGGTATACTTACAACTCTCCTTAAAGGGCATCTGCATTATATAGATTTATTTCTAAAGTTTCTCCTATCCTGTTCAAAAATTTGTTGTAGTCTATTCGCAATGAGGATTCTATTAAAATTAGTTTTCATCCTTGATTTTTCATTATCCCTATTGACAAGAGACCTTTGATCTATAATGTGGAAGCTCTCCAATCGTTCTCATCTGTAGGAGATTTTATTCTTTCATTTAGAGTTTGGAATCAATCGTTACTAGTGGGTATTTTCCTTTCTAAGATTGTGGATGAAATTACAAGCACTCCAGTTGGGGGTTTAGGACAAGATGATGTTGTATACTGAAGGAAGGGTTAGAAAAATTTATTGATTAATATTAGGAGAGAAATTCCATAAGTGGATGCACAAAAAATTTAGAACCTAAAGTGCCAACAGAAGATTCTTTTCTTTTTGTGGAGGCTTTGGTGTAATGGGCTCTCGACATCTTCTATTATGACAATCATGTGCCAAGCTTATCTTTGCAACATCGTAGATGTGACTCTGGGATCGAGATTGCTCACCATTTATTATTTCAATTCCATGATTCCACTCTGGTGTGGCATCAGATGAAGCAATATTAAGTCCTTACTTTGACAACCATCCAACAAACATGAACTTACCTTCTCAACGATGCACAAAGGAATGTGGATCAGAGTATTCAATCATTAATTTGTGATTGTTTGTGGTGGATATGGAAAGCAAGGAATGAATATCTTTTCCAAGGTAGGACTTTTAATCCAAATTAAGTGGTCAGGCATGCAATTGGTAACTCTAATGAATATTTGCTCTTTGTAAGAAGTGCTCATCCTTTATATCCTAGCATTTGGGGTGCCTCTCTATAAATCAATGTCATCTCTAAGATATATTTCTTGGGTACCCTCTCAATCAGGATACCTAAAAATAAATTTCCATAGCTTTGTTCATCAAAATGGTATGGGAGCTGGAGTGATAATCCATGACTATCTTAGAAGGATTTTGTTAGCTCTTGTTATTTAAGTTAAATCAAGGTCTATCCCTTTTGTAGAACTAACTAGAGTGTGGCATGGGCTTCGGGCAGCTATTCAACATTTTCAATCTTCTAAGTTGATTTTAGAAGTGGACTCAACAATGGTAATCTCTTGGTTGAGAGGAAAGGTTCATTGCTAGCATCCCTTTCTTCGAGGTCTTCTTAAAATCATTGCTTTTAATTCTCCGATAGAATGCCTGCAAATTTTTTGAAAGATAAAACAAGTTGCAAACTTCTTAGCAAATTTAGCAATGCAGGTGAAAAAGTATAGAAGTTAAGATACTAGAGAGCCTCCTCATCTTTACTATTTAGCTTGAGCTGATGCTCAACAAGTTCTCTTTTTGAGGTTTTGTTATCAAAAAAAAAAAAAAAAATGATATGGATGGAGTATATATTTATTCAAACATAATTGCTTATATAACTATATCGACATCAAACAAAAGTAGTATAAAAATCAATCAATAAACAAAGATGTGCATCATAGGAAAAAAATCATAAAACAATATTTTTTTCTTTTGTTTAGTACCAACAACCATTAAAAAAAGGTAATAGATTTAAGGAAAAAAAAGCCACCAGAATCTACAAACAAGTATCTTTCTTCATCCAAAGTTCTGTTTTATTATTTCACCATCTAAATCTATCACAAAATATCTTAAAAAGATGCACGAGTATCTGTTAAAGAATGGATCAAACGAATGAATAACAAAAACCAAAGAAGATGGCTAAAAATGTAGCTGTTTGATGATCTTAATATAGTTTTCTCTCCTAATCCCTTTGGTTTAGGCATTTACTTGAAAAGGCCCTCATTTCCAGCAGATTAAATCCATTTTCTCTTTATTTTTTCTTCTTCTTGCTAACTGACTTGAATTTCTTCTGGAGAAAACTCCGAGGTCTCTAACATGTTCTTATTAACAATAACAAGCCTTTTAACCATGCCCTTTATAACAGAGATATGATGCATAAAATTTAAACACTAGTTGAACAATGCATGTTCATGCAACTTTTTAGTTGACATGAAGAAGTTTGTCTGGACATTTTTTTTTATGAAATTTTATAATGATCATGAAGGTTAACTTAAAGCAAAACCTATTAGGAAAATGAATTTTGATATTGCACACTGAAATCTGATTAGCATTAATTTTTGGAGTAAAACTAGGAATAAATTAGCTTCTCAGTTAGAGCATCACCTATTATCTATCTTTTCTATAACAAATAAAAATCCCTTTATTTTCTATCACGAGCGTAGAATCTAAGCAAATAGAGTGTAATATTTTGATGTCACATTAAACTCCCAACCATGTTGGCATAGCTCCTAGACGTAGATACAAGCTAAGAAAATACAGAATTATTCAAACTGAACATGGAAATTGAAGTATCTCAAAATTCCCATCTCTTAGAGCTTACTAAAATATATTCTTCTTTTATGTTGAGAGCTAGCTGCACGTCTGCGAACTTTGATCATCTGAAGGCGAGAGTCCGACTAGAGAAACTATGTGCTCTCTGGGTTCTCTGCAAGAGCATAAAGTAACCTTGGAACAGAAGGCATGTTAACTTCGATGACACCCTCTAAAATTTGAACAACATGTCCCATGGATGGCCGGCGAGACTCATGATCCTGAATGCACCAACAAGCAACCTTACAGGCCCGATCAAGCTCTTCGAGGTCAGCATCACCATTCAGCTTCTGATCCAACAAGCTAAGAACATCACCTTGGATAACTTTAGTAGCAGCCAACATGGGGAAGTAGGCATTCTTTCCCTCTTCTGATTGCTCTGCATTTCTCCTGCCCGATATGATCTCTAAAAGCATCATCCCATAGCTATAAACATCAACTTTGGAAGTGATAGGCATGCCAGAGATCCATTCTGGTGCAAGATAGCCTATGGTTCCCCTGAATGTCGTCAGAACTCTACTGAAGTCGCGGCCCACGAGCTTTGCAAGGCCAAAATCCGACACCTTTGGAACAAATGAGGCATCTAAGAGTATATTTTCTGGTTTAATGTCGCAGTGTATGATGCAGTCCCTGCATTTCTCATGGAGATAAGCTAATCCTCTGGCAGCTCCAAGGGCAATCCGGTACCTCGTTTTCCAATCCAAAACCATGGAATCATTGCTCCGAAAAAGCTTAGCATCAAGAGAACCATTTGGCATGTAATCATAGACCAGCAACTTCTTAGTCCCTTGAGAACAGAATCCACGAAGGCGAACCAGGTTAACATGCTGAAGTTTTCCAATAGTGCTCACCTCGGTTCTGAATTGCTTCTCCCCCTGGCGAAGACCTTCGAGCTTCTTCACAGCAACGGCAGTGGAGTCAGGTAGCTGTCCCTTGAAGACAGAGCCAAACCCTCCTCCCCCTATTTTCTCAGAGAAGTTTTTGGTTATTTTCTGCAAGTCACCATATCTAAACATCACCAAATTATTCTCCATCGCTTTTGTAATACCAATCATCCGTCTCTGTTGGTGTCTGCAAACCAGCATGAGAGCAATTGCAGATAGAACTATGCCCACCACCGTTCCCACCACAACGGTAAGTAAACGATTCTTGGTTTTGGACTTTGGCAGCTCTGAAGCAGCTAGACGGATGTATAGTGTCTCTCCAGTCGATCCATCTGATTTTTTCTCTAAATTAAGTAATTCTCCATACCATACTGTACATCTATTACTATAAGAATAAGCAGTACAGGAGCAATTGTTCAAGCAAACTAATTCACAATCTTTAATGGCAGCAACTTCCAAAAAATGGGGACCTACGGGTAATACCATACCAGACAACGTAAAGAACTTGTCTCCGTCACCATGATTGGAGCTATCAGTACTACACTGCAGAGGAGTGTTTCTCACACACCCTTGGCTGAGATCACCCAAATCCCAGTTGCTTGGAGAGGCCTCACTGAAGCCCTTCACGCAGCTGCAGAAGGGAGAGCTCAACTCGCTGCAGCTGCCAAAAGGACCGCAGAGAGCATAGACATCACACTGCTCTTTTGGTACAGAAACGGAGAAGGCCCACTCCTGCACTTCTTCCACCCAGGTGAACTGCACCATGCGCCCCGAGATATCCAAGACTTGCCTCAAAATCATCTCTTCATCCTTAGGATAATAGGTGATGTAATTCACCGTTGCATTGGAGACATACTCTAAGGCTATGATCTGGTTTGCTGCTGCCATCTCCGGAAGAGTGGTAAACGTGCGGCCATTCCATTCCCCAGTTGAATAATACCGCCTGGTTCCATTCCACACTAATAACAGGCTTGTACTATTGGAGTCTGCCTCGAAGGAGAAGATCCCAGGAGAAGGGTCATCAGAGTTCTTCCAGGAGGTGAGGCGCTGCCTCTCTCCAGTCACCTTGTTCGTTCCGATTTTGGCTCCGGGGAGAAATGTGTCGGTTGGGTGGTCAAAGCTTTGCCAGAAGATTTTGGATGGGTCAGAGTCATCTATAAGAACAAGGTTTCCAGTGTCCAGGATCACAGCAGTTGTGGTGTTGGATTCTATGGTGGTTTGATTGGTGGACCAGACTTGGTTCTTGAACTGGTTGACGAGGACTAGGTTGCCATCATCAGAGATTTTGAGCTCTGATGAGGTTGGGTCAGAGATGGGTGCATCTCTGTTTGCCACCCAAACTGGAGTGACCTGCGGGACCTTCTTGAACCAAATGGCTATGTAGTGCTTATTGGAGGATCTGTCACCCGGTTGGAAGAAGCCCAACTCAAATTTGCCACCTTGCGAGATTATGGTCTGGTTTCCCGAGAGAGAATGGTTCAAAGAGATGGAACTGTTAGCGAAAGAGAGAGGAGAGTTAAGGAAACTGAAGAAGAAAAAGAGGAAAGGAAAGAGCAGAGGGTGGTTCATGGCTGCTGGAACTGCTTAGCGGAAGAAGAGGAAGGCCATGTCTGCAATAATGTGGAGGAAAGAAAGGCTTGGCCGAGCCGAGTAAAGAGCTTAGGTGAGAATTTCAATGCGAGGCCTTGAGCTTGCACCGCTCAACTTCCGCCATAAAAGTATGACCACGTGCGCGTGACTAAATTTGCCTCTCATTATCACCGTGAGGGCTAATTGGCTCTTTCATTCATTGCAGAATTAATGGAAGACATGACCAAACGGTTGGCCAAGTATACAGACGATTCGTGCAACGCAAATGATTTTCCCTGGCAGTATATCTTATTTTATAAAAAATAATAATAAAAAATATGACTACCATCAAAAACATAACGTATCTGCGAGTTTCGATTATTATAATATGTTGTATTGACTTTTCATCATAGTCATCTGGTGATTAAGCCTTTGATATAAACAACTCATGCGATGGTTGGGAAAGGTTCGCTTCTCCGCATGGCAAAACAACTGCAAAACCTTCCAACGCTGCCATTGGAGTTGATTCAAATTTTTCTATCTTAAAAAGTTTATAGCTGTGATGATTTAAATCGTATTAAACTAAACCAAAACAACCCATTAATTAGTGAATAATCAAAACGGTTTTGTTTTTTAAAAGAATGAAGAAATCTGATGATTTCTTGATTCCTCCACCGAACAAACCATACATTTCTAAAAAAATTTGGATCTCATTTCCTAACCAAATCTTTTGTAACGATGGATCAAAAGATTTCTCGATTCCTCCACCGAATAAATCGTGCATTTGGTTTGAAGATTGAATCGGCTATAAATATGGTGGGTTCGGAAGCCTAATTCGAAACCAGAGTTTTTTTTTTTTTTTTTCTTCCCTCGCCTTCTTCTCCTGTTTCTCTGTTCTGATATTGGGTCAGCCGAAGGGCTTAGCCGGAGCCTTGGGCCGTTTCCGGAGGAGAGGAGATCGTCGCCGGAGGCCAGAGCTTGGGCGCCGCCGATCGTCGCTGGCAACCTTCGGATAAAGCCCAGGTAAAATCCGTTCAATGCTCTGGTTTGGGTTTCTTAGATCATAGAGCTTGGTTCAAACCTTGGGGGCTGCCGTCAGGTGGGTGATCGCCGGCCGGATCTAGTTGTCGCCGGAGGGAGTGCTCGCCACCGTTCCGCCGTCGTTGAGCCAAGGAGGTGGCCGTCGGCCGGACTCGTGGTCGCCGGAGATCGTCACCGTGCCGCCGTCGTTTGAACCAGGGAAGTGGGCGTCGGGCGATGGAGGATGGAGATGGGCGCTGGTTGTTGGGACTTGCATGTCTTCTCTGATTTGTTCTTGGGCTGGATGGCTATCGGGCCGGCTGGGTGAGCAATGGGCTAATTATTGAATGGGCTGATGATTTGATTAATTAGTTGTGCTAATCAATTAATCAGACCTCAGAGAAGATTCAAAACCCAAGATATTATTGGGGTTAGGATTGAGCCTTGGATCTGTACCAAGTTGGATTAAACCCAACCAGTCCAATTAACTAGGCTAAGACCATAAGACTTAGTTCAATTAAAATAATGGGCTAGATTAATGGATAGGCCTACTTCCTGTTAACCAGAAACCAGAAATTGGCCCAAATAGTGTAATAGTTGTTGAAATTACTTTTGTAATAAACAGAATATTAATTATGTTGGATTAAAAAAATGGGTTTAAGCAAATTAGTCATGGGTTAATCTAATAAATTCTTTAGTGACTTAACTAAGTTAAGATAAGATCAATTTCTTAGAAACATTGATTAGCTAGTGGTTATTTTTATTTGAATAATGATTAATGTATATTTTGAGGTGAATAAGCATAGGTTAATAAGGGTCATTTTTGTAAATATAATTAAGTTGATGAAAATTAGCAATATTAGAAAATAAATAAATCTTGGTTAAAATTAGTTAAGGCTTAGTAATCATTGTGATAGATAGGTAAAGCGGTGATTTTTCAAATATGGGCTAGAAGGGCAAAAGGATAATTTTTTAAATTATGAATTTTAATGAATTAATTAATTATTTATGTTTAATTATAGGTAATCATTAACTGATTGACTTGAATTGTGGAGATTATTTTGGATTAGCAATCTAAGATAGGAGTTTTATATGTACTATTATATAATATGTTTCATGTGTTGCATACCTCCATGCATTATAATTTATCGTTGGATTTTTTGGTATGTTTTAAATTGAGAACGTTAGTTTATTGTGGAGTTGTTTATATGTGTTGGTATAATATCTTGGTTATGAATAGTTTTGGCTTTGATTTGAGATTTTATGAATATGGAATGTTGATATATATTATTTTGGATGTGATGTGGTATGGCTTTGTTCGATATGAGTTCAGATGTGAGCATATGAACTAGTCATTGAGATGTATATATGTATAATTTGTACTATTGATACGTGGTACTAGTTTTAGCAATATTAGTATGATTCCTTACTAGCCTAAACCAGCAACACTGGGGAAGGGCTTGAGAGTCGTAAGAAGCCGGTGTAGAACAAAGTCTTGGGTTGTATAATATGGTGTGGCTGAGTTTATTATGTTAGGTATTAGTATGAGAACCAACCTGTGCATGTATAATATTGTTAGGTTAAGTTGTTAGACATGGATTACTAGCATGCTGATTTGCTAGTATATATCTTCAGTATGTAGAGTGACTTAATTCAGTACTGAGATTGGTTGAAGTTGTGGATCTGATGTTGCTGTTGACACATGGTACTAGTTCTGACAGTATTGATGTGATTCCTTATTGGCCAAACCAGTAACACTAAGGAAAGGCTTAAGAGTTATGAGAGACCGGTGTAAAATAAAGTCATGACTTGTGTAATATGGCATGGTTGAGTTTATTACGTTGGGTATTAGTATGAAAACCAATTTATGTGTGTGTAATATCGCCAGGTTAGGTTGTTAGATACGGATTACTGGCATGCTATTTTGCCAGTATGTATCAGTAGTACGCAAAAAATTGAGACATGGATATGTGGTTATGTTGATAGCTTTGGGCATTTGTTCTGGTTACGTTGGCATTTGGATATGGTTGATTTAAAGATTTTTCTAATGGTTTGTGGATATACTATGTTACTTTTTGTAAAAATATATTTTAATATATTATTATTTTAGTTTTCTTATCATATTCATAATAGTATTTATAGAAATTCTGCTGAGCTTATAGCTCATTATTTCTTTTTTACCATGAATGATGACGATGCCTATTAGCTGGATCAAAAATTGAAAGTTGATCACCAAAAATGAGAGTAGCATGTAGTTTTCTTTTTCTTTGGCATTATAGTCATGTTGAATTGTACAATGAAATTTTATGTGTACTAGATTGATAATTTGTAATAGTGAAATGAGATATATGGGATTTAGCTTCTGCAAACGTATATGTTAAGGTTTAGTAAGTCTTACATGCTATTGGGATTTGCTTTAAAGTATGCATTTATATTGCGATGTCTCTGAACCAGGTTCTAAATTGGGGTCAACAGCAATAACAATGTGAGATTTTGGTCCCTGTTCATCATAAGCAGCTGAGCCCTATAAAGCTAGCATAAGAAAATTTATCCTGACACCACCTTAGCTGGATGGCTGAGCAGTTGTAGATGAGCACTTGGGCTCCTATTGACCAAAGCTTGCAATTGCTGTCACAACAGAATTCAGCAACCATCTTGACCATTTTGTCTAACATTGCCTTAAACTGTGCCCAAGTCTTTGCTATAAGCTGTGCCAATTGTGCTGCCTGCTACATAAAGGTGTTTGAAAGCTACAGCAGAGCCACTTAAAGGGGATTCTAACAAAAGTCATTGGAGGATATGAGGTTGGCGACAGACTGATTCACCCGGGATTAGTTGATGGCAATTTTAGCCAGTCAGATACCAACAACTAAAGGAACGCATGGTGGTCATAGCATCATAACACGTAGACGGCAATGCTACGCCACATGTCAAAATCTCTTGGGCAGTCATACATGTATCTTACACCATTAGTGCACCAGATATGCTACCATCACTAAAGTCATAGCCTACCTAGAAGTGCATCAGGATTGGATTGCATGTCGCCATCCTGTACCGGGTTCATGTATGTACAGCATGGGCCTCCTCAATCTATCATCATGGATGGCTGTGATTGCTGAAATGAATCATTTGTCAAAGTTCAATCCGAACATAGATGATATTACATTAGGAAGCTTTTAGAAATAATTTTTTAAATAAATTAATTAATATTTAAATTTTTTACATTTGAAGCAGAATAGATTGCTCGTAAAAATCTTATTTGCATTCAATTTTAAGAATATAAGATTAATATATGAAGAGAGTTAATCTTTAATTTTTAGAAACAAAAATTTATTATAAAAATTTAACTTTGCCCACTCCTAATAGCCCTTAGTAGAATTTAAGGAATGCACTGAGAGAAATCTACATTTTATTTAAAATCAAACTATACAACATTCAAAACCAAGTGACAAAGCAAAAACCTGGCTTCGACGTGAAGTCCAGCTACACCATCAACTCCACTCTCTCTCTCTCTCTCTCTCTCTCCATTCTTTGCAGCATACCATCAAAGAGACCTCTTCTAAAAGAAGACCCCAGGTTTCTACTCCTCTACCACTCACTTCTCTCCTTTACCAGAGGCTGCCTTTGTCACCAGCCTAATTCCCCTGACCCAGAGCTCTGCCACCTCCTTCCCACCCTCACATAAAAAATGCACCTCCCTTCCCTTGGTGGTCACCACCCTGAACAGCCCTGGCTCATACCCATCCCCCTTTGCCTTCCGGTTCCTCTGAAATGCCGAGCTTCCCCCCAACTCGGCCTCCCTGCAGACCACAGTCCTGCGGCTTGACTTGCCCCACCGCAGCACACCCGCAGCGCCCACCATTCTTAGCAACTTCCTATGTGGCGATCCCTTACCACACTTGGTGTGCTTCATCACACCCCTCCCTTCCAAGACCAAGACCCTTGCTAGCTCATTTAATATCACATTTTCTGCTTCATTGCCAAGCTTATCATTCATCCTTGCTAGCGAAAGGGCGGTCTCACCTCGATGATTTTTGATATCACACCTGGCACCGGAAGCGATCAAGAGGTCACACAATGCTCCATGGCCTTCTCTTGCTGCCAGCATCAGTGGTGTATATCCATCTCCATCCGGCATATTGACATCGCAGCCCCTGGCGGCCAAAAGCCCTGCCGCAGCCAAGTCTCCACGGCGAGCAGCGCAGTGAAGAGCATAGAACCCTCCTGCATTGCCCTTCTCAAGAGCAAACTTGAGCATCACCTGCTCGAAAAGATCTGAATTGCTGTTCGACTGAGAGAGCATGACTGCTGTCTCCCCTGCTTTATTGCTTAGCTTCACATTGGCACCAGCAAAAACCAGGCAGCGGAAGGCATCAACATGGCCTTCTTTGGCAGCAATCATAACCGCAGAGAATCCATTCTCATCTTGTTCATCAATGTCAACCTCTGGTTGCATCAACACTACTTCCAAAGCCTTCGCATCGCCGAAGCGCGCTGCAAACATTAATGGAGAGAAGACAGATGAATCACTCGATTCAGGAACCTTCCCTGATCTAATAACATCAAGGACGGCATGTTGGAAGCCGATGCTCCACCGGTTTGAAGCAGCAACCAGGGCAGCTGAGGCAGCAGAAGAGTTAACCAGGCCGAGATCAGCACCAGCGGATGCGAGAACTTTAAGGCAATCATCGTGCTTATACCGTGCAGATAGCATCAGGGCGGTCTCACCGGACTCTGTTCTTGAATTAAGGTCACATCCTTGATCGATCAAGATTTGCAAGATTGAAGGATGGCCAAGCCGGGCGGCCATGTGAATGGGCCGGAACTCATTCTTCCTGCTGGTTTTCACTGGGAACTCAAAGTCTGCTCCACATGCCAAGAGGATGCGGACTGTGCGTGGATTGGCACAAAGGATGGCATGATGGAGAAGGGTCCGGCCCAAGTGCAAGGTGTTGGGGGAGTAGTGCTGGAGGACAAGCCGCAGCATAGTTCCGGTAGACTCGAAGTATTCGACTGCACACCAGGCAACGTTGTAGGGCTCAGCAAGCCCGGCTCCCACCCGGAACTCATCTCCGGTTGCAGTGTCCCATGACCATGCTCCCAGCCTCACCTTGGTGTCCGTCCTTAATCCGGCCTGAATCAAACAGTGTTGACCATTGGTGCCAAAGACTCGTGCATGGATTATATGCAACAAACTATTACTTACTCTGTGCAGGTACTAAGCAATGAGTGAGCAAAATATGGTCATACCTGTAGTAATCGTCGGACGACAGCGACCTGCCGGCCGATGATGGAAGCGACGAGAGCTGTGCAGTTGATATTGATGTGCAGTGATGGCTTACACGAGCGCAGCAGCATGCGATCGGTTGCATTTGGATCAACCCCACACTGCAGGAGATATTAACATTCGTCATAAATCGAGCTAAAAGCTGTATTCAATCCACTATCGGAACATCTACATTTGTTGACATTTATTAATCTAAAAATAATAAGTAAAATACACTGTAAAAAACATTTGTTATTTTAGATCTGTGCTGGATAACAGGAAAATAGGCTCCAATCCAAATCGCACCAAAATGGATTATCATATTTAATATTCTAATTATAATTTTGTTCTATGCATGAACCAAGCTGTAAGCTTTATTCTACATGTTCATGAGGGGCTTGGTATGCAACTTAATTAATTAGATAAATTAAGCTAATTAATTGGTCTCACTCATATCAAATTTTTTATTTACATTTTGAGCAGGATTTCTGGTAACATAGACCCATATATATATATATATATATAATTAATGTTCAATCCTCTAACTGACATTAATTTTTAGTTCCTATTGACTAAGCTACTAAACATAGAGTCTACAGTATCCATTTTTTTTTTTTTTTTTTCAATCATTGCAGCTACATAATTATCATGTGTATACTTATATTTATTATATTCAGTATTACTATTATAATCTCTTTACCCATAGCAATAAAGGCCGAAAATTAAAGAATGTTGGCATAATAGGTTGGAAGATACGTGGCTGGTCAATCGGACTAAATGTTGAAGTCCGGACAAGGGTCAAACATCAAAACCCCTTAAAAAAAAAAAGAAAAAGATAATTAACAAGATGATGATGCAAACCTTGATGAGGGTGTCGACGACGTCGACGAATCCCCGGGCAGCAGCGGAGACGAGTGCATGGACGGCGACATGCGGGCGGACGAGGTCGGAGCCCATAAGGAGCTCCGCCAGCCTTGCCCGACCATTGCAACACGCCTCCACCACCGCCTCCTCGCATGCCGGCTGCGAGGCCCCCGCCTTCAACAGCACCTCCACCACCTCCGCCCGCCCCTCCCTCGCCGCCGCCGTCATCGCGTAGCCCCTGAACATCTTCTGGTTCACGTCCGCTCCCGCCCCCTGCTCCGAACCAACCATTCACAAACCTCCAATCAATACAGTCCAGAAAAAAAAAAAAATACAATAACAAATTTTGCTTCCTTGCTTGTTATTTGTTCCCTAAAGATGAGACCTTGGCAGTAACGAGGCATGGCCCCAAAGATACGAGCAGAGGGTCGCTAGATTTAGTTCAAATTCTCGATAAACAGTCCAAATTCCAGGTACCTGGGGAGGGGTCCATCAATCATGGCAACAAAGAACTAACGTGGCCTGAGATAAAAAGGTGCATGCAAGTCAATAATAGCCATCTGATCCAGTGGGGACGACGGCACCGACCAAGATGGGTTCCAATAAGCATGGCAGCGGGGAGTGTTTCCCAAGGGGACAGCTGGCAATCAGGGAAGAGCAAAAGAGAAGGCGTACGGACGAATCGTACGGCTAGGAAGACCTCGCTACAGTGGGAATGTGCGCGTATTCACCCATCTTTCCCTCCTCCTGCGCTCACTGGTCGCTCTCAGCGAACAGGGTTCTGACGCCTGCCAAACTACGCAGAGGCCAAAACAAAATAGACGGGCTGAAATGGTCCACTAATTGGTCTCAAAAGATGGTAGCAGACTAATAGCCGAAGTCAATTTTAATTAATGTATCGACTGAGTCCGGTACATCTATGAAAGGCCATAGCAGGAGGCCATCGTAATTTTAATGGCCGTGATGGCTCACGTCGTCCCTATGGTACACCGAAGCCATCAGTCATCGATGCAGGGGTGGAGCCCGGGAATCGCACCCCGGTACAGCACTGGTAAGATAACGCGGGTAGGAAACGGACGGGCTGGATCTAATGGAGCCGGGTGATAGGCGCCGTATTGGGTCTGGTACCACCGTATCATTCCTCAGCGGAACGGATAGCGAAGTGTGGTACAAAGGTCACTCGGAAAGCGATATGAGGTCGAGAGATACACCCATTTGGTTACCTCACGTGACCGTGTCTCATTTCTCCCCAGCAGCAAGCAATATTATCGTCGCCCAATAATATTTTATTATTAACAGGGCAATTAAACAAGTCTACGTACATACACGGCTACAAAAGTTCTTTTATTTTAGTTTTGGGGGGGCGGGGGGGAGACTATCTACGTCGGTAGATCAATGGTACGGGTCTCATAAATACGTGCTAATAAGTAGAGAAGCGTACGTGTCGCGTAGCCAGCTGGGAGTTGGTGTGTGGCCAGTGGAGTTATGAGTGTGTTTGTGCGAGTGGCCCTGTAGCAAAACACGGGGATCGCGGGACATTGATCCTGGAGCTAAACCCCTGTTCTTGTCCTCCTAATGATCCGGCCAACTCTATAATTAGAGAGAGGATTAGAGAGAACGAACGGGGGAGGGGGGACCGGAGAGGATTCCGACCCCCGTCGTGGAGGGAGCGGCTTGACCGCTTGGAATCTTCGAAGGGGACGCGAGGTCCGGAGAGGTCAACATGGCACGGAACGGTGCCGTTGGAGTTATAACGGCGTAATCGTATTTGAACGGCAGAGGAAGGACACGGAATTACTACGGTCTCACGGGCGTCAGAACAGGGCTACGAAGACAAAAAAAAAAAAAAAAAAAAAAAAAAAAAAAAAAAAAATTCTTTCCCCTCAAATTTACAGTCAAAAAAAAAAAATTTACTAAAACAAAGAAGAGTGGGAATATCAAGTCCTGGAGGCCAAACGAATAAATCGGAAAAACGGAAAAAAAAAAAAAATCCGAAGATAAAAAACCTATGATTTCAGGTTGTTTTTTTCCCTCAAAAATAGAAAAATATATCAGAGAGAATTTATAAATTCTCCTATAAATAATGAAATGCCCTAAAATTCAATCTCAAGTCTCCGATTGAATCTTCTATTTTGAAAAAAGCGATTGGAGATCATTAAACAATGAAAAAAAAAATCCAATTTGATCAAAGCTTTTTTCGGAAAAATTTAATCAAAGCTTTTTTTTTCAGAAAAAGAGGGGCGATTGAACTGGTACCAGGAGCTGGCGGACGAGAGGAAGGTGGCCGGAGTGCGCGGCGAGGAAGAGGGCGGAGACGTCGGTGCGGAGCTGCTCGTACTCGACGCGGACCTCGTCGGGGGCCTCCTCCCGGAGGGCCACCTCGACCCGCCGTACCTTGAGGCACACCGCCCCAGCGTAGTTCACGTCCACCATCGGATCGGCCAGGCACTCCGCCGCCACCCTCAGATCCCCCCGCTCCGCCGCCTCCACCAGTCTCCGCGACGCCTCCTCCGCCTCGTAGTCCACTGGCCACACCTGCTGTTTCCCCATCCTCCCCCCTCCTCCTCCTCCCCCTCCCCCTCCCCCTCCGCAGCCACCGCCGGCGACAACCATTCCGTGCCCGAACACCGTCATCGGGACCCCAACCCCAATCCGACGATCGCCGATCTCCGCCGCTCCCCCTCACTCGATCGCCGCCCTATGCGGCCGTCCCCGGCATCTCTCTCTCTCTCTCTCGGGAAACTTGAAAGGTGAGGGCGCCAGAGAGGGGAGGGGGAGAAAGTATTTATAACTGGGATGGGGTGTTGATCTGGGGGTAAAGATAAAGGAGGGGGAATTAAAATATATATATATATATATATATGGAGAGGTTTTACTTCCACCGAGAACCGGGACCCCGAGAGGGGACTCAGGAGTGGGACCAACAAGAAACTCAGCCATGATAGCTCAAGTTAGCGTAGAGATGGCAGCAAGCAGTTCCATGGAGCGAAGGCATATTCTCCATCTCCGCTACCCTTGACACCCATTTTCCTCCTTCCATCCCCACCCCATGGTTCCTCAATTCTTATTGGAGAATTTTTCATCCTTTTTTTTTCTCAATTTATGATTTCATTATTGAAAGTCCAAATTTTAGTATATTTAAAATATATTAAAAAACTTAAATTTAAAATGCCAAATTATATAATTACATTTATTATTATTAAAAAAATAATTAAATTTTAGAAATGCATTCTAAAATGGAAACCAGTTCATATCTTGAACTTAGCGAATTTTTAAAAATTCTTTTTATTTTTATCTCATTTTGATTTAATTCCTTTAAATTTATTCTTAATAGAGTAATTCTTACATTAGGGCTTGAATCAGCTAAATAGTTTGACTTGATTATGATTCTTAGCGGAATGGATTGGATGGGTTTAAAAATTATCTAATTAATTAGGTGGTGTGGTTTATTTTATGTCTGAATCAACTAATTAATTTTGCAAGGAGAAAAAATCTATTTTCAATAGATCATTTACAAAGGATAAAAGTCAACTTCCATTTTGAGTTGATTTAGGTTATCTCGTGCATTGCATCCACTCACAACTGTAATCCACTCACAGCCGCTGGGACTGCTGAATTTGATGGTGAAAGTGCTAAGAATACATGCTGAGGAATATATATAATAATGTACATAAAATCTATTTTAAGGGAAAATGGGTGTCATTCAGGTATATATATGTCAAACTAGGTATACGCCGGTATAATGCATAAAATTTAAAAAATAAAAATAAAATTAAAAGTTTTAAAATTTAAAAATATTTTTATAAGCTAATTTTGTAAATTAATCCATTATTTTATAAAATATATATGAAATATATAATTTTTATGGTTGTAAGGGTGCTGATTTGAATGAATTTAAAAATAAAAAAAGTTGAAAAGTTTTAAAATTTTGAATTTTTTTTGCACTGATTTGATTTTAATTTTTTTTTAAAAATAAGATAAAAATTTTAAAAATTTATTAATATTTTCTATAAACTAATTCTATAGATTGATTTATTTTTAATAAAATAATATGAAATATATAACTTTTATAATCACACGAGTCTGTCTTGATTTGAATTTAAAAATATAAATAAGATAAAAAGTTTTAAAATTTTAAAATATTTTTATAGATTGATTATTATTTTATAAAATAATATGAAATATATAATTTTTATAAAATAAGTTAAAAATTTATATTTTTATATTATAAAATATTTTAGAGCTCTAACACTAGCTCAAGTGTTCCGTAATCATATATTAGAATACTCTTCTGCCTATAAGATTATATTATTAAACTTTAGATAATTAGATATCTGAATGATATGATGTGATATGATGGCAAGGAATATGATTACTTTAATTGGTGATAGTTGATCTCTTGATACAGTATTAGCTATTGAGTGTTATATGCAGTGCGAGCATTCGTTAATTTGATTCAAAATTTTATAAAATCAAACAAATCAAATTTTTGAAATTGATAATTGAACTGAACCAATTTTTGTAAAAAAGTCGAATTGATCGAACCAAATCATGCTAATTTAGTTTGGTTGGTTTTTTCAGTTTTGGGCCTATTATTTCAAGCTTTAAGTTTAAAAACCTAAAAATAAAAGAAATCAAATCTTTTGTTTGGGATTTAAGCTTAAAAGCTTGAAAGAAGAAAGACTACAACAGTTAAAGGCCTATAGTTTAGGCTTTAAGCCTAAAATTCAGTATAATTTAAAACTAAAAATTTAAATAATTAAAAATAAATTTATATAATTTTAAACCTAGCACAAACTTCTTCAACATCAATAGAAAAATCAAATTTGTATGATTTAAAACATCACATAAATAAGTACATTTTTTAAATCAAAATGTTATTCATTTACATAAGCAAACCCTAGGATTAGAAAGAGTAAATAAGTATATATAAAAAAATTGGTTCAGTTCGGTTTTTTTAGTGTTAATCTTGAAAAAAATCAAACCAAATTGAATAATTGATTTTTTTTAAAAAAAAAAATCTGAACCTAACCAAATTAGAAAAAAAAACAAACTGAGTTGACCAAATTATATCAGTTTAATTTGATTTTTCAATTAATCCAAAATTATACTCACCTCTCATCATATGAAATAGAATAGAAAGAGGCAAATCCATTTAATGCAACTCCTAATGTAAAGAAAGTTTTTGGTTTCATTGAGTAGATTTCTTAGGAGAGAAAAAGTATACATTCAATGGCATTAAACGAGGGTTGACTTATGGTGACAAAAGAGCAAATCTATTTTACTAGATTAGATTAGATTAGATTAGGGTTTACCATGTTGGATTTGATGTAATTAGAATCCATGTGTTTATAACCCATATTAACAAGAAGCCATATTTTGTTTTATTGTAATTTTTTAATTTTGGCTTTTAAATAAAAACCTCTAATGCAACGCAGGGATAGGGTACGATTTATGATGGTTACTGTATGAGATAAACTTGCCATCTTATTTCATTTTATAGGAAATAAGATCCACTTCTCTGCTGGAATTAAAAAATTTGAGTCTGATGCATAGAAATCTCTCTCATGTTCTCCATCTCTTAATAATGAACTCCATATTCATGAATCTCAATAATTGGAAAATTTTTATAGTTTACAAATCAGGGCTTGATATTCTTTTGTTTGCACGTGTAAATCTTAATTTTGTAATTGATATAGTGGTAGTAAGGAGTCCAACTTAATTTTCAACATTATAAGTTGGGCATAATTAGAGTATTTCATCAACATGACGAATGCTATAATTTGGAGATAAGGATGGAGAAGAATTCTCCTTCGAAGGAAATTAAGTAACTTTTCATTCCCTTTAACTCCAAACTGAAAGCTCTTTTAGGAATTCAAACGCTTTAGAATTTTGATTGATCATTCAAAGTCTTAAGTAAATTTGGTTTATTGGTCATTGATTTTTGAAGCATTTCTTTGAAATAATTGATAGCGCTCTCACTATTATCATAAAATAGTTACTTATTTGAAAAATTTTAAGTGAGAATGAGTGCAAAAAGAAAAGAAAATCTTAATTTTAAACTTGTTGAAGTCAGCTAAAGAGAGTAGGTATCTGAAGCAAAATGGAGAATCAAAAATAAATTAATTGATAAAAATTAATCATGCAAAATTGAAACAATTTTGATTGAAGAATTTTTCATTAACGAAGAAAGTTCTCGTAAAATAGATTTTTATTAACACTAAAAAATAAATTTTTATAATAAATTAGAAGAATAAATAGATTATGGCCATAATTCTAATTCGGATATTAGATCTGTTACAAAATCATACTAAAAATAGAATTTTAATAATAGAAAAATATGATAGAAGAATTATTTAGGTACAAATATAAAAATCTAACTAAAATTTAATACTTTTATAATAAAATTTAAAAAAAAAAAAAGTAAAAACCTTTGAATTCTATTTGCCTATACTCGTTTATGGAGTAAGAAAAAAAAATTAAATATTTAATAATTAAAGTTTTTATTTGTAAATTTGTTGATTATCATAAAATTTATTATGATTCTATTGATTATAATATCTATTAACTATAATCTATTTAGCATGCACTTCATTAAAAACCTATTTACCAAACGTCGACAAATTCTAGTAACTTTTTAGATGAAAAGCTCATGGGATTGAGAGGTGGTGTGGTACGGTGACATGATGCGCTGCTCCTTTGTACCATGGCAGTGCAATCACTCCACCCTATTCTCCTGCTGGTTTGAACACGCCAAACACTTGGTCAGAGACCAACTCATGACACCGAATTTAGCCCAGGCACAGAGAGGCAAAGTTTTCCCAATAGCTTTGCCTTTGTGCCTTGTCTGTCTGATGGATTATAGCTCATAGCTCACGGTTCTCTCACTTCACCACCCACAAAAGTCCAGTGACCTTGGAGTCGTCCACAGCAAAGTTGGCCATGCATCAGAATGGCCACCTGGCTGAGACTATTCAATGCTCCCTCTGATGCCTTTGTTTTATCACAGCCTTGAGCTAGCTGAAAGTGTGGCACAGTGTATGCTACTGTAGAGCTGAGTGGACTCTTTGCAGCCAAGTTTGGCAATGGGAGCTCATGGGCAAGATGAGGGATGAGAACATGACAGAGATTGCCCTTGTGTCTGTGAACATGGTTGTATTTGGTTAGCTCAGGTTCCGAGGCTTGAATTTAAACTCCACATTCTTAATGAGTGATGATGTCTAGGCCTTGGAGATGGAACTCGGTTTGTGACACTGGCCATGTTAGTGTGGGTTCAATCCAATTATTTAAGTTTGCAGAATGGATGCATGGGATGGGGTTATGGTGATGCATCCAATGTCCATCCAATCACTCCATGTATCATGGTCCAATGCCTTGTACTAGACAGCTGCTTTGTCTTCTACTTTAAGCTCTCATGGCACACATCAACATCTTGATGGAATTGCATCAAGCCAAGAGCCAAACTGGTTGCCCCAAAAGTGTGTAACCCTAGCAAGCTATGACATTGAGCAACATAGGAATGGCCATTTTAATGGTTACATTTGGAGTACAATATTTTCTTTTTCTTTTGAGAAAAAAATGGAGTACAATATTTTCAAACAGGTTTTGAGGTAAAATTGGAATTTTGTAGTATAGACACAAGGCCTGCTATTTTTGAAAAAAATGATGAAAGAATTACTAGCGTATAACATGTAAAAGAATGCATTCTGAGGTTTAAACTACGTACTTCCTCAGAAGCAGAGGCATGGACATAGGTTGTTGACTTGTTAGCAAGCTACCTACCATTTGAATTTTCAATCATGCATGCAAGGGTTAAATAAGGTCCAATGGATTGCTCTACTTCAAATGAAATGGGATCTATTGGCAAATTAGTTTTTGACTTGCCATCCAAACTTCACTCATGAGACTGTAGTTTTAAATATGTTCAAAATATAGAATTAACTACCCGGTTGCAAGCATAGTCTTACTCTTGGCTCATATGGAGTTTTGTTGAGATGCTTCTTTTATATATTTTTAAAAAAAATTAGACTTTAATTTCATTCATTCAAAATCTCATTAAAATGCCTTCAATCTTTTATATCATCTCTTTATATTCTTAGACTTCTCTTTATTCATGATACCCAGAAGTATCATACAAAAAACGATATGAATAATTCATCACTAGTGATATATTGGTGATTAAGACTCATCTAGATTGACTAATTATACTTTTTCCTCATTTGCAACTATAAAAATTATGTTTTTTTTTTTAGTTTCTTTTTTTTTTTGTTTCTGGCACATATATTTCAAACAAGGTATCAATTAATGGACCTAATTTAAAATTTTAATCCCTTTTTAGGCATTGTGTGCATATCATGATGCTCGTCTTCGTTCAAATCCTATAAGTTAGGCTTGATTAGATAAATGCCTCGCCTCTTTTCTTCTAAAGGTTAAATTGCATTTTTTTTCCCCCTTGTCAATGTAATCAAATCTCACATTAATTGATATATGCTTCTTTGAAACCAAGTATTACCACATCTCACTTTTAGCTTAGTTTTTATCTTATGCAGCAGTTTATGATTGGTGCAATGCAGGAGGACTAGACATATCTCACAAGATCCCTTCATTTAATATAGATTTTGCTGAAATTAATTGTTGCCATATGTTGTTTCTTTTTATTTAGGTTTAGATAGATCTCATAGGATCTTTCATTTAATATAGATTTTGTCGAAATTAATTATTGCCTTATATTCTTTTTTTTTTTTTTGTTTAGGATTTCATAGGATCTTTCAATTAATATAGAGTTCTGCCAAAACTAATTATTGCCATATCTTATTGTTCTATTTTGGTAGTATAAGATTGGTGCAATACATTTGTTATTTTTCTCACGAGATGTTCATCAAAGTTTTAAAAAGAAAAAGTGTGCTATTTTTTTAATTTTACTATTAATGTTATAATATTCATGATTTAAAATGTAAATCAGTTCAATCAATTAGCATCATGCTAATAAGTTTTACTAAATTATATTACAGCTCAGTTCTAATTGATTAAATCGATTATGTATTTGACTAAATTTTTGTTACTAAAAGTCTGGATACAAGCAAAAATTTATTATTAATGTGGTGTTCATTAATTAATCCATTTTATATTGATGAGATATATACTCAGGTGTTCCTTTGGATTTGTAGGTAATGAGAAAGTTGTCTTGTTAAATCAGCCATTGGTATGACACGATCAAACACCAAATATAAATGGAAGCTTTTGTATCCTACCATACAGATTTATTGATTAGATTGAATAACTTTCCATTGTCAAAATAATTGCAAATTTGTGCTTGCTAATTGGATTAAGTGTGATATAAAGCGACTCCAACGTTACATCGATTCCTTGACCGTTCAACCCATCGTCCTATCATGTGACCTGTCCGTGTCCATCAAGTGACAACTCTTTTTTAAGTGTAATGATATGAAACCAACAACAACAACAATAATTTATGCAGGCACCTTTCGTAGTATATATATATATATATATATGACACTAATTAGGCCTTGTATTCTTTTATGAAACTATAAAATTAAATAAAATTTAATGATAACATTATATATATATATATTGATCACGGGATACATATTACTTCAAGAAAAGTCATATTTATGAAAACATATTTGATGATTAAAATTTAAAAATAATTTTTTAAAAAATATAAAATATTTTTATTATTTTAATCAAATCAAAGAAGAGAATAAAAAAAGATTATAAAATTTTAAAAATGAGAGTAAATAATATTTTTAAAAATTTTTACTTATTATTTTAAAAGATGTTATTTATAATAAAAGTAATAAATAAAAAATAAAATTTATTCTTATCTACCAAACGCATTATTTTGAGTTTAGAAAGTAGAAAATAAAAATTATTTTTAAAAAAATAAAATAAAAATATTCCTAAAAATCAAATGTGGTTTTAATTATTTTATTTTATTTTATTTTTTAAAATCTTTCCAAAACACAAAGGACGACAAGTCGATCTCCCAGGCACGTGATGTGCCAAGTGGAAGAAACACGACATAGCCACGTGGATTTGTTTGCTGCTCTCTGCCGTCGCTGACCCTTGGACGGACGACAAAATAAATCACTAAAAAAATAAGAGGAATAAAAAAAAAAGGTAATGTAAATACTTTTCTATCTATTATTAAATTATAATAATATCCATGGCTGTATCCTTATCATGGCCTGTTCCATTCCACGTAAAAAAATAAAAGTAACTAAAAAGTAACAAAATCGCCTAACAATTATTTTTTTAAGTATCCGACTGTAATCCTTTGTGGTTCTTTGCCTTCACCCAACCCAACTTGTTGCTCCAAGACAAATGCACTTCCTATTTAGATCTCAGACTTTTTCATCTCGTGATTAGTTGTTAATTATGACCAGAGCATGCTTGTCGGGTCAATCTGATTCTTTAATTAAATTTTTTTCTCATTTACCCGATCAAAAACTAACTAATTTTTTTATTGATACGATGTAAACCGATGAAATCAAATTGATCTTCTTATTTTCTTTAAAATTACTTTTAACTAATATAATTAATATATAAACATTATTTTTATGAAAATTTTTCTATATTTTAGATTTAAATCTCTTTTTCCATCTTTTATCTTTTTAATCTAAAAAGATAGATTTTTAATTTTATAAATATATCATACTTTTAACATACTTGTAAATTAATATTATTAGTTTTTAGAAATTTGAGATTGATTTTAAGTATTATAGATATTATATTTTATTATAATTTAAGTAACTTAATTTAAACATTTAAATTTTAAAAATAATAAATTAGTTGAATTTTACATAAAATTATTTTTATTTATCATTATAGATCATATATTTTAATTTTAATAATATTTTAATTATTTATGTAGGTTGATTATTATTTCATTAATTGGATTATTAAATTATTAAGCCAATCTGTTGATTGGGTTGATATTTGATCTAGTTTCGATAACCATAGTTTAGGGTCATAAGTCAGAGAAGCAGAAGGCTAGGCTTTTTTTTTCTTTTTTTTTTGAGGAAAAAAATATAATGTTGAAGGATTGTATCAGACTGCATATGTTGCATGGTCTTGTTCTCATTTTTTATGTCAAGTTCTCTTGATGGGACGCCCAGACATGTTGGGATGGATGGTTTGCAGCCTGTGGGTCCCTGGAATAATTAGAGGCCGCACAAGGATTCAGTAAAGAGCCTTTTTTTTTTTTTTTTTTTTTTTTTTTTTTTTTTTTTTTTTTTTTGTGGGGTCAATCACTATGCCGGGCCAAGGATAAGTCACAGCTCTGGCTGTGTGTGATAAATGTGAGGTCTGGAAGGATATTTACAGTTGGCAAGAACAGCTTTTTCTGAATTTGATGCAATGGTTGGAGCAGTGGGTAGGTTTTATGTGCAGTGATGTAGGTTAAAAAATGTAGTCAATTATGTCTGTTACTGTATCTGAAGGTGAGTAGTAAAAGACCTCGGGTGTTAGGTTTGCTTACTGGCACCAAGGATTCAAGGATGGAATCATTTACTGTATTTTTTAATGTTAAATCTTAAGAATTATATTAAATTTAAGTTATTTATTTAAATAATTTGTAATTGATCAATTGATTAAACTGATGAAAATCGCATGACTGCCGTATGGTAGTAATCATGCTAAATGCAATTTATTTTGATCTTAAAATTTGCTAAAACTACTGCATCAATCATTATCGGCAAAAAGTATGATAGAGTTTATCTTCAATGTTTAAGATTTGGTAACATTCCTACCGTATTTTGTTAAAAGTGCTACAAAATATATGCAATTTGGTACTTTTTTTTTTTTTTAATCACTTAATAGTTATATGAAGATTAAGATAGTGTTGAAAAAAAGAGTAAAATAAATAAAAATAAAAAGCAAGCAGATAACATATCGCATTTAAAATTCAACTATTAAAGAACATCTCAACCAGAGTGCGAATGACCAAAACCTTTAGATCAGCATGGACTAACATGGATCCAGTTCACCGGATAAGTGAATCAAAGCCACTTTTATATTCCCTCCAACTATGTTATGTTGACCATTTCTACGTTTTAAAAATTAAAAAAAAAAAATTGAAATTAAAAAGAAGCAAAAAATTTAAATTTAAAAAAAAGGAGCTTTTGATTGATGAGTGATTCTGCTCGCGAGAGTTCTGCTTGTTGCAGATGTGAGCGTTCAGAAATACTTTAAGCAATTTAATTTTTTTTTTTTTTTTTTTTGCATGGCTTAGGAATAATGATTATTGGACCTTTAAGACCATAAAGAATTATCTAGTTAAGAGTTATTTGAACTAAACTTATAAATAAGCTTAAATATATAGAATTGTAGGCGATGCAAGTTGAATCTATTTTTTATATTGCTAAGGACTTGCTTGAACTTTCTGATATTTTATTGAAAAGAAAGTCTATATCTTACAAGCCTGCTGAGAAAAAGAACTTTTTTATATTTTTTATTTATTATTATTTCTAATTTTATCTTTAAGCATTTGAAGGAATTGTTGAATTGTATCTTTAAGCGGTTATGCTCGTGGTAGAAAATTTAGATCGAATCGGATCGTTGTACCTAAAAATAAATCATCTACAACCTACACGAAGTGGTAAAAACTAGTCTTTAGACAGTATCTAATACATTTCTATTCAAATGTGATTCTCAAACTTTGTTATTTTAAATTTTAGTTTATTATAATTTAAATTTTAAATAATTTTCAGACAACTTATTTTCCCAACGCGTTAGGAGACCTGGCATGTGACTTTGTGTCCAATGCGGCGTTGAAGTTGCCGAGAATATTTCGAGGCATCGAGAACTCCGTGAGACGTGCAAACCCGGCCTCTTCCTCTGTGGTTCGCGTGCAGTCCGTGGGCAGATCTCATGATATTTATTTGGCCAACTTTGCATGGTTCTGCATGCCGTCACCCTCTCTCGAGGCACTTCTGTACGTACCACACTCCATGAGTCGAGATGCACACGTGTTTCTAGCTTATGAATATATACAACATAATATTAAATGCATTTGATCTGCCACATCAGAATTTTCTGCATCAAAGTCCAATGTTGATCGCGATGTCGATTGGCAACTAATAAAATATCAGCTATTTTAATCAGAGATTAATTGTTTTTAGGTGTGCAAATATGCTTGTACGTAAATATCTCACACAATATCTTCCTCCTAGTACTGTAATATCTTGTGAACATCCCACACATTTTGCTCCTGGTATCGTGATTGTTTAGATCACAGATTGGCAGTAGGGGTTGATTTAATCAAGTGATCCTTCTTTTTTGACTTTATTTTGAAAATTTTTTTTATTTATACGAGTTGTAAGATCTGATCTATTTTATAAAGTTTCTCTAATATACAGTCTTCTCATTAATAATTTTTTGCATGCAGTTATTTTCACATTACATATAATTATTACCTTATCATACGCCATAAAGATAAGTATATATATATAATTATTTTTGTAATACATATAGTTGTTAAGGATAAAAAAAATAAAAGATTTAAAAAAAAATATGATAAATTAAATGTTACGTACTTAGTCAACATAGATCAGATCTCATAAATCAGTTATCAATCTGCACACTAGAGCTTTTTCTTAACATTATGTATTATAAAAGTACATTATATTATACTTCTTTACGAGAGCAGTGCCATTGAAACATAGAAGTTGGCTAGGCTTGCTGGTATTTACTAAGTACGTGGCTATAACATGGAGGCCTGGCTTAGATCCAGTGCTCACCTTTTTTTTTTTTTTAATAAAAAGAATGGGAAACATTACTACCTACGGTACGTCTCACACTTGTGACATCTGGCAAGAAGCATGGGGATCCCATCAACTTCTTTACGTTGCTTGTTTGCGTCCTAGTGGCTCCAACGCCTTCGCTAGGATACTATAGTTCCCATATATTAAATATTGCCTCACAACCTCACTGCTTCTAATGCAAAGGCTCGTAAACGAGAGAGAGAGAGAGAGAGAGAGCACATCCCTAGGTTTTCTTAGGTTTATGTGATGAACTGTCTTCTCTATTATTTCTTGGTGCCAGGTCAAGAACAAGAGCATGCAGTGGTGGGCACATGACAGCTCTGCATAGATTTTGAGGCATTGCATATACACCACCTTGAAGCTTCTTCCACCTCCATAATGACCAACTTCTCTCCTCCCATGACTTTCTATTCCACTGGTTGCCCACCCCATTCCAAGGCAAGGTGGTCCACTGGGACTAAGGGTAGGACCGATGCCAGGCTTTGGTTACTGAAGGTCCAAAGAGGATTCCAACTTCTTGCGAATTTATTTATTTATTTATATATGCTTTTATCCAGCAAAGTCATCTATCCATATTAGAAAAATATGAAATTGAAAATTCTATACGCTTTTATTCAGCAAATCATTCCTGTTCATCAAAATAATATATATAGTAGAGCCACCCATATTTGTAGAATGTGTAACAAGAATTGGGCCATGTTTTCAACTTTTGACCTACAGATATTTCTAGCTAATGTGCTCCCACCAAGTCAAGCCCCACTTCGTTTTAAGTAACAGCTAGCTAGACCCTTTCTGTAGTCAAGATTACCACCTGTTTGTGCTATAAGACAACCAAATTTGGTGAAGACTTAGAGAACTTTAGGTTGGCATTGTCAATTGAAGTAGAATTGGATTGATTGTTACTAATACCGGCCATCATCCAATCTTTAACTGTTAAGGACCGAAATATATGCAAGACGGTACGTTTTTAATGTAGACTAAATGCACCAACCTAAGATCTAAGCAACATCAATATAGAGCAAATGATAATAGCATAAAAAAAAAATATTAGAGAATATATATATATATATATATATATATAAACCTATTCTTAGCTCTTGCTCTTTTTCTCTCAAGTCTCTCTCTCTCTCTTATACACATTAGACCCATGTATACCTAACAAAACTATAACACCTTTTTAGAATTTTTTATCCCTCTTTTCTAGCTCTCCAACGGAGCAAGATTATATATACTTATATAAAGAAAGGATTTCAAATGTCCTACGCAAATTGGGATTTATGTTTTACAATTCATATTGAGCTTGTTATTCTGTTTCTAACTAAATATGTAATAAGTTCCTATTCACTTGTCATAAAGTTTGTTAGAATTAAAAACCACTAAAAAATAAAGTTTGTTCGGATTAAAAATTAATTCTTATTTTTATGAAGTTTATAACGACTATATATATATATATATATATATATATATATATATATATAGAGAGAGAGAGAGAGGTAAATTTGATTACATTCAAATATAGTCAAGTCTAAATCTAATCACCTTTACTATCTGTGGATCTACACAATTAATGAATCTCAAAGATCAAAAAGTAAAAAGATAGGGTGGCTTCAGGATCCGTGTGGATTCAAGGATGAAGAAGATGACTGGATCCTAAACTTAGCTATATTTGAATGTAGCCAAGTTCAACTATTTCTCTTTCTATATATATATATATAAGAGAGAGAAGAATAGTGATATAAGTTATCATTTGTCCACTATCTTTGGCTTGCCAAATTCAGGCACACAAGCATTTCTTATGCAAGTGCCTTTGGAAGGAAGGCTAAGATATACTCCATCATCCTTTTCTTTGTTTTCTTTCTTGATCTCTTCCCTTATGAAAGAAAAAGCATAATGATAAGGTGTAAGATGACAAGGATCATACTCCCCCTCTCACGCGTACACACTCGAACCCTCATGACTGCATGTGGAACTACATGGCACTCTCATCCGAAACATTCAGCCGATTCTTGTACTAATGAATCTAAAGTGGCAGAGGAGTTTCTAGCTACCATTTTTAGAAATTGGAATTCTTTATCGCTTAATGTATGGATTAGTTAGAAGGTCTTATCCAAATGATGTACTTAAAAAACAATTCTCTGGCTGCAAACCAGCGTGGCCATGGCTTTCCTCTTGCTTTTTAGGCATTTTTGGGACTTCGAGGACACTATCAAGCTAGAACCCTATGGTCCAAACCATGTGCCTAGCTCGTTTGAACTTTGGAAACAGATGATCCCCATGAAAACCATGAGTTACTTTCTAATTAGAATAATGAGATGCTGTCCTGTCCTCTCCCTCTTGTCAACAATGTCACCATTCCAAGAGCTTTGCTAAATTTCTCTGTAAGGTCCTTGGCCCTAAAACCTAGCCCTTAGCTTAGCCATTGGGAGCATATAACAAGGAGCTAAAAGAAGAAGGTACAAGGCAGGATCTAAACCTCACAGACCTTTACTTCAAGGCTTTCAAGAGGACTTCTTTGTCAAAGTAGAACACCTATTATAACATTGGCTTAAAGACCAATCCTGGGCCCTGGCCACTAGTCCCACAATTGTCCTCCATGATCAGGACAACCTTTGCCCACCATGGCCACCGGCCTCTCCACATTTTGGTCTTCTGAATCTATGAACTAAAGTGCATGGGCCCCAACTTAAGCACAATTTAAGCAAGTGGCATTGCTATTTCAATTGAACTCAAAACAACACAAAGGAGGACGTTTTTAAGTAGTGTGGGCACTGTTTGTCCTCTTTGAAGGGGACTCGAGAGCCCATTGATTGTCTTTCATTTTCTTTAGCCTTGGGACAAAGTTGGGGCAAAGCCCAATCTTTCCTTTGCTAACACTCTTCCCATGGTCTACATGAACTTTTCCATTTTTTTTTTATTTTTTTGGGTGTTCATAAGGCATCTAGTGGTGCCTAGAGCATATTAGATGTTATAGGAAGAACCAAAAATTCTCACTCATGTTTGCTTGGGTCTTAAAGCTCCCAAATCCAAGCAAATATCATTTCTCTGGTAAAAACCTTCTTGTCTCACCACAACATTATAGGCACCCTACTTTTGGCCTTCGCTTGCCATCCAAATGTCATCTAATAAAGTGGCCCTAAACCTGGATCCACCATGCCTCTAAAGCCCTAACACGCTTGAAGCTTCCACATTGCACATCTTCTTAGCATGCAGATTTTTGGCACTTGGACGCTGGGGTTTTTGGCATGCAGATGCTCCAACCAAGATCTTTGCATTCAAAAGTTTTAAATAAAAAAAAATTGAATTTTCCATTCCTTTAGTTCCAATGCTAGATTTTGGTGTTTGAATGCATCAATTCTATGATGCTTCTAACCTTTGATGGTTGGTGTCGTAAATAATTTCAACTTCAAGGATACTATATAAGGGTCTAAGGGCTTAAGGGTGTTGTATGGTGGGGTTAGACGATAGAGGTTGAGGCTTTGTTTTTGAAAAAAATTATGAAAAAATATGATAGCTGAAGCCTTAATGTTTCAATGCTGCTAATTTGGCATCAGAACTAGATTTTGAATTTTATAATGCTTGAAATTATCCATAACTCATAGAACAATCTAAAAGTGTTCTGTTTTTTAGAAATTATTACATTGTTTAAGTTAGCTATTAGAGTCAGTTACTGAAAAATAACTACCTCACATAATTGATAAGAAATAGTTGCTATTGATTCCTTCAGTAGCTATCCTAAACAGAGACTAATAGGGTAGCCATCTGGAGGTTCAAACAACAGGGTTTTGGTGTTTAAACTCTCAAACACAAATTTTTGGCATTAAAGCCTTTTTATAATTATGTGCTTCATTTGTGCTAAAATTGAGAATTTGAATGATGGATAAGATAACCTAATCTGCCCCATGGGCCTTACAAATTGTTCTCTAATCTTTTCCCTCTCGAAAAAATGTTTAGTTCTCAAAATGGTAGGAGATTTTGAGAAAGTCTTTCTATACAGTGAGGAGGTCATAAATTTTAAGAAGCCATATTTTGTGAAGGTGTTTAAGGATTCCAAGATATTCTATATTTTAAGGATTCCAAGATATTCTATATCTGAATTATACTCTCTTTATTCTTTTACACTCTCATTCATCTTCTTTTCAATCTCTTTCTTATTTCTTTTTTACAACTATTCCCATGAAGATCTGGCTGAGGATGCTCTTACCTAAGGAGGAAGAATCCAAGTTAGTAACTCCCACAAAAAAAGGAAACATCTTGATGGCTAATGTTTGGGAAGCTATAATAAAGCATTGCACTGAAGCTAAATTATTACAAGTCATTACCACCTTTCTTTCTTTTCCTCTCTATTCTACTATCCCATTTAAGTTGGTGCTCCTCCACTGTGACTGGGAAACTATGTGGAGTGGATGGGCTAAAGTGGCAGGCATAGTTTTCATAAGCAAAAAGGAAGAGACAGAGGTGAGACAGATGCCAAGATTTAAGAGATTTTGAGTGGAATAATCATTTTGAGATGAATGCCTTTTTCAAAATAGGGCAAAGATACCATTCATTATAGCACTAGAAGTACACAAACAAACCTAGGCTTGAAGGATAGGATATTGCCATATTCTAGTGGTTATTGAGTGAGATTGCATGGCTTGGACCATGCTCTTTTTAAGTCAAAGCAAAGAAAAGAATTCATAGGTCATGATGTATATGAAGTAGTGCATACATGTATTGGAATTGTTATATTTAAAGTAGACTAAGTGGAAGAGCAAGCCTACATCATTTAGGCCCACTGCTCTTAGATGTCAACATGGATCTTAATGAAGCTCTTTTCAATGAGAACCTATTCGTTTTGTTCATACAAAAAAGACACTTCGGAAGACTTTTTGTTTGCCCTTTCTTTACTCCCAAGTTTTGCGCTTGACATCTTTTAAAACTTGGGCATAAAGAGTCAGCACTACATAATTAATTTCTTTCTACACAATAACATGAGCATAAAAAAGGACCACTGCAAGGGGAGAGTCAAATGTGGATCTTGTGCAAAACTGAAGTATTATGGAAACAACTTTGGTCAGGGTTAGAGGACCTTTGCCTAAAACCAGTTGTGGTGGTTCCAACCAAGAAAAAAAAAAAAAAAAAGGTCCAGTCATGATGGTATGATCAATATCAATTAGAAATGCAGCTTGGTTTAGGCTAAGGTTGTCTCCACATTGTCCCAACTTGCTTTGTGTCAAGGGATATGAACATAAGATCATTTTATATTGTCTGTAGGTTGACATATTTCTGGGAAAGTCTTATTTGAGTCTAAAGTTGATGCTCTTAGAAATTTCTCTTGTGAGTTGGATGTAAGTAGCAAGTAACCATTTAAGCTCTTATTTAAGGGTTCTGTTCATAATGACAAGTTGCACATCCGGGAATTATTCTGATAATAGAGAAAATTTGTGTACTCACATATGGATAAGTTTAGGAATTAAAAATGCCAGGACACAAAAAGTATGACTAAAATTTAAGAGTTAGTTTGCTCACATATTTTCTCCTTTAAATGGGTTAATCTTCTATAAAATTTATTCTATCTAGAGGTAAGAATTCATAAGTTAGCTTTTAGTTATATCACTCATGGATCGGGGTTATGGGCCAGGTCGAGTGAGGGTAAAAAGTCCAGTCCAAAGTATTAGGCTAAGTCCAAATTAAGGTTGAAGTATGGCCGACTCAAGCCTAGTTTGATAGAAATCTTTCAAGGCCCAAGTCTGGCCCAGCTTATATATATATATATATATATAGGTTTGACTATATTCGAATATAATTAAATCTAAATTCGATCACCTTTTTTACCTTTGAATCCACGTAGTTTACAAATCCCAAAGATGAAAAATGTAAAAACGATGGGATAGCTTTGTAATTCATGCGGATTTAAGGATGAAAAAGATAAACGAATCCTATACTTAGCTATATTCGGAATGTAACCAAGTCTACCTTTAAATATATGTATATATATTATAAATTTTTGGATCGAGCTTATTTTTTTCTAAGATTAGGCTCAGCCTAAAATTTAGACTAACCTAAAAAATTATTCTTAGCCTGGCCCTATAGGCCAAAAACTTTAGCCCATCCCCTGGTTCAATTTCTTCTATATATATATATATATATATATTCTCGGATTAGACCTATTTTTTCTAAGATCCAGTCCAACCCATAATGTGAACAGACCTAAAAAAAAATTAGATCCGACCCAGTCCGGTGCTATTGGTTGAAGACGTTAGCCTATGCCCACCCTAATCCATGGAGGCATCTTTGATGCATGGATGACACAATTTTGGGTAAATCATAATAAAAATTTTCATATGGTAAATGGAACTTGCATGTGTAGCATTTTTCACCTTTTTCTTCTTGTGGTGAATATTCCCTGGTTGTTTCTCATTCGCAAAATTTAGCTTCATGAAATAAGATTTAAGAGGTTCAATTTCATTGTGTGCTACAATCATATGTCATGAACAGGTGTAACATTAGAGGAGACGCAAGATGGAAAGAAGGCATATCCATCTGGCATGGTTGAACTTCCAAAAGAGACTCCAATCAAAACAATTTGAATTCTCTTTTTACAAAATTAGAGGAAAAAAAATAAAGGATTTGCATATATACCCCTACCAAATTTTGGTTTTGCATGCATATCTTTGTAATTTTTGATTTTAGGTAGATGCCACTAATTTTTTTTTTCCCTTGCACTAATGACATCATCAGCCATGTTACTACTTTGCCCTTTTGTTGACCTGTCTCTGTTAACCATATGAAATTTTCAAAGGTATATGTGCAAACACTAAATGGTAGAGATCTATCAATGGAAGGGTAAAGGAGATTAGGCTTGACATAGCTGATGATCAAAGCATATGGAAGAGATTGGCTTCAACTATCATGCTTATATATATATATATATATATATATATATATATAGAGAGAGAGAGAGAGAGAGAGAGAGAAACATAATCTTAATCTCAATCTTCTAATCTCATCATGTAACATGCTAAGCCTTTATGCCATTATACATGCCTTTGGAGTTAAAATTATTTACGATAGTATCTACAAAAAGTTAAAGCATCATAGAATTTGCCAAAAGACATTCATGCCAGAGAAATATTTCTAGTGACATCTGTGCAAAATCAAAAATATGAGGGCATACATGTGATATTAAAAATTGACAGGGATAAATATGCAAAAATCTCCCCAAAATAAAACCACTTTAGTGATGCTAAAAGTATAACTTTCTTCACTTAGAAATTCCAGTAATTCCAATAAAATGAACTTCATCATACAAAAGAGCTATAATTGGCAAGGAGACAATAATATTGTTCCTAACATTGTTATAAAACCCGGTCTGACCACTGTTATAAATCTCAAACTGAATAT
This sequence comes from Metroxylon sagu, assembly GCA_017589505.3. Taxonomy (NCBI): domain Eukaryota; kingdom Viridiplantae; phylum Streptophyta; class Magnoliopsida; order Arecales; family Arecaceae; genus Metroxylon; species Metroxylon sagu. The sequence goes on from JACVBY030000539.1 coordinate 361,269, forward strand.
AATGATCCAAGCAGTGAGTTAAACACTTAGCTAATTCAATTTTTTAATTAGACTAATTGTATGATTGTACTAATTAAAATCAAACTTTTTTATTAACCAAGCGACCTCATGTGAATGGATAAAATTAAATTGATTTTTTCTTATCTTTTAAAATTAATTTTAAATCAATATAACTTAAATATCAAAATTACTTTTTAAAAACTTTTCCATATTTTAGACTAAAATTTTTCTTTTCATCTCTTTCATCATATTTTATATTTGTGATCTCATCATGGCATTGATGTTTTCTCAGTGACTTAAGAATGCCGATTGATACTATTATTTTTTTTAAAAAAAATTAAGATTGATTTCAAGATGTAGATATTATATTATATTATAATTGAAATAACTTTATTTTAAAGATTTAAATTTAAACACACTAAAGTAATTGAACCTTACAAAAAAATTAAAATTATTTACTATAATGGATCATATTTTTAAATTTTAATTATATTTTAATCGTATATGCTATTCGATGATTGATCCATTGGTTGAACTATTGAACCATAAACGTAGTCCTCCGATCAGGTCGCTGTCTGGTTTGATACTGATATCTATATTCCTAAGGTTTTGTTATAAGCCTAAGAAGTTCTAGCAATTGGGCCATTAACAGTCTAAGGTACTCATAGACAGTAACTAAGCTGGATCGAAAATGTTCATCATATACTTGGGTTCTGAGTTCCAGAAAATGGAAATGCTGACAGAAAAACAAGATTGTGAAAAGGTCATGCAGACCCTAAAAAATAAACCATTATTCATCTGATCATCCAATGCATAATGAAATTAATTTGGAATATTAATTATAACGACATCGACAGAACAAAGAACAAACTAGTGATGATTTGATATATTTAAATGGATTGGCAGTTAACAATTTTTACATTATGTTACATCAAGCATCTTTTTCAGTAGAGGAATTGAGATAAGAAATTGCAAGGTCAGCTGCTTTGAATCCTGATGTTATTGCTTTCCCAACAGACAATCCATCCCTATGGTTGCCTGCAACACCAATATATAAATAATGAAAACACATAAAAGTTACACGAGGTAGGAGCATTCCACCAAAAAAAAAAAAAACAAAAAGAGAAGAAAGAAAATAAGGGAATATTAGGTATTGGTGCACATATTCAATATTTGGGCATGACTATGGTGCTTTTTTATTTTATTTTTCAGAAACTGAGCTGAAATCAGAACTGTTGATGAAATGAGCATGAATCGGTTAATCAGCTAAACTGGTTGCAGTGCCCTTTCCCTTTTCTGCTGCCCTATCTAATGTCTCATCTGCTCTACTCTATTCTCACAGGCTTCAGAGTGGACAGGAGGAAGACGCAATGGAGGGTGGAGCAGAGTAGATGGGAGAAGACAGGAGGGGAGCAAAGCAGAGCAGGAAGGGGCTGCTGGGAATGGACACCAGAGAATGGAGTTGAGCAGAAGAGAGACCAAAGATGGGAGCAGAGCAGATAGCAAGCAAAGTGAATGTGAGAGAGACCAATGGTGGTGAACGGAGAGCAAAGCATAAGGGAGGGGGCAGAAGGGAGCAATGGAGGAAGCGGGGCGCAAGGAGATGACTGAAATTCAATTTTGAAATTGGCTTGAAACTGACATTGAACTTCTTTATATTTACCATACCACCAACGGACGCAACCGATACTGTTAATCCGACCCCGACCATCCATTTCCAATCCTGGAGTTGATATTTCTTTTTATTTTTTATGTTAGGAAGCATGATAGAATTTTTCCTTTCACAATGGTGCGCACAGAGTGAGGAAAAGGGAAGACCATCTAAAGAGATCGACTGTTAGATTGAGGAATGATTTTTTACCTTCAAATGAGAAATCATTCTATCTAGTTAAATCTTCTCTTGTTTTCCCTTCTTTCTTCAAATTCGAGTAGAATTTTATCTCTAATTGGAAGTACCATGAGAATTTTGTCAAATAAGGACAAGATGTTTAATCACTGTATTCATGTATTGGAACAATAATTTAGAATCAAAATCAACAGTTTTGGGGGTTTTAAGTTGATCCCCAAAGCTACATTGCAAATCGTACAAGTTCAAAAATAATCCCAAAAGAAAAAAAAAGCTATACCAACTTTGTATCAACAGCATCTAAGCATGCCCATCAGTTATCTTTGCTGACACAATCTTCAATACAGCATGTACCATTCCATCTCAATCTATCTGCCCTAGCACCTTGATAATTTGAACCTTGTACTTAAGAATCTTTAGAGTCAAGTGAGAACGAATTAGTAGTCCTGTTGGACTGTGTTGGAATTTGGAATTTTACCAATAACATGCGCCTCACAGATGGATGTAGTTCCGCAGCAAAGCCTGTCTTCTCCTCTCCTCTAGATATTTTTCAAAGTTTACATGAGCTTTTAAGTGTTGCTTCATTCTTGTATGAGTGTCCTAAACAATCTCCTCCTACTCACCAACCTTCTAGATTTATGGCAAGTCCCTCTTCTCTACTATTCTAATCTTAGAGAGGTCTCTCCGCCCCTTTGCATTAGCTCAAAGGTTGAGGTCTTGCTAAGAGGCAATTTGCAAAAAATTTTCAAGCTTGTTAGAACATAAAAGACAAAAAAAATGCTGTTAGACACCAGCCCAGCAAAAAAAATCAAGAATCGGATTTCTACTACCCTTAATTCAATGGAGGAAAAAGATCCAGCACTACATGATCCTGTACAGATATCTTTCTGATTTCCCTGAGGTCCTACGAAACTCTTTCATCAAACTCTAGCCCTTGTTTTCCCTATCCTATGTTGCTCATTTTATTCAGCAGGATGAGGGGAAAAAGGCAGTGCTGAATGGAGTCTCCCAATTACCAAATACCAGAATACTCCCCTCCCCCCAACCAAAAAATAAAAAATAAAAAATAAAAATAAAGAAAAAAGAGGCAAAAATAATACCATTGGCCCTATTAAAGCTCATTATGCCCACTAGTTATAAATCCAGTCTTGTTAACCCTAAAAAACAAAGGAAGAGATTTCAAGCCCAAAATTCATGTATGACCTTATGTTTTTTCCCTTATATACATGCGCGCACACGCGTGTTTGTTTGTAAATATATTTATAATATGCTCTTCTTATTACAAAATAGTATGAAAAGCAAAACAAAATTGTGCCCTTTGATTTTGAATATGAGAATAATAAATTGTTCCCTTTTTGCTTTAAATAATTGGTATTTTTTTTTATTTTTAAAATCCTACAAAAATGTCCTTGTTGTTCTGTTTTTATTAGTATCTTAATAAATGCTACATTCCTTGTCATTTAGTCATATATTATAAGGCTTCTAAAGCATGCTAATCTAGCTGATACCCATTTGTTACTGCAATCATTACAGATTATAAGCTCAAATATTTTTCAATACTTCTCTTTCACATCTGATTACTTAAAGATGGTAATTCATACACTTTGATATTATTCATTCCTATTAAAGCCAAAAATTAACTATCATAAATGCTATTCCTTTCATAAGTTTAGCAACATTTGGTGTCTCAGACGTACTCTCAAAGAATTAAAACCTTTGGTAGCACACAAGATCTATTTAAAAATCTCTGTATTTTTAAATAAGAGTCAATACAAGTCCCTGTGGTTTTCTTGAAAGTTAGCGACTAGAAATAAAGCCAATAAATTGTGGCAAATGCCAAACTAGGTTGGTTAGGCTAAGAGAACACTTGTTTAGGATCAGGGACTTGAACTAACTATTAGATTGGCATGAAGAGTGATGCAAGTGCCATTGAAGAGAGGCCTTCATGGCTTAATAGTGGATGTAACGGTCACAATTTTCAGTGTTATAAGTATCTTTATCACTGTCATGAGCAATGAAATGCTGAGATTGTAAGATCAAAGGCTATTGAGGCATATTAGGGCCCCACCCGGCTACTATGAACAATCATGAGGCAACAGATCACTACAACTACATCCAATGGCATCGATTTGATTGTTGTCTAGTTCTATAGTAAACAAAAGGGTTACTGTTTGGCAATGTTCGTGCTACAGTGCTATAAACAGTGATACCCAAATTACTATTCAACACTGTTCATGCTACAGTATTAAGACGATGATACCCAGCTAAAATCCTTTTTCTGCTTTATCAGCATGTTTCATTAGAATCCTGATAGTGTAGGAGCCTAAAGAAGAGAAGTTGGCTTTATACATGGACTGGATTAGGTGTCCCACAGATTGTACATGGAATTTTGACTGAGATTTAAGAAGAGGCTTGGTATGACTGCTTTCTTCTCTTATTCTTTCTACTTTTTGCTGTTCTCTTTTTCTTATATATTTCTGTTGCTATTCTTCTCCTTTATTGGATTATTGCATTATAGATGGATCTTTGCATATTATTAAAATCTGATCTATTAAAATTTCATCATTCTCAATATCTTTGTAAGTTACTCCTCTTATTATCTTGACTACCGAATCATCCCTCCTTTTAAATCCCTCCTTTTAAATTTCACCATCTAGTCCTCATATTTCTATATTCTTTAATTCTTCCCTTCCATTTTTTAATATATACATCCCAAATTATCAATCTATATTAGGTAGTTAAATTCTCATCTGGTATAACTTCACAATCTTTACATAAAACTTGATTAATCTTTCTAACAGGAAAAAATAATATTTGATTATTATTACACCTACTTTTAAAGTTATTTAAGTGAGCATCCTACTTTTTCAAGCAAGTGTCAATTCATTCTAAGTTATATGCCATTGTAAAATCTAAAATGACATCTTTCTAATTTCTATCTCCAAAATTGTAACCTCCACAAACCCTTTCAAAGCATATATTATATTTTCACACTTACTATTCAACAAGTGCAAACAAATCGAGTTAAGCTGAGCCAAACTTTAGGATGCTTAGGCTTTGCTTGATATGTGAAAGTAGTATTCAGATTTGAATCAGCTTGAGCTGGACTTAACTACAAATATACAGGTTTGGTTCAGTTCCTAACTAAAAGAGCATATTGTTGAATTCCAGTTTCTGCTTATTTTTGTGACGCCCAAGTTTTCTGTCTTTGGCTCATTATGAACAGGGCCTTAAATGAAGCTTAAGTCTGGCTTGTTGCCTAACTGAATGAGCTAGAACAAGCCTATTGTGAGTTGAGCCAGACTCGTTTATGAAAAGCTTGATTCATTTGCAACCCTCCATGTGAAAGGAAGATTCAAGCAAGATTAGCTAAATGTGCTTGAATACATATAGAATGGCCTGAAAGAGAGGAGACTGAAAATAATATAGAAGGGTCCTCCAAGAAAGTCATCCATGAACAGCTTGACTCATTTACAACCCTACATGAGGAAGGAAGACTTAAGGAAGCCCTAGTTAAGACGATGGGCCCTAAATGATGGGATGCCTAAAATAACATTGGAGGGAGTTATGAGAAAGAACGAACTTATTTAACTGATTAAAATCATTACCTAGAAGCCTCAATCATTTGGACATGCAGCCAACATGTATATGCCCAAATGAGCATGTCACTGCCTCAGGGTGCATCTATATACAGAATCAATATATACAATGCACATACAGATTCACTCAAAGAACATAAGGATTCATCAGTGTGTAGTATATTTAAATTAACATGTGCTAGTGTAACTTAAGTTCAGCAGGAAAGATTCTATATTTTAGCATCCCTAACAACATATAGAAAAAGAAGGCTTAGTTTTGTTGAGCTTGCCTGCATAGAAGAACCCTGGAAGGTTTTGCTCCATCTTTTCTATAGCTTCCAAAACTAGACTATAATCATGACCATACAAGGGAAAAGCATTTCTCCAGTAAATGTGCCTGCAATTTTTTGTAGAAAAGATTTTCATCAACTTTAGATATGGCCAACATCTAAAAAATTATGACATAAAAATACTATTTATTGGATAAGTTTTAATATGAGGACATCATGCAAAACATCGGTCCAATAAAGAATATACATAATTGCTTGTAACACATCTCACAGTGAAATAAGGATCAATTCCTTACTTGACAAATGTTGGTTGTCCCACCACGCCCAACAGCTTTCTAAGGTCAGAAGTCACTGTCTCTTTCAGCTTATCCCTACACAAGGTACATCCATATTTATATGAGAAAATTGACCGAACCAGGCAGGAAATAAATTTATGACAATAAATCAGAACAAGCGATACTGAAAGGAAAATTAGACATCAGTAGACATCAGAGTTTCCATACAGTGGTGCTCCAGCTAAATCCCTATTCCGACTGCCCCCAATAAATGTAGTGTAGAGATACTGATCATTGGGAGCTCGATCAGGAAACATCATGGAAGAAAAAAGAGTACCTATATGGCACAAAACAATACTCACAACTCATCAAAACAGTAGCCTTCATTATTTGATAGCAGTAAATATGTTACACAACTTAACTGTAAACTTAAGATCACTGGTGCCTTACTTTAGATACAATAAATATTTTCACCCGCTATATTATAAGAGGACTTACCAAGAGTTTTCAAGCCATTCTGTTGTTCTTTGGAAGGCACTAAAACTCCAAATCCCTCCAGGGGTCTTTTGACATTTTCCTTCTTAAAGGAGGTGATTATGACAGATACTGGTAGATAATTTACCTGCAAGTGATGATGTAAAATAGCTGGGTGAGGCTGATGAATCTTCAGACATCCTTACTAAAGTTTACAAATCTAGATTGATGTCTGTGAGCAATAATTGTTCATGCAGAGAAAGTATTACAATTTTAGTCTGGTATTTCATGTAATGGAGATGGTAACATAGTACAGTTACAAATATCTGTCCCTAGTAATGATGTCATTAAATGCACAAGGGAAATTTCTAAACAAGATATTGCAACCACTTACTGAAAGCTGGTGGTTAACTTTGCACTCTTCTATTTCCCAGATCATAAACAAGAACAAGTTCTTATTCTAGAATTGTTCTGATCTAGAGCTACAACTTCTGCCAAGAAAGCCAGCTTAATCCATTTCCAAACTTACATTTCAGCCTTCTAGAATCCTTCTCCCCCTTTCTTACTCTTTTCAAACAATCAGAAACTCATCACTTGCAATAGCCTCATCTGGCCTTTGTTGCACATGATCACCATCACAATTACCTTCCATTCCTTTATCTCAATTGAGGCAACTTCTGATTTTCCTCCATTTCAGATATGCACCAACCAGGAGGCAAACCTACGTCGACACAAAAGCACCAGGCAAGCAGCATACTCATATGCTCATTATCTGTGCAAATGTTCTGGATTTTTTTTGGTTAAGCTTGATATGCATTGTTGACCTATTTCTTATTAGCTGAATCTGTTGCAGTCTGGTGATCACAAGGTGTTAGAACTCAGGTTACTAAAAGTAGTGAGTTCAGATCTCGTCAAGATCAGTCTTCTTGACCTGTTTCAGGAGTTGTCTTCACATCTTTATCCCTCCACAGGCATGGTCCCGGCCACATGAGGTGCCAAGACTGATACATTGCTTACCAATTTCCTATTAGCTTAAGCTTGTAGGATTAAGTGGTTAGTCAATATTTACAACTTGCAGTTCTATTGTTTAGGAGAAAAATTGGTCTAGGATTCTTCAGATATCTGGTTCCATGTTACATGGCATCAAGTTCCTGATATGGGTGCAGGTGTGTGTCTAAGTATCAGATCCATTCAATATCTAAGAATTCCTTCTCATGGAGCCGTGTCCAGGTGTCATATCAATATCCATGTTTGAGTGTCAAGTGTGAATACTTTGGGCTAAATTGAAGAATCCGGGTAACATAGATCTTGTCTATATAATAACCTAGAATCCCCTGTTTTCAGGACGCTGCTTTGACATTTCAACCAAATAACCATCTAACTATTCAAATCTGTAAATATAGTTTTTAAGCACTCAAATGACTAAATTCATTATGAATATCTATATTGAAAGAAAGCAGTCATATGTATACACCTTACACTATAACAAAAAGCATTAACCCTTGCATATAAAAGGCTACAATATTGTTCCTTCTATAGTGTCACCTTATCAGCCATCTGACTCAGATTATTTTATGCAAGCAAAGCAACAAGGCACCACAGAACCCCCAAAAGCTCAACATAATGAGGAGATAATTACTATGATAAAATAAATAGTCCTCCATTGATGTTTGGGATCATGGAATGAAATAGAGATTTTAAGTGACAAAGAGACTGGTTAGGCTGGCATTGATGTCAGCTGGTAGGTGAAGGATTGAACCAAACTGAACTGGTCCAGCACTGGTTTACGGTTTCACGGACTTTGAGTGGTTCCAAAGTAGATGCTTGAAATGCAGAACCCAGCATGGGACGTTTGCTCATCTCTAAACAGCACTAGGCAACCATATAGCAAAAGACAAAGTGAAAATGTTGATTTTAAAACTGCATATAATTTCAATCAATGATTCAAGTCTCGGCAGGACGAGGGCTGAGACAACCAAGACATCTCGTCTCAGAGAGATTCTGGGATCGATCTCAGTTGTCCCATTCTGCCTTGACTCAGCTATAATACATTATAGTATTAATTTTAAATAGATCTAATTTATCATTAAAATATAACTTTTGAAGTTTAAATATGCTTAAAAATCAAATAAAACCCTAAAGCTTCATAAATAATTTTTTTGAAGAAAAAATATCCCAAGCAAGTCTTGGGATGCCTAACTCGGTTGGAGATTAAGATAGGATGGGACATAGAGCATCTCATTCCGTGAAAAAATTGAAACATCTCTGTCCCACGAGACTTAAAACCTTGGTTTCAATGAAGTTGACTAGAAGCCTCCCGATCTTGTCATCTCTAACAATATTTCTGATGGCAGCAAAAAATCACTTTGTGTAGTCTAGCGGATCAGCCTTCAAGGAATTTCTGAGAAATTTAAAGGCTGTTAAGCTGTCATATCTTACAATATAGACTAGCACTAGATGCAAAAATTTCTCACCAAAACCTCTGATCCTATCACTTTATCCTGGAAAGGCAAGTGCAATTCCATTTAACTTGGAAAGTGTCGGGCGGTTGAGCCTACATAAATCCATAAGGGAAAGGAGAAGGACACTCATGGTAGTCTAATATAAAGAATCTCAACCACAGACCCTCATGAATAGTACTTGAATAGAAAATTTACATGAACAATACCCATATAGGCAGTAGTAAATGCAATGCAGAATTCAAACTAATTAAGGATAATATGCTCCAAAACAAACCTTCGGAAGAAAGTCAAGAACAAAAGGGTTTCCCATTTTTGTAAATTTCATCTCTTGAACATTACAAAGGGGAGCCTGAAACAAGGAAGATGAATATTGTCTGAGGTCATTCCAGCAATGATTTTGTAAAGGAGATGGCCAAACTATTGATATAGTTTCTTGGCAAAGCAAAGAACAGAGACAAGAAAAATTAGTAAACAGCACAATATACACTACTCTACAAATGATTTCTGTTATTACTCAGGTAAGCTGGGTATTCTGAAAACTCAAGGTTGCAAACAATCTCTGTATCTCAAAAGGAAACCGTTATTAGAGGTATTGAATGTTTTGAATTGTGTAACAAGCTTTCTTACTGTCATGATGACTGCATCAAAAGATTGATCCTTTCTGAGTGCCTTAGTGTTGGCATCATTTGCACCATAAGAAAGTGACCAGTTACTAAATGGAGAGCTTCCATCAACATTACAAGATAATGACAACACCTTTGAGTTTAGTTTCAAGTTATCACCACCAAGATCCTTACATAGCATGTCTGTGAGTGCCTGCAGATAGCATAAACGATTCAAATATAAGAGCATGTTTAAAAATTAGATACCCTGATTACCACTTGGGACGAGACCATGATCAATCAATTTCAGTGAACTTAGAGTCAGGTCCTTGGGAGTTGGCATAGACTATCATATACAACATAGTAGACAAAACACCATCTTAGTTATTGTGCTTCATTGATTCTAGATATAAAGATAACAATACATAGCACCACCAATATGAGAAACTGTTAACTATTTCTTCTTTTCAGTCACAACTCACAACTTATGAAGAGTTCAGGTATGATCACAATGATTCAACAATGAACAATGGAAGATATTTTAATAAGTAATCCAAACCAGATTCTACTCCATAGCCCTGAATTACCATTATCAGATCCCCAACTTCTCTTTACCAGGTACTAATGAGGATGTTTATCAAGGAAATTTTCCATCAGCTTTCACATTTTGTGGCATCTATATCTAGATTTTGTTCTTGTCATGTGTAGTGAGACATGTTATGAAAATTCATGGTCATTTTGTCTCTAATATACTACAAGAATTTCAAACATGTAAATGTTTATCAAGGATGTTTATCAGTCCTCATGTGTACCCCTGCACCACATGTAAATGTTCAACACCTATGTAGCATAATACAAGAATTTCAAAACAGTCTCTTGTATTTTACTGCTACCATTTCAAGATCAAATACACTGATGCAACCAGGAAAAAAAGAACATCCTTTTTGGCCAGATGTCACCAAATCATAATAGAACTTGCTGATTAGAAATAATTGTCATGTAGCATATAGAGATGAGATTGTTCTTAATCATACTGAAAAAGGATGCATGATTTAAAGGAACTAATAGATATATGGAATCTGTGATAGTTTACCTGCATTCCACCATGAAAAGAAAATGAACCACGCCGGCGTTTTGTCTTTTCCAATGATGTTTTGCTTTCCCCATTACCTTTGGCTTTACCTGTTAGTTTGGACCGGATAGCCCCAATAAAGACAGAACCAAACCTGATAACATCAATGCATGAATCCATAAATTAAGATCCACATCACCAAAAGCAGCACAAAAATATTTACCTAAACAATTTTAAACTATTCAAGAAATCTATTCTTATTTGAAATAACATTTCCAGTAAGCTGAAATTGAGATGCAGAGATTAAAGTTTCTTTTGCTGATTGTAAATGACCCCCGACAACCCCCCCCTTCAAAAAAAAAAAAAAAAAAAAACACTTGGATAGATGATGAAATCTCACAACCAGACTTTCTTCAATTTAATAACATCCATTAGACCATAATTGGGTGAGCAGTTTAAGATATCAAAATTTTCCAAAACAGAAAACACAGCACAAAATAAAATATTGATCAGCTGAATATAACATGCTTCTGTTAACTTAGAAAGATATGATCTAACATGGGCTCAACTCCCAAATTTACATGGTTGGTCTAAAAAAAAACTGACTGAAAAAAAGAATTAACAATCCTGTTTTTTTAAAATCAGAAATGATATACATAAATCTGAATTTGGTATCAAAGACCACTTAATGGTACTTTCCAGTGCACCAAGATCCTTTAAGAAGACTGAAAAAAAGTTAGAAGTTGCTAGCGAAGTCAATCTGAAGTTGGAAGCTGTTCATTAGAATAATAAAGAAAACAATGGAAGATTAATAACATGAGACTTACTTCTTTTCTAGATTCCATAACTCTGGAAATGCATGGCGCATCTGTATGAATGCAACAATAAATAATTATCCAAAGGGAAGCTATATGCGAAAAAGAGGTAGAGGTAGACCGAAAATCATATAGGAGAAAGTGACAAAGAAAGACTTAGAATTTTTGCATCTTACAAAAAAAAATATGATCATAACAGAGCTGAATAGATTTATATAGCCAACCTCAACTAGTTTGGGATTAAGGCTTTATTGTTGTTATTATTGTTGCTGAAGCTATATGTACAGAGATTTAAAATATGCCTCTGTAAGAAAACACTGTAGCAGCAGCTGAATTTATAACTCAAGGGTTTAATGGCATTTTAATTAACCAAGGACATACCAGAACAATCAAACAGAATCCTTGTATATTATCTTAATGGTCCAATAAAAGTCAATATTAGCAATAAGAGATTATATAATTCTTAATGTCAGAACAAACAAACTACCTGATAAAAGAAAAAGAATAAGGAAATTCTTTCTGAAATAAGGAAGATAGTACTTACAGATAGTGATTCTGGATCCCCAGCACTGGTGCCAGCCACAAAAGGATCAATAAGATAATCAACAACCTATGATGAGATCAAAAGAATATAATTGCTTTAGATTATTTTGTAAGCCTTAAGGATATGCTGGTTTAAATTATTCATAAAAATACTGTTAACATAGTGATCAAACAAAAGAACAAAGAAAAGAGGAACCAATTTTGAGATGGTGTATGGCAAAATAGCAGAATGCATTGTGCTCCACCTCTGTTCCAAAATGACGTTGAAAGAACTGCCCCACGCTGCAGATATTGAAATGGAGAAAGCTTAAAATCTTACCCACATAGCAAAATATAGCTTTGAGTGCAACAGGATATTATAATTTGTAGTGTTTTCTGTTCACTGATAAAATGATTTGCAAGATTACATACCTATGTCATAAACTTCAGATATCATTCTTGGGAGCACGGTCCATTGACCATGCCAAACCGGCTAGTTTGGGTTGAACCGAATTGAACCAACTGAGAACTAGTATGATTCAGCTCTTCGAAATGGAATATGGCTTAACGAGTTCGTGCTTGATGGCAGGTTCAGATTTAGGTTCGATCCAATTCGACCCATTTAAACAATATAAAAGGGCCTTTCTCCAAAGTGGCAATCTTTCGCGATTTCTTCTGAAAATCCTAGCTCTAGCCACTCCTCTCCTCTCTCCCAAAAACCTAGCCATTCATCAACATCCATTGTTGTCCATCGTTTGTTGCCCGCCATCGTTCATCGTCATCCATTGTCCGCCATTGTCGTCATCCATTGTCGTCATCGTTCTCGAATCATTCGAGGTCTATCAAAGGTAAGGTCTCTAGACGCTCTCCTTATCTTCCTCCCCTCTCTCTCCTTCTTCCTTTCTCTCTCTCTCTCTCTCCTTTTTTCTTTCTTTCTTGGTTCGCCACCGTTCGGTACAATATGTAATGGTACCGTACCGAACTGGTCGCCAATCAGTATGGGGTACCAGTTTGGTTCAGTTTGGTAGACCTTAGTTGGGAGAAAAATGAATGTATCAAATTCTGGATTTTCAAGCCCAATTCTTTCATAATTCAGAAGAAACACTTCCATTTTACCAAAAAAAGCTGAATTTTCTCCCATTTAATTATGGATGTGGATGCAAAAGCAGTTTAACCTTGGGAAAGAAAAGAGAGCCAAATATATATTTTTTTATAAAACCAACAAGGTATGGTTATTACAAGTTTACAACTATGTTGATAGAGATCAAATACTCAACATCAAATGTAATGATTCATCTCCGTCCACAAATTTGATCTAATGTTTACCACAGTCAACTCAATGAGAACTCAGGTGACATGGAACTCCAGCACTTTTCATGAAGAAAGACAACTTGATGTCTTTCTAAGTGGAAAACAGATGATTATCGATGTTACTAGGCATCTCAAACAATGCTGGTGTCCAGGTGTTAACAAAGTGTATGACAATCTAAAGACTTGATGGGGGGCACTTTCATAAAATATGAATACTAAAAATTCAGCATAAACAAATCAAAATATGTCAATTACAAATCTATGTCAACATTAATTTTTATCAAAAGACCTATATTTCAACCCATATTACACTGACGAATCAGGAAAAAAAAATTCAAAGGCATTTCACTGGAACTATCTGGCACTTTTCAACTATTATTGTTTAACACTTCAAATAGTTCTAGAGTCACAACTTGCATCAAAGTGTCTCTTGATAAAGTTCCCAAAATGTGGTACCAAATGTCAACAACAACTCTCGATGACATAACGAGGACACTCCATTTTGGGATATCCAAGAATCTCATACCACGTTGTGCCATATCCAAGCATCCAGAAGCATAAGCATGACAGAAGTCCTAAAATCTAAAGAGACCAGGGACAGGCAAGGTTCACAATTTCAGTTAATAGACCAAGGAAAAGTCTCAGTTTACTTTAAAAAGATGCTGTTCCTTTGGGTCTTCAAAAACAATCACACTGTCCATTCAAAACAAGGGCTTTCAAGCAACCTTAACAAACCTTTTTTCAAGGATCCTCCTTGACCAGCATAGACTTCCACCATTTCCTTGTGTAATTGTCACTAAAAATCTCAAAGCATAGCATAAAGAACAATGTTGTATCATGCTATATAAGCTAATCCACAGAAGTGGCAGCCAACATAGAGCCAACATAGCATCAACTCATGGTGGATATGTGCACTAGGTCTGCCAGATCAATACAGGCATAAAGAACTAGGCAAAATGAGCCAACAGCCCAACACAACTGAACTTAACATGAAGTTGCCTAACTGGCAAACCATAGCGAACCAAACTCTTAGTTGTTGCTTTATGGACTAATACATAAAGCATCCAATTCTTTTGCTTCCAGACTTATCATTGCAAGAATTATCTATCAATGAAATGTTCAATATATAGTCAAACTAAGTGAAACTAAGATGATTTAACAGAAATATGTGTTTAGTCATTTCTTTATTTTACATGCGATAACTTCAGAAATTTGATCTTTAACCCATTCAAATTGCCTTTTTTTACTCCTTTAATGGTGGAAAAGTGAATTATTTTTATTAAAAAATGGGAGGCCAAGGTCCAAGGGTAGTAGGATCACAAAAACAGAATAAGAACCATGAAACAGGACAAATGGATGAACTAGGCCTGTTTGCAGCATTTCCATCTCCCTTGTCTCCCTGTTGTATACCTAGTAGTAAGCAAAGAAACAGAGAATGGAGCAAGAAAAATTGCAGTATCAAATTCAATAGCCTTTCCCATGGCAGCACATGGTCTTTATTAGACTCATTGTCAATTTGCTCTAACAAGAAGTGCTCTACATTAAACAAGTCATGCTTGCTCCAAACATAAATAGGTGACCACAAGGAAGGGTATGCACAAAGTTGGAAGGGTCATTTGCAAGGTTTTAATGATCGGTACCGAACCTTGTATGGAATGAGTATAGTTATGATACCAACACTGATAGTATGTACTAAAACGTAGCACTTCAAAAAAATAAAAAATCATCAGTACAGGCTGGTATAGTCCATATGGTACAGTAGGTCACCAATATGGACAAGTATGATTGACACTTAACAGTAGGATGATTTGTGTCCCAGCACCCATACTGGTGCCAGTTTCACATCAGAACGGTATGACACCAACGATACTAGCCCATTCTAGCACTTTCTGAATCCATGGTCATTGGTATGTTATTATAGAATTATAAACCGTGAACATGTGTAATAAGCACACAATCAACAATTGATCGTATTGGTATCTCAATCCCAAGGAATTTTGTAAAACAGGTATTAGAGCCAGAGCTATATTATGGAAATCCTTCTAGAAAGTAACTAAGAGGGGGAACAAAATTGCTCGTTAAAAAAGGGCTGATGTAATATTCAGGAAAAAATTAGGGATTATATGATAATTTTTTTTAAAAAAAGGTGGTTTTATAAATTTTTCCCTAAGAATGTATAATCACCTTTCCTTTGAGCATTCATCAGACACCTTTAAGGAGTTCGTCATTCCATGATGCCTCCGCATTAATGGTTCCAGAAATATCTTTAACTGCAAGCATCAGATGTGTGTTATATGGAAAGTACAATACAGAGACTTCTACAATAGTAAAGCAACACATTAGAGCAGAAATAGACAAAAGAATGTCCAAGTATTTCATCCCTTACAATATGAGGACATGATGCAGAAAAAAATGTTGCCAAAACCCAATGAAGTCCATTTTGCTGAGAAGCAAATTCTGGAATCATGTGATGTACAACTATCCACTAATAGGGGAGAGAGCCTGTAACGATTTACAATAGCTCCATATGTACACCACATATATATAGTGAATGACTATTAGTTGTGTGCAAATATCAGTTACAACTAACATCATCCAGATCTCTAACACAATACTCAAGTCGTGCTGGGTCAAATCTCATGCTGCTAAGAAGCCAGATTTCAACCCACGCTTGAGCACCCAGCCTGGTTATAATCCTTTGTGCCATTTTTAAGCAAAAAAGTTACCAATTGTTTCCACTGTCAAATTTCATCCTTATTTCTACTAACATTCCCATTCCATTTCTCACTTCAAAGATTGAGAGTTTGCCTAAAGACAATACAAGCAGGGGTAAGGGTTGCAATTTTGGACACAACCAATGAATACGACTCAAAGTTGACATGAAGTTAGCAGGTTTAAGTTGAGCACAAATGGATTCGGATTAAAATCAGGTTGATCTATTAAACATGATTAATAAACAAATTATTTCTTGGTTTGACCTGTTAACTCGAACTTAACCTACAATTGGCCCAATTATTAAATAGGGCAATTCATGTAGCACCACCCATAAATTCGGACATAGTGTGCTAGACCTGTTTAACTTATCCAAGTTAATTTTACCCTTTAATTTTCAACTATCAAGATGATTATTAAATTATTTTATATTTTTTTATGATAATGGATATATAATTATTTTATGATTAAATTAGTGTTAGATGGCTTACACAGGTTAAATGGAGTACAATCTGATTTTAAATTACACAGGTTGAAAAAAAGGTCATACATCATGTCAACCCAAACACGACCTGATTAGTAAATGGATTATATAGACTGTGTCGTGTACCCTATGTAATACACAAGTTGGGTTTGGATCTAGATTTCTGACATGATTAATAAACAAATCAAGTTCAGTTGATCCATTTGTTGTTATGCTCTTAAGTTGATATGACCCATTTATAACCCGTTGGCATGATTTGCCACCCCTAAGTAGGGGGGTGTAAAAACAAAATCTTTAAGCTACCTCAGTAGAGTGGATGTAGGGAAGTAACAAACTATAGGGCTACCGATGTCAAATGAAGTGTTTGATCTTGAAACGCTCCAGCAATTACAAAGTAATGTTATTAGCCATATGAATAACACTCTTTTTTATCACAATAATTAAATGACACTAGAGAATACAGTGCACAGGTCTTTTAAGGATCAAGCTAGCCAACCTCTGTGGTGCTGAGTCATTGCTTGATACTCAGCCTTCAAACTGCAACAGAAGCCATAACACTTGCACTTAGGAAAAATAATAACTTAGATTCTTCCAATAGAAGGTTGATTGATGGGATTGAAAACCAACTCTACAGTAGTGAAAAATAGAAGTTCCAATAAAAAGAGAAAGGAAAAGAGTTAGTAGCTAATGATCCCTTGAAGACTGGAGAATGTGCCAAAAAAGCCCCATGGTAAGTAGAGCAGGATAACCTCAAGACACAACATATGAGTGACACAAGATATGTAGTAGGAAACTATGTTCTGGCTGCAATACCAGTTATCAACTAACAATACTGTGCATGGCTCCACAGGGGCAAAACCAAATGGCAAAGCTTCAAGATAAAGCACCGCATCAACATGTGCCTATTAGGACATGCATGACCAAACATGTCTAAGGAGTGCTGTTGTTTCAGGAAAAGGTACCCTTTGGAAAGAGAAGACAACCTTGCTAGTGGAGGAGAGGATTCAGGTCCTTTGTCCCAAAAATACACTATGGACATTAATTCAGATCATAATTCGCTGTATCAATCTACACTGCTCCATACTGAGCATATCATGTTATACTAATGCAGTGAATATAGTGTAGGGGCTAAACTAGCCTATACCAAGTGGAAGTGACTGATTCTGTTTGGTTTTGTGTTGTACCCACCTCATATTGTCAATTTTGGGCAGTACTATGGTTGGGCATGAGAGAAAATTCTCACAACCCTATGCTACTATGGGGTTGTACTGTAGTGTACTAAATATATCATAACCTTACTACAAATGTCAAAGATTGAAAAACATCGCCAAAGAAGAAAATATTCATTAAGTTTCTTCATCTTAAAATAGGATAACCTATGTAAATGTAAAATTATTTCAATATTAAAATAATTTAGAAAGCAAAGAAAGGAAGGAATTTGTTGTAAAAGCTTTCATGAAGTCGGAATCAATGCGAGATTCTCTCAAGAAGAACGACGATGCTGAATATCTTGAAAGAGAGATGTAGCTTTGGGTTTCCAATGAAGAGAGGGCATGGGGTTTAAATAAAGTAGCACCCCTTCTAAACCAAGTCAAACTTAATTTCTCAAATACGCAATTTAGAGGGAGAGGAGTTCATGAATTTAAAAAAATGTAGCAGGTCCTGCCAAAACCAAGCAAAACTTAGTTGGGCTCCCTCCTATTTCAATGTTAGGAATTACATTCTCTCCCCTAAAAAGAAAAATTGGGTCTTACATTCTTATACAAAAGAATCGCTAAAAATTCCAATATAGATGAATAAAGATGGGCAAGCAGAAGTGGGTGTCATCCATTTGGTAAGGACGAAAGAAGTAACCAAGAAATATTCTAATAACTTTGTAATGTCTCAAGCCCACCTACTGGCCTAATTAACCTGTTACTGGATCGAGTTCACGTGGCCTTAAAAACTCGAATGCAAGTTAATTGGCACTAAATGAACTTAAGTTATAAGCTCCTTAAACTTTTCTTTCTACATCTGATGTGAGACTATTTTGAGGTATTACAATATTCCTTCCTTTATCAGGAGACATCTTCATCACATGCTACAAACTAGCCAAAATCTATCCCAAGCGAGGTCATTGGTGTTACAAGAGTGGCTCCACGTCATGACGAGACTTTCTCTACCACCATCTCATAGATAGTCCTTTTTTTCTACCCACCAACTTTCGCATATTCGAATCGGCTTTGATACCATTTGTAACGTTTCAAGTCCATCTGCTGGCCCAATTAACCTGTTACTAGGCCGAGTTCACGTGGCCTTAAAAACTCGAGTGCAAGTTAATTGGTAGCAGGTGAACTTGAGTTATAAGCTCCTTAAATTTTTCTTTCCCATTTGATGTAGGACTATTTTGAAGTATTATAAACTTCATGCGTTTGGACATGATGAAGACGACCAAACCAAATGAAGAGTGCAATGGTGACCTAAAATACTACTTGATAAGGCTGGCCGGAAAACAATCCTAGCCAATGTAGATCCACAGCAAGGATGGACAAAGTTGAAAGTTAAGAAATCAGCTGGAAAATCCACCAAAGGAAATAAATTCCATATCAATACAAAGTCAGTTTATCTTTCCTAATAAACTAAGCATTAAAGGGGGTGCTACTTGTGATAAGAATTTTGTGGAGATACGGCTTTAAAGTCTCAGGGCTGGAGCATGGATATAAAGAATAATGAAAATACTTGAGGAATGTCATGGATATTTGTATAAGCATGAAAAACAACCAATAGTGCTCTTAGCTTCCAGTTTTCAACCATGGATGTGCTCAATTGGAAGGCCAATTGATTGATCAGCGAATTTAAGTCCATATCCAAGTTTTGAAAAGAAGGACGAAACAAATCACATTTCAAATATTCACCTGAGGGGCATAGACATTTGCTGATTTGAATTTCTGGTAATTTTGATTATTCAGATGATAATTTGTAAGTTTTTAGAGGCGTCTGATGATGATTTTTATCAGCTAAATCATAGTTTTATTTGTTTCCTTCTATTAACTGTCAATTAGTAAAGTAATAGGCACCAAAACAAAGGAATTCCTTATATTTACGGTACAAAACACTGTAGCACAGCAGCAGTGCAATAGGGGTTTTGTATAAAGTGCCAAAGGCACATGCCCGCACTGGAACAGTTTGGCCAGCATGGCCTATGCCCTGTATCAAGTTGGGTTGGTATCGGAAATATGCACTGTTTGATACGGGTCATATCAACAGCATTTGAATAGTTGATTTCAGTAATTATTGCTGTAAGTGGACAAATTATGCTGGAAGCAGACAAATTGACTGATCCAGACATTATCTGAATAAGAACCCAGCATTATCTATTACCTTCTATAGATATCTAAAACTGTTCACCAGTCTAAAGTAATAATCAATTAGAAAAATACAGAAGCTGCTTGAAAATTGGCAACAGCATTTAATTTGAAGCAACTTTTCAAAGAAACTGGAAGATAAAAAATTAACTAACAATTAACAAAAGACATTTGGTCATTACAGTATAATTCCATAAACTAATTCATCCAACAAAATAAAGTGGTGGCGAATGTTCTCATCTGAAAGTAAATGGCAGAAGAGACCTTTGATTGGGGAGACAGAATGCTGCTCGTAATCAGAGCTATAGGATTTGATGGAATCTGAGATAGAAAGCAAGCCGTGGCATCAAACATAGCAGTGTAGGTTGAAATCAACATGAAAGTAAAACAGAATGTATCAAGAAGGACAAATGCAGTTGTTCTGACAAAACTGTATTACCATTTGTGGCATTCCATTCCTCACAATATACCGCTTGTGTTGAGAAATAGGCTGTCTCATAAGGCAACATTCAATTACGTCAGCTAAATAATGCAATCAGGTTAAAGATACTAAATATAAGCAATATCAATACACAGAGCTTTGTCTAGAAAACAATAAGCAATCAAAAGATCCTGAATGGTAGGTCAGTTCCAATTTACAAGAGGGAAAAGGAAGATGACAACATGCTTCATGCCAAGGAATGCATAGTATTCTTAGTTACATGCCAGTTGCAGGAATTAAACATTAACAATGTTTTCCTTTTCTTACAAAAGAAAATAAAAGAAAGCAACAGTGGTGCTCCCCAAAAAATCACATGATTGCAAATAAAAATAAAAAAGGCACAACACCATCTCTTCAGAGCTGACTAAAATTTGCTTCGTCATCCAATCATATTCAAGAATACATTATAACAATAATGACAAAAATAAGGAACACTGATAAAGCAGAAGTATCAAGATGCAATTTATAAGGTATGGCTTTGACAAAAGGAAAATGTCTGATAATCCATAAGCACCTTACAAATGGATCATAACAACAATAAAAATGAACCTTGAGTTCGAAGCCAATAACAGGATAACATATTCAGCTGCCTGATGGGAAAGGTATATACTTTAACATGGAGGAAGAACACATAAACACACCGAAAGTTGCAAAGATGGCTATATGAAGAAAAACCAAATAAAGATGAAGGATTAGAAATGACTTCAGTCTCAACGGGACAGGGTTCAAGATGGTTGAGACGTCTCATCCCAGAGAGATTCCGGCACCGATCTCGGCTGTCCAGTCTCATCCTATCTCGGCCATAATACATTATAGTATCAATTTTAAATCGATCTAATTTATCATAAAGATATAACTTTTGAAGTTTAAAAATGTTTAAAAATTGAATAAAACACTAAAGCTTCACAAATAATTTTTTTTTTTAAGAAGAAAAACATCTCAAGCAAGTACTAAGACGCCCGATCAGATCAGGGATCAAGACAAGACAAGACGCAGGGCATCTCGTTCCGTAAAAAAATCGAGACACCTCTGTCCCACAAAATTTAAAACCTTGGTTAGAATTTTGGTCAAAATATTCCATAAATTGAAATAAAACCCAAAACTTCAAGTTTTTTTTTTTCCTTTTTCTTTTTACTTTTCAGAGGAATATATTTGTTTCATTGTTCAAGACAAAACAGTTTGTTGCTAAAAGTGCAATGGTTTAGATTCAAACTACAATGAATAGATTCATTTTCTAACAATCCATGTTCATGATGCCAGTGGAGAGGAAGAGTGATTGGGAAGAGTCTAGATCCACCTTATTTGAGATGACAAAAAGTTGATTCCAGGTGACATAGACTTCGGATTCAGCTTTACTCCACCTTTGCAAGTACAATATTTAAAAAAGCTTCTTTGTGAGTGCTTCAAAGCAAGGTACACCGAATTGTCTCAAACCTTAGTTTGGAGCATACTGAACTAGTGGGGAACTGAGATAATTCACCATTTTGAAATGGTATAGGGCCTGTACCCCCCGTACTGCCCACGTACTGCCTTCGTACTGCCCTGAAACAATATCAAAATAGTGCCAAAATGGTATGATATCTCCCATACCATATAGTAGTAGACTGGTACTAAAATGGTACCGGCTCTCAGTATGGTGAACCTTGCTTTAAACCGTCATACAATAGCACTTGCATCCTAGAGAAGCAGGCACTAATGTTGGTGGGAATTTAGGTGTAGGCATAGGAAAGTTTTGATAAAAATAATTGAATAGAGAAACACTTAGGAAGAGGGTTTGAGCATTTACAACGTAGACCCAGGGATAGATGATTACAGAGAAGGACAACTTACGAAGTGAGACTTTAGATCCATGTAGCCGACCTCAACTAGTTTGGAATTAGGACTTTATTGTTGTTGTTGTTGTTGGCGTCATTATTGATGACTTAGAAATAAAGAAACACTCAAGTGTTGATACAAAGAAGAATGACTTAGATGATTTGAGCATTTACAACATAGGCTTGGGGATCCACCGATATGAAGAAAAAATTTAATACATGCAGAAGAAAAAAGAGGACGAAGTAGACTGAAAATTATATGCAAGGAAATAACAAAGAAAGACTTGATATCTTTATATCTTACAGAAGGTATGGCTCTCAACCGAGTAGAATGGCAAAAAAAGGATTCATGTAGTTGACTTTAACTAGTTTGGAATTAAGGTTTTGTTGTCATTATTCTTGCTGTTGTTAAGAAGTGGCTACACCATCCTAAGTGGTAGTTTCTTTGTACGAAGACTTGCATATAATGGATCTTTCCTGCATAAATCATCTTGAATCTTGGATAAATAAACAAAATAAAATATTGGAATTTTAGATTTTTCTGAAAGGTTAAATTTCAAATATTCATGTAAAATTAATAAATTTGCAAATTGATATTGCATGAAATCATTTGAAAAATGGTAAATCTTGCAATACGACCAACAAAAAGTTCAAAAAATGCTACATTAATCATCTTAAACCTTCATAATGTCAGCTAAAACAGTCTCTGCTGAACTATGTCTCGACATTAACTTCTTTCAGAATCATCTTTTACTAATCAAGAACTAAATATAAGAAAGAAAAAATAATTTGACAAATGAAAATGGAGTGATATTGCAGATAAATCAATTAATTCTAGGTGTTGAAGCTCAGTAAAAGTTACATCATGCACAATGATCAGTATGCTTTAAAAAAAAATAAAAAAAGCTTGCATGATATTAAGTGAATGTGCTAGACTAGTTCACAAGATCTACAAGTAGAAATCATACATACATATTGTTTCTTCTCTTGAAGACCTAGCTCATCAATCAATTTTCCAACATCCTTCTCCATCTCTGTCTGCATATAATAAGATGAGTTTGGTCAAGAGGACTACGATTTTATGATGCCCAGATGATTAATGCTCGTCAAGCAATTATCAGACATTCTTTAACTCAGCAAAAAAAATTTAATCTAATTTGTGTGTGATGCCCAAATAAATGTGCAATTAGATATTTTGATTTCATGCTCAAGAGTCAGGCATGAGTCACTCTCAACTCACCATTGTATTTGCCCCCTCATCCCATATGAAACCATCCTCAGAATTGCTTCTGATTTTTCCTCCGGCTCTTTCTTCAGCCTCAAAAAGGGTGACACTCAAACCATTTGATTTAAGTTTATATGCAGCAGCAAGCCCACTGAAAATCATCTCAGGATCCTCGACATTAATACTCTTACAGAATGAGCGTTCAAAAAGTAAATGATCAAAAAGTAATGATAATGCCTTACAACAAGATTCAATAGAACGCAAGGATATGAGTCAAATAGATAGATAAATAATCATCAGATAAGACGTCCTAAGCACACAACCCATATGTTTAAGATGAGAATCCCTCAATTTGATATGAAAGCTCACAGTAATTTATGGACAAGAAGCAGGGACAAATCCATAGAACCACATTAATAGAAAAGTATATTGTTAAAAAAGTCACTGATTTTTTTCAAAGATAATCACATAGATAACAGATCAAATAGTTAAACCAAAAAAAGGAATGAAACTAAGAATGCCACACAAAACTGGCATCCTCCTCCAACTAGTCGATGAAACATGAGTGACGGTCATTGATAAAATCCATCTAATAGGGAAAAAAGAGATCATTGCTCATTTTTGTGAGGGGGGTTTGAAATTACACAAGAGGCAAACAAATAAAATGCTCTAGTGTATCACATTACAGAGATACTCTGCAGTCTAAAAGATGCTTGCCAAGAATAATAAAAGGATATCTCTTGATAACGCATGCTAAAATTTGGGAAAAGAATTTGAAGAAAACTTAAGAGTAAATTTGAATCATCAAACAAAACTCTAGAGAATCAAATATACAAATAGACAGATGGACTGGCATCAAAGATCAGCAAATCAATAAATTCATGTTCTTATAGTTTGCACTCCACTATGTCTAAGACATGATTCAAGTAGAATCATGCAAACTACAAAACCAATGAATTATGAGATTCAAGTTAAAAAAATCATACCTGACTCCACCACCAATAACCGCTACTGACTTTGTGGAACCTGAGAAATCAATTACTTTGTAGATTAGTCATTTTCAGAAAACTACAAAAATAGTTGAACTTAATGTCAGACAAACTAGACCTATAAGTAGGAAATGGAAGATAGCATAATCTATGAAAACATGAATTAAAAAAATTAGTATACCATTATGCACTATTCTATTAGACTGTTACCCGGATAGAAGAGCATTAACATTAGGAGGAAACACAGAAAGAGATCTTTTCTTGATTGTGGTTTGTTGTAAATTTTTATAACCCCTTGAATTTTAAAAATTACTGATCTACACAGAGGATCAGGAATTTGGTTGAAAACTTTTCCAGTTGAGTTTCCAAAACTCTTGAATGAAAGCCAAATAGATCTTTAAAGTTAAAGTTTGATGCTGACTTCAATAATCATGAATAAGAACAGCTTTCTTTGGATTTTGGAAAGGCCCGCAAATATCTACTAGGTATAATGATATCAAATTGCATAAAAAATCCGCTACTAAACTACTAATTTAGTGAGGCATGAAAACAAATAATTCTGTCAAAAAATTCTTTGTTATTTTAAGCAATAAAGATCTTCTGGACTCTGAATCTCTGATCAATGGAAATAGTATAAACTAACCAATGCCTTTTTACTGAGTTTTATTCTATTCTTATAATGTATATATGTTGTGACTAATAAGCAACAACCAAGAAAAGCAATGACTAATATTCTTTCCATCCACTTGCATAATATGTCCTGGCTTCACGTATATCAAATCCACAAGCCAATTTAAATAAATTTCTTGACATTATAACTTTGTAATCATTAGAAACTAAATCAGTTATTCCATTTTTTAGGGTTCTTGTCCATCCTGTATCTAACATTTGTTGTTTCCTGATCTCTCCTCAGAACGATGCTAACCTTTATAGTCTACATGGTCAGAAAAGTGCTCTTCTTTCCATATCTACTTTGCTTTTAGTACACCTTATTCCAAAAAACTATGCACTTTGGCATCTCTCTTAGAATTCTACCAGATGTTAACCTCTCATCACAATGTACATACTTCAACTGGTTAGCCCCCTTGTTTACCGAAATCCCAATATATTACCTATTCAATCCTTGCTTTTTCCTTGGAAAAAAAATCTATCTGCTGTGTCTTCTTTTGACCACATTAAGTATCCCATATCAATACCAAGACTAGACTTTTTTATCATGCTTGTACGTCTACAGTCTTTGAATGCATCTACATCTCACTGCTCATCTCTATAACTGTCAGTTGACTTTCCTAAGTGTACACAGACTTAAAACCCCAATTCTTTTCTATATTGTTTCATCCCAAATTTTCCCATGCGGTGCTTTCCAAAATTTCTCCAACTGAAATGTCTATCCTCTAACAGAACCCTGAACATACCTCTCAATAGTATCTTAAACTCCTCTGTTTATCCATAACTCTTTGAACTTAACACAATATTCTATTCTCGCCATGCTCCATCCCAGGCCACTTCCCTCTGATATCTTGCCTATCTTGCAATGCCGTTCTCAAAAACAGACATAATCTATAGCACTTAGACCTCAACTTGCCTCCAAATTAGGCATTCTCATGACGATCTAAGCAGAATGGCATAAGCAAGGACTATATCAAAGTAAATGCAAGGCTAAAGCAATTTAGGATGAACAAGCAGAAAATTGATTAATAGTGTATAAGCATATGCAACAAAGAGCTAAGAAGGCCCAGGTAAGGATAAGAGCTCATGTTTGCATTAAAGATCAAGAACAAAAGGAAGATTTAAGCTTGCACGAATGGATCCTTTCTACTGTAACCAAAATGGCAATGATCAAGAAAATAATATTAAGCAAAGGCATTGCCAACCCCTCAACTAAAAGGTAAGGATCAGTAACACCAAATATATGAGCCCGTATATATCTGCTCATCATTTAAAAGATAAAATATAAAAAAAATAAAAACAAGCTTCTTGAACACATAAAGGCAAAGCTATCTTGGCTGCTGTGCATGGTAAAAGTCCAAGGGAAATGTTAATATCCTTTGCTGCACTATCTTCAATATGCCACAGTGAGGAAGTAAAAAAATAATAGTTTCATATTCAGCATAGCAGTGGAGTATGTCTTCTTCCCCTCACAACTATCTATACAAAGGATTCATAAAAAGCAATATAGTTTTAAAACTATATTATTCCATTTACAATGCCAAACACCCAAACAATGAAAGGCTATAAGAATCTAACAAGAAAGGTCCCTTGCTTTCCCATCTTCAAAATCAAGATCTTACTACCAGAAGTAGGAGTATGCAAGAAAACCGATTAAACCGTAAAACTAACCCAAACCGTGACTTTGGTTCGGTTTGAATTAGTTTTTTTTGTCTCTTGGTTTGGTTTCAGTTTAAAAAATTCCGAAACCGAAAAAGTAAGTTTGGTTTTGATTTGAATTTCTAAAAAACCGATATAGCCAACCTGAAACGTGTGTATACATTATATAGGCTTTCATTTGTATTATAGTTAAAATTGAGGTGCTACAAGCATGTGTAAATAAATAAGTTGTGTGAAAGCTATATTCTTTTCCATTGTGAATAATTGGACTGCCATTTGACCACATAAAGTTTACTATGGTAACCAATCTCATGGTTATTCAAAACAAATATAGAAAAACTGATAAATCAAACCAAAACCAAACCGAATTTCTTGGTTCAATTTGGTTCGGTTGGTGGAAATTTGGTTTAGTGAAACAGTCAGTTCGGTTTCGGTTTCAATTTTAGTTTCAGTTTTAAGAAACCGATTCAAATTGGTTGAGTCCAAAAATATCTCTAAATCGACCCGAACCGACCGATGCACACCCCTAGCCAGAAGTACAGTTGACAAATTACATGATTATTTATCTTCCTTCAAAGAGAAGATACTTTAGAAATGATGACATGAACCTCAACCCCTTTCTGGAAGAAAAAGACAGGAAAAAAAGGGAAAAAAAGACATTCTTTTGAATACATAATACAATCAACTCACCTCTTCCATTTAATTTACCCTTTCTTAATAAGACCTAGCAATCTTAATCTTCCGGAGACTTCAAGGATAAATCCTCTATAACCACTCATAAACTGAAACCAATTTCATGTTCATCAATATTATAAACACAACTCCAACTGACTCCCTGGATAGAAAAGGTACATCAACTTCATTTGATAAATCTCAAAAACCATGTAGAGCCTCATCCTCTCCAGCAGAAGTCTCTCTTAGTATGATTTAATATCCACAAAAAGGACTTGAAAGATCAAATAGTTGCAAATTTAAAAGTATATAGTTGACAAAAACAATTCTTCTCTCAAAAGAAACAAACTTGTCTATCAGCTCATTAACACATTAAAACTTAAGCGCACAATTTGGAATGCTATATAGCTAAAAGGATGCTGCAGTAACTCTGATGTAACTTTTCAGGGCAGAGCCTTAGTAGGTTAGCACCTTTACCAAGTTTTCAATCGTCCAAAAAAATACCAACTATATCAATTTGCATAAAATTCAATTCCAATCCTGTCACCAACTCAAAGCCAGTGATAATAAAATAAATCTCACCAAGCTCAGAAAGGCCATTTTTATTAAACTTAAAGGTATCATCTACCTAATGCAAATGAGCAATATCGATTTTCCTTTATAGATTTCCCTTCCCGACTTCAAATCCCTCAATTTCTCCCCAAAAATAAGGGTATATTAGATTTTTGAGAACAGTCTTATTTTCTATTTTTATTTTCAAAGAAAATAGAAAATACTTGTGAAAATGCGCTTCGTGAATGAAAATGAAAACAGTTTTCTAAAAAATACAATTCCAAAATGGCATAAAATTGAAAATAATTTAAAGATATTTTCACTATCTTCTAAGTAGAAAAACAATGGCTAGAGAACTTGAAAACATAGTAATTGATAGTATTTCTTTTAATTTTTTTACCTTTCCTTTTAAAAGATATCATATATAATAAAAATAAAATAAAAAAATAATTTTTATTTTCACCTATTAATTGTATTTTTTAGAGATCAAAAAAATAGAAAATAAAAATTATATTCAGAAAATAAAAACAGAAAATATTCTCGAAAACCAAACATGCCTTCAGTGTCTCTGAAACCTCCATGGTGAACAAGTTTGAGTCTTTGTTTTTAACTCAAACAATACTATAATATCCTTCACCAAAACCCATTCAGCAAGACTAAGAGAGGCTGTAATCAGTGTCCTACAAATTGGTCTAGGCAGATGCAAATTCTGATCCTTTTTCGAGAGAAACAGAAATTTAGAACCCGAAACGCACATCCTGTTAACAGTTTTTCAGGAATTCGCCACAATAATCATTGAAAATTGTCGATGCCAACTATCAAACCATAACATCAACTCTCCAGTTCTCTAAACAAGATGATGAATTTATTTCCTAATAAAAGGATACTTCGCTTCTTTGCAATCGATGTCTCATTAACTTCCCATTTCTTTTACATGGCTAACCATCGATTCTTTAAAGGATGTCATTGCCATAAATCACTGGCCCAAATCTCAACTACTTGACTGATTGAAGCGCAAAAGGCAAATATAGAATATTTTGTAGTGAATTAGGGCAAAATGAGTTGGGAAGAATCAAAAAGTTCCCTACATTTTTTTTTTTTTTTTTTTCAAGACTCAGCGAGATTATAGTCTAAAGAACAAAAAGAACAGAATTTTGGAAACGGGCGAGAGAGTGAGGGAGGAGATTACTGGGCGTCATCTTGTCATCTTTAACCGGCGAGGCCATGGCGGCTGCGGCGGACTTGACGAGGCTGCCTGTTTGGTGAGGCCGGCGTAGAGAGGGGCCTGCGTTTGTTCCTAAAAACTGAAGAAGATTTGTGTTGGTTTGGAGGGAAGAATGAAGAAGATTTCGACCGCTCTGACTCGCGTGCGTTTGGAATTCGGACTTTCGGATGGATCGAGGGAGGATCCAAGGGCCGACCCGGGGTTGGGGTCTAAATGGACCCCGCAAGCCGGGTTGGGCAAACCCCAGATTGGGTGGAAGGAGGACCGGATGGGTGTCGCCCTGGACTGATTGGTAGCAAGAGTTTTAAATTTTTGAAAGAAAATATACTTTTGGACCTCAAATTTTCACTCAAAACTCTCCTTCCTCGTGTATATTATTTTGATGATAATAAAATAATTGATGTATCACTTTGATATAAATATATGGGCTATCATTTAAGCTCTCAATAATCGACAGTCCATATACTTGTATTAGAACGAGATGTCAGTTATTCCATCAATTTTAACTAATCTCATGATTGTTGGATGTAAAAAATGAAACATAAAAAATATCTTTTAGCTAAAATTTTAGATAACCAACCTTCTCCCCAATCAAAAAAAATAAAGGGAGGATTATTGATGTGAAATACTTGTGGTAACTGCAATTTACCTCTGCTATGTTATTTATTTATTTTTCTTTTATTTGCACGAATTATTTAGGTATCTAAACTATTTCAAATAGACAAAGGGTGAGAAAAATCCAAAGTTTTACAGAAATTTTTCAAAATTAGAGTACTAATTTTGTCTGTATTCCATCTTTTTAGGGCTCAACTAGGCAAAATTTCTTTGATTATAAACATATTTTGCTCTCCAAATTAAGCTCTTCCCGCCATTTTCCATTTCATGATATATCTCGTGGAGAGATCATCTTTGCCAGCATCCAAATAAGCTCGAAATTTTCTTCTTGGCATGTGGCAAACATAGGAGGTTAGATTAGCTGTTTAGTTACCAACATAGTATTAAGAGGTCCAACTAACCTTTCATGTGCACACGTAAGGCACCTTTAAACATTCTCTCTTCCAAGCAGAGGAGGGCTGCATTTGCCATGCTAAGTTGCAAGCTCAAAATAGTGGTTGCCACTCCAACTCAAACAAATCACCATCAAAGTTTCAATCCAAAATAAAATGTCGAACTTTTGGAGTCGATCATAAATATAGTTTTGGGCTGGTAAAGTTAAACTTGTTTTGGCCCAATTTTTTTGCCGTGTTCACTTGAGCCTACACATTACTTGGGTTGGGTTTAAGCCCAAAAAAAGAATTATGGGTCTTTGATTTTAGAAATAGCCATGCGAATAAGTATTTAAAGAAACAATATTTGAAGGCTATGTTGGATGCCACTCCAGAGTTTTAGAAGCATGTCATCGTTTAGAAATCATCCATTAAACAGATGATTTATTGCTGCATATTGCTAGCCCCCAAAAGGAAAATTTCATGATTTCAAAACCGTGAAATCATTTGTTCAACGGATGATTTCAAAACAGACGATTTCAGGTTTGGCAACTTAAAAAAATACCCCACTAAATCAAGAACCCTTGTCGAGCCCTAAGTGATCCCCACCCTGACCTAAAATCACTCAGCTTGTCACCGCTGTTGCATTGCCACTGTGGACCCCTGCTGTCGCACCCTCAATCTGAAATCGAAGTAATGCCACCTTGCGCAACAATGGCTGAGAGGCTGGTAGCGGTGCAATTGCAATGTGCAGGTGATTTCAGGTCAGAAGAATCACTTAGGGCTCAACGAGGGGTCCTTGGCTCGGTGAGGGGTCCTTGGCTCAATCTGTTCAAGAGATTGTTTTGAAATCGCAATGTGCAGATGTTTTTTAAATAATGATGTGTTTTAAAACTCCAGGGTAGCATCACATGAGGCCTCCAAATATTATTTCTGTAAATACTTGTTTATCCACATTACTTGCATAAATTATTTTAATTTGAAAAGCAGGAATAATTTTAGAATTTTAGCATGCTTTCCACATAAATTTTTAGCAATCTGGCTTATCAATCAAATATATCAACACGAGACACTTAGTAATTTACAATTAAATTACTGCATGAATCAAATGTAAATATTCTATGTACCTAGGCATTTAAATTTTAAAAATCATATGTCTTGTAATATAATGTCAGAATGAGATTTTGTAATACATGAACTAAATATCTCCTAAAGGTGGCCTCACCATGAAGCTATTGACAAAGTTTAGGATGAAGTATTGACAGAATGCAAAATTAAGGTCACAGCACATGGTCATGGTCTGATTTGCGGCAGTGCAGAGGCCATGCTTCTAGGCAGGAGGTTGGCAACATGGGCAATGCTCTTCAAGGTCTGGCTCATGGCCTCTTATGCCATGGTCAAAGTAGGGCCGATTCAACAAAATTTCTTCCCTGATCATACTGGAGGTAGGAGGTGTAAGATGGTGGACTGGTTGGGTTGAGTTTCCAAAAGAAAACCAACTCATAGTTTAAGTGTTTTTTCTTTTATCTTCTCTTTTTTAATTGTTTGGAAGGTTAAGACATTTTTTTGATTCAATTTAGTACTTGAGAGATTGTTTATGAAAAAAAATTATTGATTATATATGCATGCATGCATATAAAAAGGGCTTGACTTGACTACATTCGAAAGGATCTCCACTTAAATTCCATCAAGTTTAATAGACCACATAGCATCAGTGATATAAACCATTAGATATAATCCAATCATTAGATGTAATCTTATCTCTAAAATGTTTCAATGCTAAAAATCATGTTATTTAAACTCTTGGCCTATGCATCAAATGGGTATCATCAATGTGGAATCTTTACAGTCCAATGTAGACCTAACAAAGTTTAAGCGGATGATTCACTCAAGTATAACCAAGTTAATTGTGTGCGCTCTCTCTACAGATTTATTATCTATATATGCATATATATGCTTGCTAGTGTCTTTCACTGGCTAGGTCACCTAATTATTACTTAACCCAACCTAGGCCACCTCAAATATCTCTTCACCTTTTCAAATATTTAAGATTTTTTTAAAAAAATATGAGAATAAATAAAATATTAGTCATTGACATTCTTTTTCTAATGTTTATGCCAGTAGATAAGATTTCTTTTTCTCACGCATGGTAGAGCACATTCCTAGCCTTCTATTCGTCTTCCTCGTAGGCTTCCTACACTCTCATGTCAGTGATGGTTGGACTAAAAAGAAATCCTAGGGCTTTTAGATTAGGTTGAAACAAAACTTACTTTACTTATGGGTTTTATGCCACTTTTATAAATGTTTGGAGGAGTTGCATTTTGAGCTAGGCTCTTGTAATGGATAGCTCTTTTTAAATTCTGATTCTGAAAGAGACCATATCTAGGAATTAGTTAGCTAATTTTTTTATAAATCAGGTTTGTTATATATATAGAGAGAGTTCTGATTAAACTTGATTAGAATGATTGTTACAAAAGAGAGTCCTCTAATTAGAATGCTTTTTTTCGTGCAGGTATCTGACTGTGCCATATATTATCATAAGATTAGTCAGTCAAATCAGTCTACATCATTTATCCTTCACTTTTACTAGTTGAGCTTAAGTTTATGCAAGTCATGAAATTTGCTCTGCTCATAATGCGACAGATTTATCTTAGGCTTGTTGGCTTTTTATCATGTGACTATTATCATATAGCATATATTCCATCAGGCTATCTAATAGCTTCCTTTTTGACCGAACTGTGCAGTAGCTTATCGTATGGCTGGACTTGTTGGTTTTGTGGGGGGCTAACAATAACCTTTTGAGTCAATGTCTACTGGGAGCTACGTGCTTGACAGCCGCGCTCGCGGGTGCACCTTGAGCACGCTCTGAATCCCCTCGAGCCCACCTGCAACGCGTATGGATGTGGGGTTCTCTGTTGCCATGTTAAAGGATTTATTCTCTGTTGCCCACCCTCAGTATCAGCTCAAGCTCTTGCTGTCGTGGAAGGACGGTCATGGGAAATGGTAACAGAGCGAGGCTGGCGTGTTTTGAAGCCCCTCAGGCCCACTTGTAGCGCTGCGATGTTAAGGTGTCTGATCTCACCCTTATTATCACTCAAGTTTTTGGTATAATGGAACCGGCTTGATCCTGAAAAGAACTATATTTATATATATATATTTATTTTTTAAGAAAATATTTATATTTTTTTTATTTAAGAGATGTGTGAGGGTTTGTTTTTAGCATCTAATAAGAAGAGAGTTGATTTATTCTTAACCAAGAAAAAGGATTATAAGAACTTTTTCTAAGCTTGATAAAAGAAGTGGCATAAGAATTTGATCCTCATTTTATTTAAAAAGGATCGGTATAGTAAAAAATATCTTAAATAGTGAATATAGACAACAATGCCAAATCATTATAAATATTATGCCTCATTGACTTTTTGCTTATTTATCTTATTACAGTTACTTGAATATTATATATATATATTTAAAGTTTGGTATCTATTTATTTCTTATTGCAATTGATTCTTGTTGTTATCTCTTAAATTTGATTATAGTTTGAGATATTTAATACTTATGCTTAAGCTTTAAATTGTTATACTTATTTTTAAATACTTTATTTTTAAGTTTTTATAAAATCCAATTCATCCCCTTTTGAATTGCCCTATGTCTATAATTGATATTAGAACTAGGGCTCTAGATATCGCATTATACTCTTTAGAATTAGAATTAAAATCCAAAAGGTATCAATATTCATAAACCACTATTTTTTTTTTTTTTTTTGGGATAAATCATGTAGTCAAAACTTCCCAACCGAGCAGATCTTGCTGCTTAATATATAAATAGATATATTTTAATGAATGTCGTCAATTTAATTAGTTTTATTGATCTAATTAATTAATTAAGTTGCATATCAAGCCCCTCGTGACCATATAGATTAAAGCTTTCAACTTGGTTCATCCATAGAATATTACTTTTTTTTTTTTTTTTTTTGCTGTGATTTGGATTGGAACCTATTTTCCTGTTATCCAAACACAGGTCTAAAATAGCAAATGTCTTTCACAGAGCATTTAATTCATTAATTTTAGATTAATAACATACAACAAGTGTAGATGCTGCAGTACCAGATTGGATACAGCTTTTAGCTCGATTTATGTTGAATGTCAATATCTCCTACAGTGCGGGTTGATCCAAATGCAATTGATCTGATGCTGCTGCGGTCGTTGAAGCCATGGCTACGCATCAATATCAACTGCACGGCTCTCATCGCTGCCATCGTCGGCCGGCAGGTCGCTGCCGTCCGACGATTACTCCAGGTATGGCCATATTTTGCTCACTCATTAATTAGTACCTCCACAAAGTAATAGTTTGTTTTATATAATCCATGCACGAGTCTTTGACACCAATGGTCAACACTGTTTGATTCAGGCCGGATTAAGGACGGACGCCAAGGTGAGGCTGGGAGCATGGTCATGGGACACTGCAACCGGAGATGAGTCCGGTGGTAGCCGGGCTTGCTGAGCCCTACGACGTTGCCTGGTGTGCTGTCGAATGCTTCGAGTCCACGGGAACCATGCTGCGGCTTCTCCTCCAGCGCTGCTCCACCAACACCTTCCACTTGGGCCGGACCCTTCTCCATCATGCCATCCTTTGTAACGCTCCAAGCCCACCTACAATTCAATTAACTCCATTAACGGATCTTCTACAAACCAATTAACTCCACATACAACTCAATTAACTCCGTTAGCAGGTCTTCTACAATCCAATTAACTCTATTAGCAGATTGAAACTTAAAAACTCGAGTGGATAGCAAATGGACTTGAGTTATAAGTGGATCACCTTATAATGCTCTACCCTGTTACCATTTGTAATGCCCTAAGCCCATGTACAACTCAATTAACTCCGTTAGCGGATCGAAACTACGTGGCTCAAAACTCGAGTGAAAATTAATAGGTAACAAGTGAACTATAAGTACATATGACATTTTTTTCATTCAATATGGGAATAAATTAGGAAGAATGAGTTTCGGCATCATGGCCGCTCGACTTGGCCATCCTTCAATCTTGCAAATCTTGATCGATCAAGGATGTGACCTTAATTCAAGAACAGAGTCCGATGAGACCGCACCGATGCTATCTGCACGGTATAAGCACGATGATTGCCTTAAAGTTCTTGCATCCGCTGGTGCTGATCTCGGCCTGGTTAACTCTTCTGCTGCCCCAGCTGCACTGGTTGCTGCTTCAAACCGGTGGAGCATCGGCTTCCAACATGCCGTCCTTGATGTCATTAGATCAGGGAAGGTTCCTCAATCGAGTGATTTATCCATCTTCTCTCCATTAATGTTTGCAGCGCGCTTCGGCGATGCGAAGGCTTTGGAAGTACTGTTGATGCAACCAGCGGTTGACATTGATGAACAAGATGAGAATGGGTTCTCTCCGGCTATGGTTGCTGCCAAAGAAGGCCATGTTGATGCCTTCCACTGCTTGATCTTTGCTGGTGCCAATGTGAAGCTAAGCAATAAAGCAGGGGAGACAGCAGTCATGCTCTCTCAGTCGAACAGCAATTCAGATCTTTTCGAGCAGGCAAATTTGCTCTGGAGAAGGGCAATGCAAGAGGGTTCTATGCTCTTCATTGCGCTGCTCGACGTGGAGACTTGCTGCGGCGGGGCTTTTGGCTAATTTTATAGTGAAGAGCATAGAAATGGCAACAGATAGAAAAACGGGTTTGATTAGTAAAAAATTGGATTCGAATCCGTTTTCGATTTGAGATTTTAAAATCTGATTTAAATCGGATCAGGTTTAGATTTAGAAAATCGAATATCAAAAAAATTCAGTTTTCTAAAGGTTATAAAATTTATTATATTTTTAATGATTATAGTTTATATTATATCTTATCTTTTTTAAAAAAATTATAGATACATCTTATTTAATTTATTTTAAGTTTATTTGTTTTGTTGAATTGATATAAGAATAATTTTTTTATTTTGTAATAATAAAAAATTTAATTTAATTTTGGATCGCGTTTGAGTAAAGTGACCAATTTTTACTTAACGGTTCGAATACAGTTTGGTTACGAGTTTGGATTTAACTGGTTTTAAAACTGATTTTCGTTTTTAGGTTTTAAAATCGGATATAGGTCCGGATAATGATTTACATCAAAAACTTAATCAATAGATGACTTTCTAACAAGCTAAAATTTAATACATGATGTTATAACAATCCAAAGATACAAGTACATTTGGATTTTGAGAATAGACATTTTTTTTTTATTTTTTGTAAAAAATAAAAAACATTGTCGAAACATGTTTGATAAAAATGAGAATATTTTTTTCAAAAATATAATTTCAAAATGATAGAAAACTAAAAATAGTTTAAAAATATTTTCTTTATTTTCATCAATATAAAAAAGTGAATCTAAACAAAGATTGAAGCAAAGAGAATTTTCTTTAATTTTTCTACCTACTCTTTTAAAAGGTATCATTTGTATTGAACATAAAAAATAAAAAATAAATTTTATTCTAACTTACTAGAGGTATTTTTTAGGGATCAAGAAATAGAAAATAAAATTATTTTTTAAAATAAAAATGGAAAACATTTTTGAAAACTAAATGTTACTATTTCAAAACCATAATTCAGCTAGGGCCAAGATAGCTTCTGTGTTCCATTGACCATTAGATTTCACTTTATCTCAATAATAATGACCTATTATCCTCCTAAAGTTATGATAGTTCTAATTGAAAGAAAAATTAGATTCAACAAATTTAAAATATGATCGATAAATTTAATATCATGAGTATATGTGGACGTATAATATAAAATAAATCATACCTGAATTCATCACAAGATGCATACCTTCCTACAATGCCGAACAACGTTAGGATTTTATGTATGTGGTGGAGAGAAGACTTCCCTATAACCTATAGACAGAAAAAGTATTACAAGTCAATGAGCTACCGCAATATTTATAGAATGAGGTAAAGACCTCTTCTTATGATAATTAAATTTAAACTGATGCATGCCTTATCCATTATGGACCACTTATTCATAAGGCCCATACTTAATATAAACTCATACTGCTTTAAGGTGCACCAAATAGTCTAATAACATAAACAACGATTACAAAACATAATGGGCTCACAAAATACTCTATTAATTCAATATTCAATTAATCTGAATAATGACTATGCAACTCCACGTATTGAAAAATTTCTAGCACTAATCACTAAGATATACTTTTAGATGAATGCAAAAAACTCTAAAATGCTGCTTAGTTCCCGACTGTTTCATTCTCCTTTGCCTTGTCTTCAGGTCAAAGAATATATTCAGCAAGTTCTTAGAAATGAGACTCTTGAGGTATTTCAATTTCCATGTTCAGTTTGACTAAGTCCATATTTTCTTAGTTTCCATGGGCTTCAAGCTCCATACTAGTTATGGCAACATGGTAAGGAGTTTCATGTAATAAAGCATATTACACTCTATTTGCTTAAATTGTATGCTTGTGATAACAATAGAAGGGTTTTATTTTGTTTGAAACAAGAGAAATAGACAAGAGAAATAGTAAATTATTCTCTAATTAAGATATTAATTATTTCTAGTTTTCCTCAAAGAATGAAATGCCGATCAGATTACCGTGGACAACATCAAGATTCATTTTCCTAGTAGGTTTTGCCTTAAGGCAGCCTTTTTGATCATTGCAAAATTCATTAAATAGAACTAAACATCTTCATATAAAGTAAAAGGTTATGATACAAGAAAGGCTAAAATATGCTTTTGGTCCTTAAACTCTCACTCAAAATTCATTTTAGTCCTTAAACTTTTGATTGTTATAGTTGACTTCCTCATGTTTTAAGAATGTTACATTTCTATTGTCTTATTGTATTGAGTAAGTCAAAATTGATGAAATAATTGACGCATCATCTTGATGCGAATACATGGACTGATTGACAATGTGACATGCTAGCTATTCTGCCAATTTTAATTAACCTATGTAATGCAACGTTAGGAATGCATGTAACATTCTTAAAACATGGAGAATTAAACTCTAACAATTGAAAGTTTAAGGACAATATAAAATTTGAGCGAAAGTTTGAAGACCAAAGGTATATTTCGCCTAAAAGAAATAAATACGATAGCACCATCTTGATTAACATCTAGTTTCCTATATATATATTCATGTGAGAAGATAAGCATGGACAAATATCTACAATGTATACCGATTAACAATTCATGAGTCTCGATATTTCTACTTACAACCTTTGGCTAGTTTTTTTTTTTTTTCCGACTATATACACCATGACTAAACTTATCAGCCAAGTATTTGCTGATACAATCTGTTAGCATTAAAACTCATGCATTGACTTTGTTGTCTTAGTAGAAGATTAAGAATAAACGAATGCATACATTTAGCTTAAAGAATTATAGTAACAAACCCAGCGGATGCACACTACAACAGAGGTTCCTGGTTCACAACTGGGCAGGTGTTTTCTCCCAACTGTTATGACCTGGCCAGAATATATAGTCTCCTCCAATAAGGGTTGGTCGCATGTCCTAGGACCTATATATGATGTTAAAGAACTAGGAGGTGGGTGGTTAATCGCTGTCCAATTTCGCTGCCCTCCTCTAAGCAAATTGCCTTCGACGTTATAGAACAACGTGGGGCTCTGAATGGGTCCATCAAAATATAAACAAATCGTAATTATAACAAATAAAGCAAGTTTTTTAAGACCTCAAACCAAAAGTTCCTGCCTTGCCTGGAAAGATAACCTGGTATTCGTTTTGGAATAATTATGGGTACCATAACTTCTTCGCAACAACAAGACAGCAATCACTCTCATAATACGTGGGGCTTAATTTTTAAATTTTAAATTATTAAGTATAATTATAAAAAAGGATAGAATTCTACTGATAGAGTTCTGCCACGCTAGCTAGCAAAAGATGGGAGGCAAATTTAGTCACACCGCGTGGTCAAGCTTCTATGACAGAGGTTGAATGGTGCAAGCTTAAGGCGTCTCTTTCTTCTACTCGGCTCTGCCAAGTCTTTCCACCGTATTCTTGCAGACATGGCCTTCCTTTTCCTCTGCTAAGCAGTTCGAGCAGCCATGAAGCACCCTCTGCTCTATCCTTTCCTCTTTCTCTTCTTCAGCCTCCTTAACTCCCCTATCTCTTTCGCTTCCGATTCCATCTCTTTGAACCATTCTCTCTCGGGAAACCAGACCATAATCTCGCAAGGTGGCAAATTTGAGTTGGGCTTCTTCCAACCGAGTGACAGATCCTCCAACAAGTACTACATAGCCATTTGGTTCAAGAAGGTCTCACAGTTCACTCCAGTTTGGGTGGCAAACAGAGATGCACCCGTCTCTGACCCAACCTCATCGGAGCTCAAAATCTCTGATGATGGCAACCTAGTCCTCGTCAACCAGTTCAAGAACCAAGTCTGGTCCACCAATCAAACCACCATAGTGTCCAACACCACAACTGCTGTGATCCTGGACACTGGAAACCTGGTTCTTATAGATGACTCTGACCCATCCAAAATCTTCTGGCAGAGCTTTGACCACCCAACCAACACATTGCTCCCCGGAGCCAAAATCGGAACGAACAAGGTGACTGGAGAGAGGCAGCGCCTCACCTCCTGGAAGAACTCTGATGACCCTTCTCCTGGGATCTTCTCCTTCGAGGGAGACCCCAATGATACTAGCCTGTATTTTGTGTGGAATGGAACCAGGCGGTATTATTCAACTGGGGAATGGAATGGCCGCGCGTTTACCGCTCTTCCGGAGATGGCACTAAACTGGAGAATAACCTTTGAGTATGTCTCCAATGTAAGCGCGAACTACTTCACCTTTCATCCTAAGGATGAAGAGACGATTTTGAGGCACGTCTTGGATATCTCGGGGAACGTGATGCAGTTGATCTGGGTGGAAGAAGTACAGAAGTGGATCTTGGCCGTTTCTGTACCAAAACAGCAGTGTGATGTCTATGCTCTCTGCGGTCCTTTTGGCAGCTGCAGCGAGTGGAGCTTTCCCTTCTGCAGCTGTGTGAAGGGCTTCAGTGAGGCCTCTCCAAGCAACTGGGATTTGGGTGATCACAGCCAAGGGTGTGTGAGAAACACTCCTCTGCAGTGTGGTACTAATAGCTCCAATCATGGCGACACAGACAAGTTCTTTACGTTGTCTGGTATGGTATTACCCGCTTGTCCCCATTTTTTGGAAGTTGCTACCATTAAAGATTGTGAATTAGCTTGCTTGAACAATTGCTCCTGTACTGCTTATTCTTATAGTAATAGATGTACAGTATGGTATGGAGAATTACTTCATTTAGAGAAAAAATCAGATGGATCGACTGGAGAGACACTATACATCCGTCTAGCTGCTTCAGAGCTGCCAGAGACCAAAACCAAGAATCGTTTACTTACCGTTGTGGTGGGAACGGTGGTGGGCATAGTTTTATCTGCAATTGCTCTCATGCTGGTTCGCATATACCAACAGAGGCGAATGATTGGTATTACAAAAGCTATGGAGAACAATTTGGTGATGTTTAGATACGGTGATTTGCAGCAAATAACCAAAAACTTCTCTGAGAAAATAGGGGGAGGAGGGTTTGGCTCGGTCTTGAAGGGACAGCTACCTGACTCAACTGCCGTTGCTGTGAAGAAGCTCGAAGGTCCTCGCCAGGGAGAGAAGCAATTCAGAACCGAGGTGAGCACTATTGGAAAACTTCAGCATGTTAACCTGGTTCGCCTTCGTGGATTCTGTTCTGAAGGGACTAAGAAGTTGCTGGTCTATGATTACATGCCAAATGGTTCTCTTGATGCTAAGCTTTTTCGGAGCAATGATTCCATGGTTTTGGATTGGGAAACGAGGTACCAGATTGCCCTTGGAGCTGCCAGAGGATTAGCTTATCTCCATGAGAAATGCAGGGACTGCATCATACACTGCGACATTAAACCGGAAAACATACTCTTAGATGCCTCATTTGTTTCAAAGGTGGCAGATTTTGGCCTTGCAAAGCTCGTGGGCCGCGACTTCAGTAGAGTTCTGACGACATTCAGGGGAACCATAGGCTATCTTGCACCAGAATGGATCTCTGGCATGCCTATCACTTCCAAAGTTGATGTTTATAGCTATGGGATGATGCTTTTAGAGATCATATCGGGCAGGAGAAATGCAGAGCAATCAGAAGAGGGAAAGAATGCCTACTTCCCCATGTTGGCTGCTACTAAAGTTATCCAAGGTGATGTTCTTAGCTTATTGGATCAGAAGCTGAATGGTGATGCTGACCTCGAAGAGCTTGATCGGGCCTGTAAGGTTGCTTGTTGGTGCATTCAGGATCATGAGTCTCGCCGGCCATCCATGGGACATGTTGTTCAAATTTTAGAGGGTGTCATCGAAGTTAACACGCCTCCTGTTTCAAGGTTACTTTATGCTGTTGCAGAGATCTCAGAGAGCAAAGTTCTCTAGTCGGACTCTCCCCTTCGCGTGATCAAAGTTCCCAGACGTGCAGCTAGCTCTCAACATAAAAGAAGAA
This sequence comes from Metroxylon sagu, assembly GCA_017589505.3. Classification (NCBI taxonomy): domain Eukaryota; kingdom Viridiplantae; phylum Streptophyta; class Magnoliopsida; order Arecales; family Arecaceae; genus Metroxylon; species Metroxylon sagu. Next base: position 402,832 of record JACVBY030000539.1, read on the forward strand.
TATATTTAGCAAGCTCTAAAAGATGGGAATTCCGAGATACTTCAATTTCCATGTCCAGTTTGAATAAGTCTGTATTTTCTTAGTTTGTATGGAGTTTAATGTAATATAAAAATATTACACTCTATTTGCTTAGATTCTATGCTCGTGATAGAAAAATTAAGGGATTTTATTCTTTTGAAGAAAAGAGAAATAATAAGCGATGCTCTAATCGAGAAGCTAATTATTATTTCTAATTTTACTCCAAGAATTAAATGCTAATCAGATTACATTGTGCAGCATCAAAATCTATTTCCTATTAGGTTTTACCTTAAGGTAACCTTCATGATCATTGTAAAATTCAATTAAAAAAAGTTGTGGGGAAACAGACTTCTTCATGTCAACTAAAAAGTTGCATGAACATGCATTGTTCAACTAGTGTTTAAATTTTATGCATCATTTCTCATCTATAAAGGGCATGGTAAAAGAAATAAGGATGATAACATTTGGTTTCATATATATTTGTGTGAGAAGATAGGCATGGATAAATTTCTACAAGATACACCAATTAGCGGCTCATGAGTCATGATATTCCCACTGCCTGCAAATTTATTGTTGCTTGTAGGCTCTCCATTGTAATCCATGAACCTCATTTACCTCGACCGTTATCAACTTAGAACTTTTGCCAATTTTTTCTTTTTTCCCGTCTATACTATGAGTAAACTCATCAGCTAAGTATTGCTCGATTCTTATCAACTTAGAGTGGCAATACAGACAAACTAAATTACGGGTTCAATCTGTTAACATTAAAACCCATGCATTGACTCTGCTGTCAATGAACTAGGAGGTGTGTAGTTAATTGTTGTCCAATCTCACTGCCCTCTAATCAAATTGCCTTCGAGCCTATGGAACAATGTGGGGCTCTGAATAGGTTCATCAGGATGGAAAGAAATTTAGCATGTTAATCTGGTCCTTCCTGTGATAATGAGAAGGAAATTTAGCCGTACCATATTGCTACTACGCACCAAAATTTCATTTCATGAAGGAAGTTGAACAGAGCAAGGCGCTGCCATTGAAATTCTCCACCTACCTCTTTCCTCTGCTCGGCTGCGTCTTTCCTCCGTATTATTGCAGCCATGATGTCACGCCCCGACCCAGTGATCAGTAACCCGTCTGCTTTCAAGCCTTCTTTGCCTCATCCTTGGGAATACTTGAAGCTGATTCTTTATTAAATCTAGTGCCTACAAAGGTGCTCCTGCGGTTTGCTAGAGTGCTCTTGCATTTTCTTAAGTTAAAAATTTTCAACCACCTGATCTTGTTTCAACGGTCACAGATGGTTCATTAGCCATTGATTCCAACCAATTTATGCATAGCTAGCATGGTAGAAAAAACCCAGATGTCTATTTTTGTATCAGTCCACTTATCTCGATCAATTGATAATTAGAGCTGCAACAGCGTAGTCTTCCCTAAAGAACTGATGATGATAGGAGAGGAACTGATGGGCCAACGACGGTAATCGGAGAGGAACTGAGGTTGGCCAAGGATGATGGGAGAGAGAGAGAAGGGCGATCAATAAGTATAGGAGGAGAGAGAAAGAGGGACAGGCCATTGAGATTTAGAAGATTGAAAGATGAGAGAGAGAGAGAGAGAGAGAGAGAGAGAGAGATCTGAAAATGGACAGAGGATGAATTGGCTTAAACTACGAGCAGCTGGTTCAGCCTGTGATAGTAATAAAATGACCATAATGCCCTTACTATTTTAGTGTCTCTGATTTCATCCCATTTTTCTAAAAAAATTATAAAAAAGCATCATAGGTTGACCTGCCTATAAAGTCCACATCAATCCCCAGCCAGGAAAAAAAAAAAAGGATGGACTGTATATAATTAACAGCACAGTAAGAAAATTAACATGAAAAACAAAAGATCTAAAAGATCTATCACTAAGAGATAGGAGAATCAACATTTTGCCCAAATGCTTGATAAGAAGGGTGGAAAGTGATTCAAAGCAATGCTCCTTGATAAGAGTTGAACTTTAATCATTATTTGGTGTATGTAACAAGATACGTTAGGATCACTATGGTGATGGTTCCAGATTTTCTAGTGGCAGACCGATGCCAATAGACTGGAGATCATGCAGAGAGAATAAGAAAAATACGGTTGTGGATATCAAGGAGTTATGGCAGAGTTTCCGTGTACGTTGACGAGTTCTTGGATGGATAAAAATAATTTTCATCCATTAAAATTTATAGAGTTCCGATGAATACCAATAACATTCCTTCAATGGGATATGTCTTATCCTATAGATACAATTCATTCAATTAAATTTGAATTCTTCAAATTCTCTGCATGGAAAACTTTCACCATTATATTATTATTTAATGTGATGTGGTGCACACATTAAAAGTATGATCACACCATATACATCAACCGTCACACCCCCGACCAATACTCAGCTTGAGTGAATGCAAGACGACCATATACTCTCAAGGTAAAACCTTAAGAGCATGCAAGGCCTACCATATTTCCGTTGTGCCACTCTGATACTCAGACATGATAACAAAGAATAAGGAGATTCATATCCAAATACAAAATCCCAACATGCCACATAAGTCCTCCATAAAAGATAATATTAAAACTATGCTCAAATGCCAATTGATGACCAACCACATCCAAAATCTTCATCAACAAGGTCCAATGACTAACAAAACAAATAGAAGTATCATAAATGGAAATGCTACTACCCTATTTATCTCTCTCCAAATCCACCCCATAAATTCTGTTCTGCATCATAATCCTCATTCTCTGAAAAAATTATAGATAGAATGGGCATATAGCCTAGTAGAAATTCTTACATTACAAATATGGATAAGCATACAACATATGAACTTGAAAGTAAATGCAATATAGAAACAGGGGTAAATAACAATAACAACAACAACAAAACCTTAATCCAAAACTAGTTGAAGTTGGCTACATGAATCATTTTTCTTCATTTAGCTTTGTTTTGAGTTATTTTTATTGTAAGATGTAAAAATTTCAAGACTTTTTTTTATCACTTCCTTCCATGTGATTTTTGGTCTATCTTTACCTCTTTTTTTCTCTATATGTATCAAGTCATTTCTCGGCACAGGTGCATTTTTAGGTCTACATTACACATGTCCAAACCATCTAAGTTCTTCTTCCCTTAATTTATCCTCAATTGGAGCTACCTTTACCTTTTTACGAATGATTTTATTTCTTATTCTATCTTTTCTTGTATTATCATACATCCATTTTGACATTCTCATTTCTGCCACATTCATCTTATGAACATGTATTTTTCTAACTAGCCAACATTTCATGCTATAAAGCATAGCTAGTCTTATGGTTGTCTTATAAAACTTTTTTTTTAACTTGACAAGTACTCTATAATCACATAATATTCTAGTTGCACTTCTTCATTTTATCCAACCAGATTAAATCCTGTGGACAACATCATTTTCAATGTTTCCTTCCTTATGAATAATCAATCTTAAATGCCAAAAGATACAAGTACATTTGGTTTTTGAGAATAGACATATTTTTTCATTTTTGATAAAAAATAAAAAACATTGTTGAAAACATGTTTGATGATTAAAAATGAGAACATTTTTTTTGAAAAATATAATTTCAAAATGGTAGAAAACTAAAACTATTTAAAGATATTTTCTTTATTTTCCAGGAAAAAAAAAGTGAATCAAAACAAAGATTGAAGTGAAGAGAATTTTCTTTAATTTTCCTACCCACTCTTTTAAAAGGTATCATTTATAGTGAACATAAAAAAATAGAAAATAAATTTTATTCTCACTTACTAGATGTATTTTTTAGGGTTCTAGAAACAAAAAATAAAATTATTTTTAAAAAATAAAAATGGAAAATAATTTTAAAAACTAAATGTTACTATTTCAAAACTGCAGTTCAGCTAACGGCAAGTCAGCTTCTCTGTTCCATTGACCATTAGATTTTCACCTTATTTGAATAATAATGACCTATTATCCTCCAAAAGGTATGATAGTTCTAATTGAAAGAAAAATTGGATTCAATAAATCCAAAATATGATCGATAATCTCAATCAAGCGTATACAGGTATGTATAATATAAAATAAATCATACCTAAATTTATCTTAAGATCCATACCTCCCTACAATGCCGAATCTCATTAGGATTTTGTGTGCGTGGTAGGAGAGAAGGGTTCCCTCTAGCTTATAGCCAGCAAAAGTATTATAACTTAATGGGACTATGCAATATTTTTGGGGTGAGAGTAGGGACCTCGCCTTGTGACAACTAAACTCAAACTCATGCATATTCTACCCATTATGGACTGCTTATTCACAAGGCCTACACTTAACATAAGCACAAACTGCTCTAAGGTGCACCAAATAGCCCAATAGCATAAATAAACCATAATAAGCTAATAAAATACTTCATTATTTCGATATTCAATTAATCTGGATAATGATTATGTTAGTCCATATAATGAAAAATTTCTAACAGTTTCCCACTTGGACAGCATATGTCATGTCTTTATATGAAAAACAATTTTCTAGATTAAATAACATGAAATGTAGCTACAATGGAGAATGTCGAATGTGAATTAGCACCTTTATAAGCAAAATTGGTCCAAAATGAGATTATAAGTACCCAATGACATAAAATATCATGTTCGAGAGGGATATAGAATATAATACATGTCAAATATAAAGAGCCTCATGACTAAGAAACAAAGCACGGGAGTGTGGTATACAGAATGCATGGCAAAAATATGATCTACATGCAAACCATTAAAAATGGTCAAAGCATCCACCCAAGATGTACTGCTTCGCATGAATCCCATTGAGACTTGGTCAAAATATCTCAGATTGTAATGTCAGAAATAATGCCATAAATAAATATAAATGCGCACATATAACAATATATGGCACGAACAAAAAAGCATAATATTCTTGAGAATAACATAAATATAAGTATCAATATCGTAAGCTCCCACTTACCCTAAACATTAAAAGACTTAACCATTCCCATATTACTTACATGTTTTTGAAGAACTTTGAGAACTAAATCTTTGGTTAGCGGATCAACTATCATATAGTCACCTCCATCATGAAGCCTTCAAACAAAATTGCATAACAAAGAGCCTGATATGTAGCCTTACAACATACTACATACTTTGCCTTTTTAATTGAAGTAGCTGTGAGTGTTTACCTAATACTTTTCTACAAAATAGCTCCTCTTGTCATAAATGGATCGATCATCAGCTGGACAGCATACATAGCCAACATCAAAATATCTAATCAACTCATGTTCATCAAATCACATATAAATGGGCATATAATCTTTAGCACCTTATCTTATAACCTAGGTAGCAACTTTTTAATGATTCAATCTAAGATCACTTAAGTATCTCCAAAAGTACACTTATTGCACAAACAATAACATGATGTGTACATACTTGAGCATACATCAAGCTACCAATAGCTGATATATATAGGACCTATCTTATCAATCTAAGGACAATGAGTTTTCGAAAATATCTCACCTTTCAAAATCAATGCTATTATAAAAGAGTAAAATTACATATTAAACTTATTAAAGTCTATCTTAATATATTTCTTTTAAGACAAGCCAAAAATATCATAAGATCTATCATAATAGATCTATATTCCTAAGAAGTATCACCAAGATCCTTCACATCAAAGTGATATAATAACAACTATTTTGTCTCATTCAGAAGAGCAATGTCACTGCTTATAATCAATATGTAGCATAAAAATATGAATTTGCTCTCACTCACTCTTATGTGCATGCACTGGACAACATAGAAAGTCAACAGCTTTCTTTTCAAAATAGAAAAAATATCTTATCTCATTAAATTTGAGACATCATTGCCTAAAAGCTTACTTTATCTCATATATACAGACCTTTATCAAAATAACATAAGTTCCAAAATTAGAGAAATCAATGCTATATAGAATGCTCTTCTTAATCAATCTCCTCAGCCTCTCCTTAGAGATATGTCCCAAACATCTATACCATAATATTGAAGAATTTTTAACCACTCTTCTACGTTTAGGACCAATACCAACAATCTCAAGAGAGCAAGTTAACTAAAAGGAATAACTATATTTATTTTAAGGAGAAATAGAAAACATGTTTCTTTTAATAGAAGATATATGATTAAAAAGTCAAGGGTGCCTTAGTCAAACTTATGTGCTACACATTTACTTTGACTTATTTCATTATCTCTTCCTCTTGACTCTCCATGATAGTCAAATCCCATTCCTCCTTTTAAACATTATAGAAGGTCTTTAAAGCATTATACTGGGGTAGAAGAGATTCCAAAACTAGTCAAACTAGACATTTTGAATTATTAAAGTGGAGAATAAGTTTCATAATATGCTCATGCACTCTATCAATCCTATTATAATGACAGAAATGAGCAATTTCAAATACCTTTTCAGATTTGTCAAACATGTTAAAATTTTCTACCAACCAGCCATAAGAAAATTTTTAGTCTTACCATAATAGGCCTTATCTAATAGAAATATTATTAGTGGGTTTAACAAACTCATTAGCTCTCAAGACTAAATTCATATTCATAATAGAAAGGTGGACAATAAAAACTCAACATAGTCCTCATAATTGGTCCCAAAAATTTGATGGCAAATAATGGCACTGCCATTGCAAAATCACAAAAAATTGAGGTAATTAATTAGAAATGTGCTACTTAAAAATAAATTTCCTCATTATCTAATTAATTGGGCTATTAATTAGATTTATGAGCCTTTATGTCATTGCAATCTGCCTAAGAACTGGATTATAACACGCAAATAGAACTCCTTAATAAAATAAAACAAAATAACTAAATAATCATACTCTTTGAAGCTGATACCGAGAGAGTATACTAAACTTCTAAGAATATAATATTCAATTCACTTTCTTTATACCACTAAAAATCTTACTAAATAATGACACATCGATAGGCTATAATCATCATCCGAATGGATTTCCAGTGTCATTGTAATCCTATTATTATTATTATTATCGTCAAGATTTTATCATGATTAGTTTCACGATAGGTGAATCAATTAGGATTGCTGCAACATGCCCATTTTTCTTATGCATTAAGTTTGCATTATAATATATTTATATTTTGCACTTATATCAATAATACAAAATTATAATATCCAAATCATATGAAATCAAATAAATAATAAACTTGACAGAACGTGAATATTATCATAGAAATTTCAGCCCAAAATCCAAAGAGTGCAACATGCAAAATCACAATCAAAATATTATGTAATATTTAATCAAAATAATATCACAGAATTTTAATCCACAAAATTAAACTCAATATATTTATCTGGATGTATGAGGTTCAATTGGCCAAGAAAAATCGGAACCTTAACCTAATTTATCCTGAGCCCAACCAAAATGTAAAATAAGGACATTGCAAAATAGGATATGCTCCTACTGCACCAACTACAAACGAACACATCGGAAGCAGAAACAAACAGAAAGAAATAGCTGGCCACAGAAATATGAGACCAGGAAAATTCATGAGGTACATAATCAAAATAGGTTCTTGGCTTCTCATTGGCCAGCTATATGGTTATAACCAATAGCGAAGCAAAAGTGATTAGGTCCAAAATGGTGGATCTAAAACCAAAAACAGTTGTTTTCTACTTTATGAAACCAACATAACATAGGCTTTCGCTTGAGCCACTACTGACCTCTTGGCCAGGCCTTCACCTATATCAATCACATGGCCAGCTGTCTAACTTGAAACGGGCAATATACCAGTGACCGCACAGCCATGCCCATAATTCTATCATACATACTATTGCCCCGCTGGTTCACAGGAAAACCATGGGCGAACCGCGGTCCATCAGGCCCTTCACACTGCATGGATGCGGCGCTCGAAAAAGGTTTGAACCCTGTGAGTCCAATTTGGTCTCTCCTCACCTCGCGTGAAGGGTGGGGACGTGCATGTAACCTAACCCTACGAGGACCCTGGCTCGAAGGACTCATGGCGATTACTGGACGACTGATAATTCTCACGGCAGAGCCCCCTTGAATTGTACTCACAGCGGAGACCTCAGTCTCGCCGTTGAAGGCAGCAGGAAACCCACTTGCTCGACCGTCCTTTGATTAAATAACGATGGAATTCTAGTGTTACATGCGGGGTTGATTATGAGGCATGTAATACCTTAAAATTTAGTCTGATATTGAATAAAAAAAATATATTATAGGTTTATAATTCAAATTTACTTACTATACATTAATTTTTACTTAAATTTTTAGATCATGTTTTGAAATAGTGTCGAGATCAACGATTGTTAAAAAGAGAGCGTGGAACTGTGGATGTTCCCATCACCGTGAAAGGACTCACGAGATTTTTCCACAGACAACTACTTCCTTCCCTCTCGGGTTCTACGGCCGTTGGGTCCACATTTGGGTTGCGTTATTTCCATGCACGTGCCGGCCGGAGAAGGGTGCAATACATAATCATAAGCGCCAAGAGTTCTACGAAGGCCAAGAATTGCTCTCTCCTCATTTCCTCGTTTCTGGATCAAGTACAAGGTCTCAAGGCTGAATTAAACCTGGTAACGAGTCCTAATCTAACTGCTCCAGCCAAGGATTCATGGAGAGTCCGAATCCCACACTCCGTTCAATCGAACAGGCCGGCGATGAAGAATTAAAAATAAGCATAGTTTTAGAGATTCATAAATAGGTTAACCTTTGGAACTGCTACTGAATTCTTAGAGAAAGAAAAGAAAATCTAACGAGCTGAAACATCTTAGTAGCCAGAGAAAAAAATAAAAATAAAAAAAAAGCAATTTCCATACTAGCGACGAACAAAATGGAAGCAACTTAAACCATAAAAATAAGGTTATGAGCTCTGCTAACCAAAACTGCTGCACCTTAGATGGCAAAATTTCGGTAGCCAAAAGCATCACGAGCTTACGCTTTGATCCGAGTAGCATGGAGCATGTGGAGTCCTTTGTATATCAGCAAGGATCATCTTGCAAGGCTAAATACTCCTCGATGATAATGAGCTCCCAAGTAATGGGAGGAGAATGTGATCTCTGATCTCTGATCGTATGCCTAGTGAAAAATGAGCCAGCGATGATTTTCTGAGTAATCCAATATTAATATTATATGTAATTTTATAGATAAGACGTCATGTAAATTCTTTCTATACTGTATGAATAGAATCTTATTCTATAAAAAAACTCTGATAAGATAATAAATAAGGATTTGAATATTTATAAGAATCTAATTTGCCTTTCAATCGGAAGAATAAAAGTTTTTTTTTGTTTGAATAATTTTTCTAAATTAGAAGTTTTAAATTAATTGAGACCTTACTCCCGAAGACCGGCTGAGTCGTCACAGAGAACGGCGGTCCTTTGCACAAAAAAAAAAAACCCGACGGAGACATCGACAAGCGCAACCGAGCCATCCTATGTTCGACTGTTGGATGCCGGCGGTTGAATGTCCTTCAACCATAGGGGACACAAATCTCCTGCTTGGCAAGAGAAGCCATCATCATTCTCAATCACCAGCGGTTGGATTAGGAGGAAAAAACGGCAAGAAACCATCGGCCAACCATGAGGAAAAAGAAAAGAAAGCCCAACCTGTCATCAGGCGCAACCTAAACGGATCGTAAACAAACTTTGGTAAAAATGAATCCGATTCATTTATCCGATCTAATTCGATCCACCGTCAATGGGATTTGGATTAAACAGGTTTGAATTGTAAATAGATTGACCCATCTAAATCTGTACATTAAGCGGATCGGGTTTGGGTTTAATATCTTTAACCCGTTTAACTCATTTAAGTAACTAGTTAGATCGGATCGGATCGGATTGATCCATTTATCCAACTCATTTATATGATTAGTTAACAGATTAAACAAGTTAAAAAGGTTGGCTTCTGATATTTTTATTATTAGTTAATATATTAAATGGGTTACACGGATCAAATTAGGTTACCTATTTTTTAAACATATCAAATTTAGGTTTGAAATTCTAACCTATTTAATAAATGAGTCAGGTTCAAATTGATAGTTTTTGTGGCTAACGCCCCCAAGCAATAAGAAGAAATATGAATAAGGTTAAAATAGCTCAGGATAAGCTCAAATAGCCATTAATAATGTCAGGAATTATAGGATAAATAGGGAATAAGCCAAAATAAGAGGGAATAGGACCGGTAATAATTATGGATTAACTAGGGATAAACTTAGGGATAGCCCATGATAAATCAAAATAAGAGAGAAATCAGGATTTTTAGAGTTTTTATGAGTTTTAAGTAAGGTATGTTTTTTTCTCCAAATATCATAAACCCATAAAATATCCATCAAATTATGGATCAACTGTCCTCGATATAACAACCCTAAATATTGAAGACTGAATCTAATCTTTCATTAAAAAAACCAAAATAAAATTTAATTTTTATATACAAACAACTCATATATGAGATTATTCACATAGCTCTGATACCAATTGAAAGAAAAATTAGATTTTACAAATTCAAAATATGATCGATAGTCTCAATATAATAAGTATATGCGCATGTATAATATAAAATAAATTATATCCGAATTCATCGCAAGATCTATACCTCTCTGTAATAGCGAACCTCATTAGGATTTTATGTGTAGTAGGAAAGAAGACTTTCCTCTATCATAGAGGCAACAAAAGTATTACGTTTCAATAGAGTTAACGCAATATTTATAGGATGAGGTTAGGGACCTCTTTTTGTGACAATTAAACTCGAACTCATGCGTGCCCTACCCATTATGAGCCACTTATTCACAAGATTCACACTTAATATAAGCCCATACCACTTTAAAGTGTACCAAAAAATCCAATAACATAAATAGCGATCACAAATCATAATGGGTTCATAAAACACTTCATTAATTTGATATTTAATTAATCTAAAAAATGACTATGCTAGTCTATATATTGAAAAATTTCTAGCACTAATCACTAAGATATACTTATAGATGAACAGGAAAAACTCTAAAATGCTGCTCAATTACCAGCGGTTTCATTCTCCTTTGCCTTGTCTTCAGGTCAAAGAATGTATTCAGCAAGTTCTTAGAAAAGAGACTCTTGAGATATTTCAATTTCCGTGTACAGTTTGACTAAGTCCATATTTTAGTAGTTTCCATGGGCTTCAAGCTCCATACTAGTTATGGCAACATGATAAGGAGTTTCATGTAATAAAGCATGTTACACTCTATTTGCTTAAATTGTATGCTTATGATAACAATCAAAGGGTTTTATTTTGTTTGAGACGAGAGAAATAGCAAGTTATTCTCTAATTAAGATATTAATTATTTCTAGTTTTCCTCGAAGAATGAAATGCCAACATCAAGATTCATTTTCCTAGTAGGTTTTGCCTTAAGGTAGCCTTTTTGATCATTGCAAAATTCAATTAAATAGAATTAAACATCTTCATATAAAGTAAAAGGTTATGATAAAAGAGAGGCTAAAATATGCTTTTGGTCCTCAAACTCTCACTCAAAATTCATTTTAGTTCTCAAACTTTTGATTGTTATAGTTGACTCTGTTATGTTTTAAGAATGTTATATTTCTATTATCTCGTTGTATTGAGTAAGTCAAAATTGATGGAATAGTTAACGTATCGTCTTGATGCGAATATGTGGATTGGTTGATAATGTGACATATCAGTTAGTTCATGAATTTTAGTTGACCCATATAATGCAACGTTAGAAATGCATGCAACAATCTTAAAGCATAGGGAACTAAACTCTAACAACTGAAAGTTTGAGAATCAAAATGAAATTTGAGCGAAAATTTGAAGTCCAAAGTTATATTTTCACCTTAAAAAAATAAATACGATAACACAATCTTAATTAACGTCTGGTTTCATATATATTCATGTGAGAGGATAAGGATGGACAAAAATCTATAATATATACCGATTAACAATTCATGAGTCATGATATTCCTACTGCCTGCAAATTTCTTGTAGCTTGTAGGCTCTCCAATGTAATCCATCAACCTCATTTACCTTGACTTTTATCAGCTTACAACTTTTGGCTAGTTTTTTTTTTTTTTTTTTTTGACTATATATACCATGACTAAACTTATCAGCCAAGTATTTACTGATACAACCTGTTAACATTAAAACTCATGCATTGACTTTGTTGTCTTAGTAGAAGATTATGAATAAACGAATGCCTACATTTGGCTTAAAGAATTATAGTAACAATCCCAGTAGACGCACGCTTCAAGAGAGGTTCCTGGTTCTGGCAGGTGTTTTCGCCCAACTGTTATGAACTGGCCAGAATATATAGTCTACTCTCTAACAAGGGTTGGGCGCATATCCTAGGACCTTTATATGATTTTAAAGAACTAGGAGGTGGGTAGTTAATTGCTGTCCAATTTCGTTGCCCTCCTCTAAGCAAATTGCCTTCAACGTGGGGCTTTTGAGTGCGTCCATCAAAATCTAAAGAAATAATAATTATAACAAATAAAGCAAGTTTTTTAAGACCTCAAAGCAAAAGTTCCTGCCTTGCCGGGGAAGATATCTGATACTTTTCTGTGCACCGTATCTTCTTCACAATCACATCAATCACTTTCATAATAGATGATGAGTGCTTAATTTCTAAATTTCAAATTACTGGATAGAATTCTTCAACGCTAACGGTCGGAGGATGAGAAGCAAATTTAGTCGTACCCCGTGGTCAAGCTTTTGTGACCGAAGTTGAATGGTGCAAGCTTGAGGCGTTGCATTGAAATTCTCCACCTAGTCTCTTTCTTCTACTCGGCTCTGCCAAGTCTTTCCTCCATATTATTGCAGCCATGGCCTTCCTCTTCTTCTGCTAAGCAGTTCCAGCAGCCATGAACCACCCTCTGCTCTTTCCTTTCCTCTTTTTCTTCTTCGACTTCCTTAACTCCCCTCTCTCTTTCGCTGCCTGTTCCATCTCTTTGAACCATTCTCTCTCGGGAAACCAGACCATAATCTCGCAAGGTGGCAAATTTGAGTTGGGCTTCTTCCAACCGGGTGACAAATCCTCCAATAAGCACTACATAGCCATTTGGTTCAAGAAGGTCTCAGAGTTCACTCCAGTTTGGGTGGCAAACAGAGATGCACCCGTCTCTGACCCAACCTCATCAGAGCTCAAAATCTCTGATGATGGCAACCTAGTCCTCGTTAACCAGTTCAAGAACCAAGTCTGGTCCACCAATCAAACCACCATAGAATCCAACACCACAACTGCTGTGATCCTGGACACCGGAAACCTTGTTCTTACAGATGATGACTCTGACCCATCCAAAATCTTCTGGCAGAGCTTTGACCACCCAACCAACACATTGCTCCCCGGAGCCAAGCTCGGAACGAACAAGGTGACTGGAGAGAGGCAGCGCCTCACCTCCTGGAAGAACTCCGCTGACCCTTCTCCTGGGATCTTCTCCTTGGAGGGAGAGCCCAATAGTACTAGCCTGTATTTTGTGTGGAATGGAACCAGGCGGTATTATTCAACTGGGGAATGGAATGGCCACGCCTTTACCGCTCTTCTGGAGATGGCAATGAGCCGGAAATTAACCTTTGAATATGTGTCCAACGCAACGGTGAACTACTACACCTATCATCCTAAGTATGAAGAGATGATTTTGAGGCAAGTCTTGGATATCTCGGGGATCATGATGCAGTTCATCTGGGTGGAAGAAGTACAGGTGTGGGTCTTCGCCGCTTCTGTACCAAAAGGGCAGTGTGATGTCTATGCTCTCTGCGGTCCTTTTGGCAGCTGCAGCGAGTTGAGCTCTACCTTCTGCAGCTGTGTGAAGGGCTTCAGTGAGGCCTCTCCAAGCAACTGGGATTTGGGTGATCACAGCCAAGGGTGTGTGAGAAACACTCCTCTGCAGTGTGGTACTAATAGCTCCAATCATGGTGACGTAGACAAGTTCTTTACGTTGTCTGGTATGGTATTACCCGTAGGTTCCCATTTTTTGGAAGTTGCTGACATTAAAGATTGTGAATTAGCTTGCTTGAACAATTGCTCCTGTACTGCTTATTCTTATAGTAGTAGATGTACAGTATGGTATGGAGAATTACTTAATTTAGAGAAAAAATCAGATGGATCGACTGGAGAGACACTATACATCCGTCTAGCTGCTTCAGAGCTGCCAGAGTCCAAAACCAAGAATCGTTTACTTACCGTTGTGGTGGGAACGGTGGTGGGCATAGTTCTATCTGCAATTGCTCTCATGCTGGTTTGCAGATACCAACAGAGACGAATGATTGATATTACAAAAGCTACGGAGAATAATTTGGTGATGTTTAGATATGGTGACTTGCAGAAAATAACCAAAAACTTCTCTGAGAAAATAGGGGGAGGAGGGTTTGGCTCTGTCTTCAAGGGACAGCTACCTGACTCAACTGCCATTGCTGTGAAGAAGCTCGAAGGTCTTCGCCAGGGGGAGAAGCAATTCAGAACCGAGGTGAGCACTATTGGAAAACTTCAGCATGTTAACCTGGTTCGCCTTCGTGGATTCTGTTCTGAAGGGACTAAGAAGTTGCTGGTCTATGATTACATGCCAAATGGTTCTCTTGATGCTAAGCTTTTCCGGAGCAATGATTCCATGGTTTTGGATTGGAAAACGAGGTACCAGATTGCCCTTGGAGCTGCTAGAGGATTAGCTTATCTCCATGAGAAATGCAGGGACTGCATCATACACTGCGACATTAAACCAGAAAATATACTCTTAGATGCCTCATTTGTTCCGAAGGTGTCGGATTTTGGCCTTGCAAAGCTCGTGGGCCGCGACTTCAGTAGAGTTCTGACGACAATCAGGGGAACCGTAGGCTATCTTGCACCAGAATGGATCTCTGGCATGCCTATCACTTCCAAAGTTGATGTTTATAGCTATGGGATGATGCTTTTAGAGATCATATCGGGCAGGAGAAATGCAGAGCAATCAGAAGAGGGAAAGAATGCCTACTTCCCCATGTTGGCTGCTACTAAAGTTATCCAAGGTGATGTTCTTAGCTTATTGGATCAGAAGCTGAATGGTGATGCTGACCTCGAAGAGCTTGATCGGGCCTGTAAGGTTGCTTGTTGGTGCATTCAGGATCATGAGTCTCGCCGGCCATCCATGGGACATGTTGTTCAAATTTTAGAGGGTGTCATCGAAGTTAACACGCCTCCTGTTCCAAGGTTACTTTATGCTGTTGCAGAGATCTCAGAGAGCAAAGAAGTTCTCTAGTCGGACTCTCCCCTTCGGGTGATCAAAGTTCCCAGACGTGCAGCTAGCTCTCAACATAAAAGAAGAATATATTTAGCAAGCTCTAAAAGATGGGAATTCCGAGATGCTTCAATTTCCATGTCCAGTTTGAATAAGTCTGTATTTTCTTAGTTTGTATGGAGTTTAATGTAATATAAAAATATTACACTCTATTTGCTTAGATTCTATGCTCGTGATAGAAAAATTAAGGGATTTTATTCTTTTGGAGAAAAGAGAAATAATAAGCGATGCTCTAATCGAGAAGCTAATTATTATTTCTAATTTTACTCCAAGAATTAAATGCTAATCAGATTACATTGTGTAGCATCAAAATCTATTTCCTATTAGGTTTTACCTTAAGGTAACCTTCATGATCATTGTAAAATTCAATTAAAAAAAGTTGTGGGGAAACAGACTTCTTCATGTCAACTAAAAAGTTGCATGAACATGCATTGTTCAACTAGTGTTTAAATTTTATGCATCATTTCTCATCTATAAAGGGTATGGTAAAAAAAATAAGGATGATAACATTTGGTTTCATATATATTTGTATGAGAAGATAGGCATGGATAAATTTCTATAAGATACACCAATTAGTGGCTCATGAGTCATGATATTCCCACTGCCTGCAAATTTATTGTTGCTTGTAGGCTCTCCATTGTAATCCATGAACCTCATTTACCTCGACCGTTATCAACTTAGAACTTTTGCCAATTTTTTCTCTTTTTCCCGTCTATCTATGAGTAAACTCATCAGCTAAGTATTGCTCGATTCTTATCAACTTAGAGTGGCAATACAGACAAACTAAATTACGGGTTCAATCTGTTAACATTAAAAGCCATGCATTGACTCTGCTGTCAATGAACTAGGAGGTGTGTAGTTAATTGTTGTCCAATCTCACTGCCCTCTAATCAAATTGCCTTCGAGCCTATGGAACAATGTGGGGCTCTGAATAGGTTCATCAGAATGGAAAGAAATTTAGCATGTTAATCTGGTCCTTCCTGTGATAATGAGAGGGAAATTTAGCCGTACCATATGCTACTACGCACCAAAATTTCATTTCATGAAGGAAGTTGAACAGTGCAAGGCGCTGCCATTGAAATTCTCCACCTACCTCTTTCTTCTGCTCGGCTGTGCCTTTCCTCCGTATTATTGCAGCCATGATGTCACGCCTCGACCCAGTAATCTGTAACCCGTCTGCTTTCAAGCCTTCTTTGCCTCATCCTTGGGAATAGTTGAAGCTGCTTCTTTATTAAATCTAGTGCCTACAAAGGTGCTCCTGCGGTTTGGTAGAGTGCTCCTGCATTTTCTTAAGTTAAAAATTTTAAACCACCGGGTCTTGTTTCAACGGGTGGAGATGGTTCATTGGCAATTGATTCCAACCAATTTATACATAGCTATTATGGTAGAAAAAACCCATATATCTATTGTTGTATCAATCCACTTATCTCGATCAGTTGATAATTAGAGCTGCAACAGTTTAGTCTTTCCTAAAGAACCGATGATGACCGGAGAGGAACTGATAGGCCAACGACGGTAATCAGAGAGGATATGAGGTCGGCCAAGGATGATGAGAGAGAAGGAGAGAGCATGCGAGAGAGATGGGCGATCAATAAGTATAGGAGGAGAGAGAAAGACGGAGAGGCGATTGAGATTTAGAAGATTGAAAGATGGGAGAGAGAGAGAGAGAGAGAGAGAGAGAGAGGAGTTAGAAAAATCTGGAAATGAAGAGAGGATGAATTGGCTTAAACTACTAGCAGCTGGTTCAGCCTTTGATAGTAATAAAATGACCATAATGCCCTTACTATTTTAGTATCTCTGATTTCATCCCATTTTTCTAAAAAAATTATAAAAAAGCATCATAGGTTGACCTGCCTATAAAGTCCACATCAATCCCCAGCCAGGAAAAAAAAAAAAGGATGGACTGTATATAATTGACAGCACAGGTAAGAAAATTAACATGGAAAACAAAAGATCTAAAAGATCTATCACTAAGAGCTAGGAGAATCAACATTTTGTCCAAATGCTTGATAAGAAGGGTGGAAGGTGATTCAAAGCAATGCTCCTTGATAAGAGTTGAACTTTAATCATTATTTGGTGTTTGTAACAAGATACATTAGGATCACTATGGTGATGGTTCCAGATTTTCTAGTGGCAGACCGATGTCATTAGACTGGAGATCATGTAGAGAGAATAAGAAAAAGACGGTTGTGGATATTAAGGAGTTATGGCAGAGTTTCCGTATATGCTGGAGAGTTCTTGGATGGAAAAAAACAATTGCCATCCATTAAAATTTATAGAGTTCCAATGGATACCAATAACATCCCTTCAATGGGACATGTTAAATTTGAATTCTTCAAATTCTCTACGTGGAAAATTTTCACCATTATATTATTATTTAATGTGATGTAGTGCACACATTAAAAGTATGATCACACCATATACATCAACTATCACGCCCTCGACCAATACTCAGCTCGAGTGAACGCAATACCCATATACTCTCAAGGTAGAACCTTAAGAGCGTGCAAGGCCTAGCATACTTCTGTTGTGCCACTCTAATACTTAGACATGATAACAAAGAATAAGGAGATTCATATCCAAATACAAAATCCTAATATGTCACATAAGTCCTCCATAATAGATAATATTAAAACTATGCTCAAATGCTAATTGATGACCAACCACATCCAAAATCTTCATCAACAAAGTCCAATGACTAACAAAACAAATAGAAGTATTATAAATGGAAATGCTATTACCCTATTTCTCTCTCTCCAAATCCATCCCATAAATTCTGCTCGGCATCATAATCCTCATTCTCTAAAAAAATTATAGGTAGAATGGGTATATAGCCTAGTAGAAATTCTTACATTACAAATATGGATAAGCATACAACATATGAACTTGAAAGTAAATGCAATATAGAAACAAGGGTATATAACAAGAGAAACAACTATAAAGCCTTAATCCCAAACTAGTTGGAGTTTGCTACATGAATCATTTTTCTTCATTTAGCTTTGTTCTAAATTATTTTTGTTGTAAGATGCAAAAATTCTAAAACTTTTTTTTATCACTTTCTTCAATGTGATTTTTGGTCTATTTCTACCTTTTTTTTTCTCTATATGTATCAAGTCACTTCTTCGCACAGGTGCATCTCTAGGTCTACATTGCATATGTCCAAACCATCTAAGTCGTTCTTCTCTTAATTTATCCTCGATTGGAGCTACCTCTACCTTTTTACGAATGATTTTATTTCTTATTCTAGCTTTTCTTGTATTATCACACATCCATCTTAACATTCTCATTTCTGTCACATTCATCTTATGTACATGTATTTTTCTAACTAGCCAACATTCCATGCCATAAAGCTAGCTAGTCTTATGGCTGTCTTATAAAACTTTTTCTTCAACTTGGTAGGTACTCTACGATCACATAATATTCTAGTTGCACTTCTCCATTTTATCTAACCTACTTTAATCCTGTGGACAATAACATTTTCAATGTCTCCCTCCTTATGAATAATCAATCTTATATGCTGAAAGATACAAGTACATTTGGTTTTTGAGAATAGACATATTTTTTCATTTTTCATAAAAAATAAAAAATGTTGTTGAAAACATGTTTGATGATTAAAAATGAGAACATTTTTTTTGAAAAATATAATTTCAAAATGGTAGAAAACTAAAACTATTTAAAGATATTTTCTTTATTTTTCATCAAAAAAAAAGTGAATCAAAACAAAGATTGAAGTGAAGAGAATTTTCTTTAATTTTCCTACCCACTCTTTTAAAAGGTATCATTTATAGTGAACATAAAAAAATAAAAAATAAATTTTATTCTCACTTACTAGATGTATTTTTTAGGGTTCAAGAAACAAAAAATGAAATTATTTTAAAAAAATAAAAATGGAAAATAATTTCGAAAACTAAATGTTACTATTTCAAAACTACAGTTCAGTTAGCGGCAAGTCAGCTTCTCTATTCCATTGACCATTAGATTTTCACCTTATTTGAATAATAATGACCTATTATCCTCCAAAAGGTATGATAGTTCTAATTGAAAGAAAAATTGGATTCAATAAATCCAAAATATGATCGATAATCTCAATCATGCGTATACATGCATGTATAATATAAAATAAATCATGCCTAAATTTATCTTAAGATCCATACCTCCCTACAATGCCGAACCTCATTAGGATTTTGTGTGTGTGGTAGGAGAGAAGGGTTCCCTCTAGCCTATAGCCAGCAAAAATATTATAACTCAATGGGGCTATGCAATATTTATAGGGTGAGGGTAGGGACCTCGCCTTGTGACAACTAAACTCAAACTCATGCGTATCCTACGCATTATGGACTATTTATTTACAAGGCCTACACTTAACATAAGCACAAACTGCTCTAAGGTGCGCCAAATAGCCCAATAGCATAAATGGTGATTACAAACCATAATAAGCTCATAAAATACTCCATTATTTCAATATTCAATTAATTTGGATAATGATTATGTTAGTCCACATAATGAAAAATTTCTAACAGTTTCCCACTTGGACAGCATATGTCATGTCTTTATAAGAAAAATAATTTTCTAGATTAAATAACATGAAATGTAGCTACAATGGAGAATGTCGAATGTGAATAAGCACCTTTATAAGCAAAATTGATCCAAAATGAGATTATAAGTACCCAATGACGTAAACTATCATATTCGAGAGGGATATAGAGTATAATACATGTCAAATATAAAGAGCCTCATGACTAAGAAACAAAGCATGGGAGTGTGGTATACAGAATGCATGGCAAAAATATGATCTACATGCAAACCATTAAAAACGGTTCAAGCATCCACCCAAGATGTACTGCTTCGCATGAAGCCCATTGAGACTTGGTCAAAATATCTCAGATTGCAATGTCAAAAATAATGCCATAAATAAATATAAATGCGCACATATAACAATATATGGCATGAACAAAAAAGCGTAATATTCTTGAGAATAACATAAATATAAGTATCAATATCGTAAGCTCCCACTTACCCTAAACATTAAAAGACTTAACCATTCCCATATTACTTACATGTTTTTTAAGAACTTTGAGAACTAAATCTTTGGTTAGTGGATCAACTATCATATAGTCATCTCCATCATGAAGCCTTCAAACAAAATTGCATAACAAAGAGTTTGATATGTAGCCTCACAACATACTACATACTTTGCCTTTTTAATTGAAGTAGCTGTGAGTGTTCACCTAATACTCTTCTACAAAATAGCTCCTCCTGTTATAAATGGATCGATCATCAGCTGGACAGCATACATAGTCAACATCAAAATATCTAATCAACTCATGTTGATCAAATCACATATAAATGGGCATATAATCTTTAGCACCCTATCTCATGACCTAAGTAGCAGCTTTTTAGTGATTCAATCCAAGATCACTCAAGTATCTCCAAAAGTATACTTATTGCACAAACAATAACATGATGTGTACATACTTGAGCATACATTAAGCTACCAATAGCTAATACATATGGGACCTATCTTATCAATCTAAGGACAATGAGTTTTCGAAAATATCTCACCTTTCAAAATCAATGCTACTATAAAAGAGTAAAATTACATATTAAACTTATTAAAGCCTATCTCAATATAAGTCTTTTAAGATAAGCTAAAAATATCATAGGATCTATCATAATAGATCTGCATTTCTAAGAAGTATCACCAAGATCCTTCACATCAAAGTGACATAATAACAACTATTTTGTCTCATTCAGAAGAGCAATGTCACTGCTTATAATCAATATGTAGCATAAAAATATGAATTCGCTCCCACTCACTCTTATGTGCAGGCGTTGGACAACATAGAAAGTCAACAGCTCTCTTTTTAAAATAGAAAAAAATATCTTATCTCATTAAATTTGAGACATCATTGCCTAGAAGCTTACTTTATCCCATATATATATATACCTTTATCAAAATAACATAAGTTCCAAAATTAGAGAAATCAATGCTATATAGAATGCTCTCCTTAATCAATCTCCTCATCCTCTCCCTAGAGATATGTCCCAAACATCTATACCATAATATTGAAGAATTTTTAACCACTCTTCTACGTTTAGGACCAATACCAACAATCTCAAGAGAGCAAGTTAACTAAAAGGAATAGATATATTTATTTTAAGGAGAAATAGAAAACATGTTTCTTTTTTTTAGAAGATATATGGTTAAAAAGTCAAGAGTGCCTTAGTCAAACTCATGTGCTACACATTTACTTTGACTTTATTTCATTATCTCCATGATAGTCAAATCCCATTTCTCCTTTTAAACATTATAAAAGGTCTTTAAAGCATTATACTAGGGTAGAAGAGACTCCAAGACTAGTCAAACTAGACATTTTGAATTATTAAAGTGGTGAATGAGTTCCATAATATGCTCATGC
Source organism: Metroxylon sagu (assembly GCA_017589505.3). Taxonomy (NCBI): domain Eukaryota; kingdom Viridiplantae; phylum Streptophyta; class Magnoliopsida; order Arecales; family Arecaceae; genus Metroxylon; species Metroxylon sagu. The sequence goes on from JACVBY030000539.1 coordinate 424,528, forward strand.
ATTCTATCAATCCCATTATAATGACAGAAATGAGCAATTTCAAATACCTTTTCAGATTTGTCAAACATGTTAAAATTTTCTACCAATAGTCATAAGAAATTTTTTAGTCTTACCGTAATAGGCCTTATCTAATAGAAATATTATTAGTAGGTTTAACAAACTCATTAGCTCTCAAGACTAAATTCGTATTCATAATAGTAAGGTGGACAATAAAAACTCAACATAGTCCTCATATTTGGTCCCAAAAATTTGATGGCAAATAAAGGCACTGCCATTGCAAAATCACAAAAAATTAAGGAAACAATCTTAAATAAGTTTATTAAGCATGTAGAATCAAAAATATGCTACTCAAAAATAAATTTCCTCATTATCTAATTAATTGGGCTATTAATTAGATTTATGAGCCTTTATGTCATTGCAATCCTGCCTAAGGGCCTGGATTATAACACGCAAATAGAACTCCTCAATAAAATAAAGCAAAATAACTAAATAATCATACTCTTTAAAGCTGATACCGAGAGGGTATACTAAACTTCTAAGAGTGCAATATTTAATTCACTTTCTTTATACCACTAAAAATCTTACGAAATAATGACACATCGATGGGCTGTAATCATCATCCGAATGGATTTCTAATGTCATTGTAATCCTATTATTATTATTATAATTATCATCATCAATATTTTATCATGATTAGTCTCATGATAGGTGAACCAATTAGGATTGCTGCAACATGCTCAATTTTCTTATGCATTAAGTTTGCATCGTAATATATTTATATTTTGCACATACATCAATAATACAAAATTATAATATCCAAATCATATGAAATCAGATAGTGTGCAAATAAATAATAACCTTGATGGCAAGTGAATTTATCATAGAAATTCCAGCCCAAAATCCAAAGAGTGTAACATGCGAAATCGCAATCAAAATATTATGTAATATTTAATCAAAATAATATCATAGAATTTTAATCCGCAAAATTAAACTCAATATATTTGTTTGGATGTATGAGGTTCAATTGGCCAAGGAAAATCGGAACCTTAACCTAATTTATCCTGAGCCCAACCAAAATGTAAAATAAGGACATTGCAAAATAGGATATGCTCCTACTGCACCAACTACAAACGAACACATCGGAAGCAGAAACAAACAGAAAGAAATAGCTGGCCACAGAAATATGAGCCCAGGAAAATTCATGAGGTACATAATCAAAATAGGTTCTTGGCTTCTCATTGGCCAGCTATATGGTTATAACCAATAGCGAAGCAAAAGTGATTAGGTCCAAAATGGTGGATCTAAAACCAAAAACAGTTGTTTTCTACTTTATGAAACCAACAAAACCTAGGCTTTCGCTTGAGCCACTACTGACCTCTTGGCCAGGCCTTCACCTATATCAATCACATGGCCAGCTGTCTAACTTGAAACGGGCAATATACCAGTGACCGCACAGCCATGCCCATAATTCTATCATACATACTATTGCCCCGCTGGTTCACAGGAAAACCATGGGCGAACCGCGGTCCATCAGGCCCTTCACACTGCATGGATGCGGCGCTCGAAAAAGGTTTGAACCCTGTGAGTCCAATTTGGTCTCTCCTTACCTCGCGTGAAGGGTGTGGACGTGCATGTAACCTAACCCTAGTAGGACCCTGGCTCGAAGGACTCATGGCGATTACTGGACGACTGATAATTCTCACGGCAGAGCCCCCTGGAATTGTACTCACAGCGGAGACCTCAGTCTCGCCGTTGAAGGCAGCAGGAAACCCACCTGCTCGACCGTCCTTTGATTAGATAATGATGGAATTCTAGTGTTACATGCGGGGTTGGTTATGGGGCATAAGGTAGTGTCCAGATCAACGATTGTTAAAAGGATGGCGTGGAACTGTGGATGTCCCCATCACCGTGAAAGGACTAACGGGATTTTTCCACGGACAACTACTTCCTTCCCTCTCGGGTTCTACGGCCGTTGGGTCCACATTTGGGTTGCGTTATTTCCATGCACGTGCTCGAAACTGCCCATGAAATATCGTCCAATTAAGCCCCGATCCTTGGCTGGCTCCGTCATGATAGGCGTGCCCGCCGGAGAAGGGTGCAATACATAATCATAAGCGCCAAGAGTTCCACGGAGGCCAAGAATTGCTCTCTCCTCATTCCTCGTTTCTAGATCAAGTACAAGGTCTCAAGGCTAAATTAAACCTGGTAACGAGTCCTAATCTAACTGCTCCAGCCAAGGATTCATGAAGAGTCCGAATCCCATACTCCGCTCAATCGAACAGGTCAGCGATAAGGCACGTGGAGTCCCTTGTAAACCGTAAAGCGATGAGGCACGTGGAGGAAAATGTGATTTCTGATCGCGTGCTTAATGAAAAATAAACCAGCGATGATTTTTTGATTAATTTAATATTAATAATACATGAAATTTTGTAGATAAGACGTCCTGCAAATCCTTTCTATACTGTATGAATAGAATCTTATTCTATAAAAAAAAACTCTGATGAGATAATAAATAAGGATTTGAATATTTATAAGAATCTAATTTGCCTTTCAATCGGAAGAATAAAAGTTTTTTTTTTTTTTTTTTTGTTTGAATAAATTTTCTAAATTAGAAGTTTTAAATTAATTGAGACCTTACTCGTGAAGACCGGCTGAGTCGTCACAGAGAACGGCAGTCCTTTGTACAAAAAAAAAAAAAACCCGACGGAGACATCGACAAGAGCAACCGAGCCATCCTATGTTCGACTGTTGGATGCCGGCGGTTGAATGTCCTTCAACCATAGGGGACACAATCTCCTGCTTGGCAAGAGAAAGCCATCATTCTCAATCACCAGCGGTTGGATTAGGAGGAAAAAACGGTAAGAAACCATCGGCCAACCATGAAGAAAAAGAAAAGAAAGCCCAACCTGTCATCGGGCGCAACCTTTATTCAGGCAACGATAAAGGATGGTCACGGCCTCCCCTTGGAGCCGGCCCTCACCTCCCGTCGTCCATCTCCTTGGCCAGCCTCGCCCCCAAACGCATCGTAAACAAAACGCTGGTAAAAATGAATCCGATCTATTTATCTGATTTAATTCGATCCATCATAAATGGGTTTGGATTAAACAGGTTGATCTATCTAAATCTATATATTAAGTGGATTGGGTTTGTGTTTAATATCCTTAGCCCATTTAAATCATTTAAGTAATTAGTTAAATCAGATCGGATTGGATTGATCCATTTATCCAACTCATTTTATATGATTGGTTAACAGATTAAATAGGTTAAAAAGGTTGACATCTGGCATTTTTATTATTAGTAATATGTTAAATGGGTTAAACGGATCGAATTGGGTTACCTGTTTATTAAACATGTTAAGTTCGAGTTTGAAATTCTAACCCATTTAGTAAATGAGTTGGGTTCAAATTGATAGGCTTTATGGCCAACTCGCATTAGATCCAATCCGTTTGCCACCTCAAGCAATAAGAAGAAACATGAATAAGGTTAATAGCTCAGGATAAGCTCGAACAGCCATTAATAATGCCAGGAATTACTAGGATAAATAGGGAATAAGCCAAAATAAGAGGGAATAGGATCGATAATAATTATGGATTAACTAGGGATAAACTTAGGGATAGCCCATGATAAATTAAAATAAGAGAGAAATCAGGATTTTTAGAGTTTTTATGAGTTTTAAGTAAGGCATGTTTTTCTCTCCAAATATCATAAACCCATAAAATATCCATCAAATTATGGATTAACAGTCCTCGGTTTAACAACCCTAAATATTGAAGATTGAATCTAATCTTTCATTAAAAAGACCAAAATAAAATTTAATTTTTATATAAAAACAACTCATATATGAGATTATTCACACGACTCTGATACCAATTGAAAGAAAAATTAGATTCAACAAATTCAAAATATGATCGATAGTCTCAATATAATGAGTATATGCGCATGTATAATATAAAATAAATTATATTTGAATTCTTCGCAAGATCTATACCTTCCTGTAACAGCAAACCTCATTAGGATTTTATGTGTAGTAAAAGAGAAGACTTCCCTCTATCATACAGGCAATAAAAGTACTGCGACTCAATAGCATTACCACATATTTATAGGATGAGGGTAGGGACCTCTTTTTGCGACAATTAAACTCCAACTCATGCGTGCCCTATCCATTATGAGTCGCTTATTCACAAGGTTCATACTTAATATAAACCCATGCCGCTCTAAGGTGCATCAAATAACCCAATAATATAAATAACGATCACAAATCATAATAGGCTTATAAAACACTCCATTAATTTGATATTTAATTAATCTAAAAAATAACTATGCTAGTCCATATATTGAAAAATTTTTAGCACTAATCACTAAGATATACTTCTAGATTAACGAGAAAAACTCTAAAATGCTGCTCAATTACCAGCGGTTTCATTCTCCTTTGCCTTGTCTTCGGGTCAAAGAATATATTCAGCAAGTTCTTAGAAAAGAGACTCTTGAGATATTTCAATTTCCATGTTCAGTTTGACTAAGTCCATATTTTCGTAGTTTCTATGGGCTTCAAGCTCCATGCTAGTTATCGCAACATGGTAAGGAGTTTCATGTAATAAAGCATATTACACTCTATTTGCTTAAATTGTATGCTTGTGATAACAATAAAAGAGTTTTATTTTGTTTGAGATGAGAGAAATAGGAAGTTATTCTTTAATTAAGATATTAATTATTTCTAGTTTTCTTCGAAGAATGAAATGCCAACATCAAGATTCATTTTCCTAGTAGGTTTTGCCTTAAGGTAGCCTTTTTGATCATTGCAAAATTCAATTAAATAGAACTAAACATCTTCATATAAAGCAAAAGGTTATGATAAAAGAGAGGCTAAAATATGCTTTTGGTCCTCAAACTCTCATTCAAAATTCATTTTAGTCCTCAAACTTTTGGTTGTTATAGTTGGCTCTGTTATATTTTAAGAATGTTATATTTTTGTTGTCTCGTTGTATTGAATAAGTCAAAATTGATGGAATAGTTAATGTATCGTCTTGATGCGAATATGTAGATTGGTTGATAATGTGACATATCACTTAGTTCATGAATTTTAGTTGACCCATATAATGTAATGTTAGAAATGCATGCAACAATCTTAAAGCATGGGGATCTAAACTCTAACGACTGAAAGTTTGAGAATCAAAATAAAATTTAAGCAAAAATTTGAAGCCCAAAGTTATATTTTCACCTAAAAAAAATAAATACGATAACACAATCTTAATTAACATATGGTTTCATATATATTCATGTGAGAGGATAAGGATGGACAAAAATCTATAATATATACCGATTAACAATTCATGAGTCATGATATTCCTACTGCCTGCAAATTTCTTGTAGCTTGTAGGCTCTCCAATGTAATCCATCAACCTCATTTACCTTGACTTTTATCAGCTTACAACTTTTGGCTAGTTTTTTTTTTTTTTTTTTTTTTTGACTATATATACCATGACTAAACTTATCAGCCAAGTATTTACTGATACAACCTGTTAACATTAAAACTCATGCATTGACTTTGTTGTCTTAGTAGAAGATTATGAATAAACGAATGCCTACATTTGGCTTAAAGAATTATAGTAACAATCCCAGTGGACGCACGCTTCAAGAGAGGTTCCTGGTTCGGGCAGGTGTTTTCGCCCAACTGTTATGAACGGGCCAGAATATGTAGTCTACTCTCTAACAAGGGTTGGGCGCATATCCTAGGACCTACATATGATTTTAAAGAACTAGGAGGTGGGTAGTTAATTGCTGTCCAATTTCGTTGCCCTCCTCTAAGCAAATTGCCTTCAACGTGGGGCTTTGAGTGCGTCCATCAAAATCTAAAGAAATAATAATTATAACAAATAAAGCAAGTTTTTTAAGACCTCAAAGCAAAAGTTCCTGCCTTGCCGGGGAAGATATCTGATACTTTTCTGTGCACTGCATCTTCTTCAGAATCACATCAATCACTTTCATAATAGATGATGAGTTCTTAATTTCTAAATTTCAAATTAATGGATAGAATTCTTCAACGCTAACGGACGGAGGATGAGAAGCAAATTTAGTCATACCACGTGATCAAGCTTTTGTGACCGAAGTTGAATGGTGCAAGCTTGAGGCGTTGCATTGAAATTCTCCACCTAATCTCTTTCTTCTACTCGGCTCTGCCAAGTCTTTCCTCCATATTATTGCAGCCATGGCCTTCCTCTTCTTCTGCTAAGCAGTTCCAGCAGCCATGAACCACCCTCTGCTCTTTCCTTTCCTCTTTTTCTTCTTCCGCTTCCTTGACTCCCCTCTCTCTTTCGCTGCCAGTTTCATCTCTTTGAACCATTCTCTCTCGGGAAACCAGACCATAATCTCGCAAGGTGGCAAATTTGAGTTGGGCTTCTTCCAACCGGGTGACAAATCCTCCAATAAGCACTACATAGCCATTTGGTTCAAGAAGGTCTCAGAGTTCACTCCAGTTTGGGTGGCAAACAGAGATGCACCCGTCTCTGACCCAACCTCATCAGAGCTCAAAATCTCTGATGATGGCAACCTAGTCCTCGTTAACCAGTTCAAGAACCAAGTCTGGTCCACCAATCAAACCACCATAGAATCCAACACCACAACTGCTGTGATCCTGGACACCGGAAACCTTGTTCTTATAGATGATGACTCTGACCCATCCAAAATCTTCTGGCAGAGCTTTGACCACCCAACCGACACATTGCTCCCCGGAGCCAAGCTCCGAACGAACAAGGTGACTGGAGAGAGGCAGCGCCTCATCTCCTGGAAGAACTCTGATGACCCTTCTCCTGGGATCTTCTCCTTCGAGGCAGACTCCAATAGTACAAGCCTGTTTTTAGTGTGGAATGGAACCAGGCGGTATTATTCAACTGGGGAATGGAATGGCCGCACGTTTACCACTCTTCCGGAGATGGCAGTAAACCAGATCGAAACCTTTGAGTATGTCTCCAATGCAACGGTGAACTACATCACCTATTATCCTAAGGATGAAGAGATGATTTTGAGGCAAGTCTTGGATATCTCGGGGATCATGATGCAGTTCACCTGGGTGGAAGAAGCACAGAAGTGGACCTTCTCCGTTTCTGCACCAAAAGAGCAGTGTGATGTCTATGCTCTCTGCGGTCCTTTTGGCAGCTGCAGGGAGTTGAGCTTTCCCTTCTGCAGCTGCGTGAAGGGCTTCAGTGAGGCCTCTCCAAGCAACTGGGATTTGGGTGATCGCAGCGAAGGGTGTGTGAGAAACACTCCTCTGCAGTGTGGTACTAATAGCTCCAATCATGGTGACGGAGACAAGTTCTTTACGTTGTCTGGTATGGTATTACCCGTAGGTCCCCATTTTTTGGAAGTTGCTGCCATTAAAGATTGTGAATTAGCTTGCTTGAACAATTGCTCCTGTACTGCTTATTCTTATAGTAATAGATGTACAGTATGGTATGGAGAATTACTTCATTTAGAGAAAAAATCAGATGGATCGACTAGAGAGACACTATACATCCGTCTAGCTGCTTCAGAGCTGCCAGAGTCCAAAACCAAGAATCGTTTACTTACCGTTGTGGTGGGAACGGTGGTGGGCATAGTTTTATCTGCAATTGCTCTCATGCTGGTTTGCAGATACCAACAGAGACGAATGATTGGTATTACAAAAGCGATGGAGAATAATTTGGTGATGTTTAGATATGGTGACTTGCAGAAAATAACCAAAAACTTCTCTGAGAAAATAGGGGGAGGAGGGTTTGGCTCTGTCTTCAAGGGACAGCTACCTGACTCAACTGCCATTGCTGTGAAGAAGCTCGAAGGTCTTCGCCAGGGGGAGAAGCAATTCAGAACCGAGGTGAGCACTATTGGAAAACTTCAGCATGTTAACCTGGTTCGCCTTCGTGGATTCTGTTCTGAAGGGACTAAGAAGTTGCTGGTCTATGATTACATGCCAAATGGTTCTCTTGATGCTAAGCTTTTCCGGAGCAATGATTCCATGGTTTTGGATTGGAAAACGAGGTACCAGATTGCCCTTGGAGCTGCTAGAGGATTAGCTTATCTCCATGAGAAATGCAGGGACTGCATCATACACTGCGACATTAAACCGGAAAACATACTCTTAGATGCCTCATTTGTTTCAAAGGTGGCAGATTTTGGCCTTGCAAAGCTCGTGGGCCGCGACTTCAGTAGAGTTCTGACGACATTCAGGGGAACCATAGGCTATCTTGCACCAGAATGGATCTCTGGCATGCCTATCACTTCCAAAGTTGATGTTTATAGCTATGGGATGATGCTTTTGGAGATCATATCGGGCAGGAGAAATGCAGAGCAATCAGAAGAGGGAAAGAATGCCTATTTCCCCGTGTTGGCTGCTACTAAAGTTATCCAAGGTGATGTTCTTAACTTGTTGGATCACAAGCTGAATGGTGATGCTGACCTCGAAGAGCTTGATCGAGCCTGTAAGGTTGCTTGTTGGTGCATTCAGGATCATGAGTCTCGCCGGCCATCCATGGGACATGTTGTTCAAATTTTAGAGGGTCTCATCGAAGTTAACACTCCTCCTGTTCCAAGGTTACTTTATGCTCTTGCAGAGAACTCAGAGAGCATGGTTGAGTTCTCTAGTCGGACTCTCGCCTTCAGGTTATCAAAGTTCCCAGATGTGCAGTAACAACATAGCTAGCTCTCAACCTAAAAGAATGTATATATTTATTTAGCAAGTTCTAATTAATTAGGAATGAGAAGTTTGAGATACTTCAATTTCCATGTTCAGTTTGAATAAGTCTGTATTTTCTTAGTTTGTTTGGAGTTTAATGCATTATAAAAATATTGCACTCTATTTGCTTAGATTCCATGCTTGTGGTTGAAAAATAAAGGGATTTTATTTTTTTTCGAGAAAAGAGAAATAATAAGTGATGCTCTAATTGAGAAGCTAATTATTATTTTTAATTTTACTCCAAGAATTAAATGCTAATCAAATTATATTGTGCAGCATCAAAATTCATTTCCTATTAGGTTTTACCTTAAGGTAACCTTCATGATCATTGTAAAATTCAATTAAAAAAAGATGTGCAGAAACAAACTTCTTCATGTCAATTAAAAAGTTGCATGAACATGCATTGTTCAACTAGCGTTTAAATTTTATGCATCATTTCTCATCTATAAAGGGCATGGTAAAAGAAATAAGGATGATAATATTTGGTTTCATATATATTCATGTGAGAAGATAGGCATGGATAAATTTCTACAATGTACACCAATTAGCGGCTCATGAGTCATGATATTCCCACTGCCTGCAAATTTATTATGGTTTGTAGGCTCTCCATTGTAATCCATGAACCTCATTTACCTCGGCCGTTATCAACTTAGAACTTTTGCCAGTTTTTTTTTCTTTTTCCCATCTATACTATGAGTAAACTCATTAGCTAAGTATTGCTCGATTCTTATCAACTTAGAGTGACAATACTGTAATCCCCCAGGCATAAAAAGGATTAAAATAAAACTATACGCGGCATGGGTGCGCGACACGCGGCGCGTTGCATGCACGCCAGTGCGCGCACATGGGCGCAGGAGAGGGCTCAGCCCTCCCCTCGCTGAAGAAAAAGGGAGAGGAGGGGACTGTGCTAGTCCCCTCTGTCTCCTTCACCCTCTCCGATCTGTCACCGTTGTCACCTCTACTCGTCCCCGCCGCCTCACTACCGTCAGGTAATCCCCCCTCACCGATGAGGAGAGTGCAGAGAGAGAGTGAGAGTGGTAGAGAGAGAGGGAGAGGGCCACGGGAGGGCCCTCCTCTATTGCGGGAGCCGAACCGGCTCCCACACTTGGTTCGGGCTCGGCGGTGTTCCCGCCTGCTTGCCAGGCCCGATCTTCGGGCGGCAGCCCCCACCGGCGCAGGGGCGGCGTCCGGTGGGGTCCAGCCGGTCGGAGGAGGCCGGCCGTGCCGCCGGCAAGGGGAAAGAGGGGGAGGGTCGTTGGATGGCCCTCCCCTGACTTTTGGTTCGGGCCCGGCGGTGTGCTCGCCGGATTGCCGGGCCCGGACTTCGGCTGGCGACCCCCGCCGGCGCCAAGGCGGCATCCGGCAAGGTCCGACCAGCCAGTGGTGGCCGGCCGTGCCACCGACAGGGGGGAAAAGGAGGGAGAGGGCCGAACGACCCTTCCCTATCGCGGGAGTCGAACCGGCTCCCGCGTTGGTTCGGGCCCGGTGGCGTGGCCGCCGGCTTGCCGGCCGGAGCCGGCCGGCGGCCCCGCCGCGCCGGGTGGCGTTCGGTGGGGTCCGACCGCTAGCGGTGGCCGGCCGTGCCGCCGCACAAGAAGAAGAAGAAGAAGAAGAAGAAGAAGAAAGAGAAGAAAAGAAAAAAAAAGGAAAATGGAGGGTGGCCGCCAGCGGCCGCTGGCCCGGGGCCAATCGTCGGTGGCCAGCCGACCCCCGAGGAAGGCGGTGGTGGCCCTAGGCCGCCGGCCATCCTCAGCCACCCCTAGTTCAGGTGAACCAGGGGTGAAACAGAGAGTAAAAAGAGGACTGGACCGGCTTCGGCCCAGTCCAGTTAGCCCATTTGAGCCTAATTTTTGGGCTCCAAATTGGGCCCGACCCAATAAAAGAAAAATAGGGCTTGAATCAGTTCTAATTCTAGTTTGTTGAAAAATTTTTATTTCCCTATTTGGGCTTCTATATTTGGAGATATTCAAGCCCCAAGTTGGGCCCAGGATTAGATTGGGTTGACTGTAGGAGTCAATTTGATATCATAAATTTAAAATTTAAAAATCTGAAAAATTATATTGTAGGTATCCAGAGGTCCATACAGCTGATTTACCCTTAGAATTAGCGTTGTGAGGTAAGTAAGCTAGTTATAATGATTTTCATAAATCATTATTAAATTATATCATTATTGAAATAATTAAATTGATTTAAAGTATTATTTAAAAAATGATATGCATGGTACCACATTTATGCAAATGATTATTTGACTTGATTATTGCTAATTTTTCTAAATTAAATTGGCATTTTATACTTGCAATTGATTATGGACATGATTATTTGAAATTACCAAATTTGGTAAAATATGAAAAGTAAATTGATATATGTTTGCAGTTATGCATATAAATGTTATTTGTGATTGTGTTATTATATGTCATCACGGTTCACATTATATGTTACATGACTCCGGGACCCACCTCCACAGGGGGAATATGTGGAGAATACACATCCTTGGGATGTGCTGTGACAGGATATGGCATTATATGCTAAATGACTCCGGCACCCTTCCTCCACTGGGAGCGTACAGGGAGGTTACATCTTTAAGATGTTTTATTACGTGGACGTGGGACATTAGTATAAAATGAGATTTAAGATGTTTTATTATGTGGACGTGGGACATTAGTATAAAATGAGATTTACAGTGATTTGGAATTGAAATGGTATTTTGAAATATTATTACATAATATTTTCTTCCAATTTATTTAAGCATGAGATTTGCATAATTCTATAATATGATGAAATGTTTTTAAATTTGGAAGCATGACATGTATTCGATTCATTAAAATTCTAAATTGGCTATATTATGTTACAGTAGGCTTACTGAGTGTGAGCTCATTTAAATCTCACAATGTTTTTTCAGAGCTACAAAATTATCAAGGCAACAACAGGGGTAGTTGGAAGCTACTTGATGTAAATAGATTATATTTTGTTACATGTAACCTCATTTGGATTTATTTTGGAATTTTGGTTGTTGCCCAATATTACATAACTTGTATTATGGAGGATTTAAATTTTGTATGACATGTAGTTATTATTCCTCCTTGTTTGTAATGATACTGTACTGGATGCCTTGCATGCCTGGCATGCGGCGGGCTGTCACCCCTGGGCCACCACCTCTGGATCTGGGGCGTGACAGCTTGTAGTGGTTTCAGAGCAAGGTTTGACATTAGGGCCAAACACATGATTAACTCTAGGCCAAATATTGACATGACATTAGTGTTGAGTTACTTGTGCATGCCTAAGAGTGCAGTGGAAGCGCATAGATTTCATAAATTTCTTAATGAGATCTATTTACATAAAACCCTTAATAGCCAAAATCTCCTTAATGGTAACAATCAAATGAATAAATAGTAAATATAGGATAAGAAGAATACCTGTAATGCTAAATCCAATATGTTGGAATATCCACAAGGTAACCAAGTGTTCACCCTCCAACATTGATCCACACAGGAACTGAGTTCAAGACTCTAACTCCTTCAAAACTTTGATCCTTGATGCTTAATCCTTCCAAAGGATTTGATTGGCTTGCTTTCTTTCTCTTCTAATTTTCTTTCTCTTACAAAAAACCCTTCAAAGCCTCTTGTCCTAAAGAAGACCTCCTTGTCCTGGTTTAGGTCTTGTCCTGAAGAAGACCTTCTTGTCTTGGTTTAAGACAAGACAACCTCTTGTCCTGAAGAAGACTTCCTTGTCTTGGTTTAGGACAAGACATATAAGAGAAATAAAATAAGAAAGAGAGGGAATTGATTTCTCTTCGAATGGATTCATATATATTTTTGAACCCGAGATGCACTCCTATTTATAAGAGGTGGAGGGATGCATCACCAAGGGATGCATCGCATCCACACGACTTATCATGATGAGGCGTGTCCCAAGGGTAGCGCCTCATCATGATGAGGCGCTAAGGGGAGGGGCGCATCTAAGAGAGCGGAAAGACGTATCCGCTCGCCTTATCCATGCGCTATCAGCTTCTCACGTTGATAATCTTACCCCATACTTATTTCATGATAATCCAATGGTCCAGATTAAGATACCATCCAATGGTCCAAAAGCAAGGCGCCATCACCCATGGTCCAGATTCAGGCACCAACTAATGGTCCAGATTCAGGCAACAACCAATGGTCCAGGTCCTTCATCCAGGGAGCCATCCAATGGTCCAGATCAAGCCGCTAACCAATGGTCCAGATCCATTATTCAAATAGCCATCCAATGGTCCAAATAAAGCCAATTGGGTTTCAACTCTTGGCCAACCCATATTAGGTTATGATCCAATCATATTAGATTAACCTAATACAAGAATCAGATTGGAATCTAATTCGAATCAGGAGCTAAGGTTTGCAACATGTGCTAGCATGTTTATCCTACAAACATGATCTAATCCAATTAGACCCTTGATCAGTTCCTTTTATGTGTGACCCATTGGGTTCCACATCTAGCCAGTAGTAGGTGTGGGTGCAAGTTGACCTATCATGATTAGAACATTTCTAATCCTTATAGGTCCAATCAGTGCGATCCCGAACTTGACAATTAGAGCCCTTTCTAATTGTTGATCAAATTAAATTCTTCAATTCAATCAAACCTACAAGACAAGATTGACGTCTAGCAACGTATCATATCTACCCAGAAGATATGGAATTTGGTGGATATACCAAACATACCCTTCAGTGGCAAGTTACTATGCAATTCAATCCTTCAATCGTACTGCATCCTGAATAAGTATATGAGTATGGATTAATATCAAACTTAATTACTTATTCATGTCTCTCTTAATCTTCTAATGATAATTTAGTTAATGAAACATTAGAAACTCTTTCTAATTTTTCATTTTGCTTTGATCAAAGACTTCCTGAATCATCATAAGATTAGAGCAAGTAGGATGTGGTCTTCTCTTACTGGAAGTGATTGATTTCTTGTTGATCTACTCACAATCTTCATACACAATCTACCATATCCAGAATATCTCGTACACAACTTAATATCGTGAATGAGTGTAAACCAAAATATGGATTTATGTGCATAAGATACTATGGTGATCTCAGGTCTAAGGATCACTTGCACAACTCCCACTTAGAGAATCATCTTTTGACAAATAAGTAAGTATCCATAAGATGTTCTCTTGGTAGGTCAATTCAGTGAACTCATTCCTCTAATGAGCACCCACATCTTTGTATTAGTATCTCACACAAGTGATTGTGAGATCAATCACCCTCTGCATCGAGCATACATAAGATGTGCCAGTCTTTCCGGTAACATTGATCCCCGACTTAATGTACCAACGACTAGGAATGTTTTAGATTAGGATTTTAGGGTTTTAGGTCTCACTGGCATGATCTCATCATAGCCCTAAAACCATTGCCCTAATCTATGGGGTTCATCATAATTATAAAAAGCAGCAAATGATGAAACATAATGCCTTCTATTTATAACCGAAATGTTATGTATATGATTTGAAAGAATAAAAGAGACCCTATCACAATACAAATTATGATTGGCTTTTAGGGCATAACTCTTTCATTCTCCCACTTGCACTAAAGCCAATTGCTCTTATACTTTAACCCCATACAATTGAGGTGGCGATCAAATTGCTGCTAGGTAAAGCTTTAGTGAATGGGTCTGCTAGGTTGTTCTTTGTGTCTACTCATTCAATCTTGATGTCTTTCCTTTCGATAATCTCATGAACGAGGTTGAAGTGTCTTAGAATGTGCTTGGATCTATGATGAGACCTTGGTTCATTTGCTTGTGCAATCGCTCCAGTGTTATCACAATAAACTAGTACTAGTTCAGCAATCTTAGGAACCACACCCAACTCTATGATAAACTTTTTCATTCAAACAACTTCCTTAGCCGCTTTACTTATAGCAATGTACTATGGCTCAGTAACTGAGTCAGCTACAGTCTGTTGCTTGAAACTCTTTCAGCTCACTACTCCATCATTCAGAGTAAAGACATATCCTGAAATGGACTTGCTATCATCTGGTTCTGACTGAAAACTAGAATCTGAATAACTTTCTAGTTTTAATTCTGAACCTCCATATACTAGAAAAACATCTTTAGCCCTTTTCAAGTACTTAAGGATGATTTTCATTGTTTTCCAATGATCCTTGATGCAGGATGGTGCCTACACCAATCCTCCCCTGGATCAGCCTGAAACCTACTTGTTATGCCTAAGGCATAAGCAACATCAGGCCTGGTACATAACATGGCATACATGATCGATCCTATAGCCGAAGCATAAGGAACCTTACTCATCCTTTGTCTCTCTTCAGGTGTCTTAGGAGACATCTTCTTAGAAAGATGTATGCCTTGACCCATGGGCAAGTAACCCTTATTACTTTCCTCCATATTGAATCTTTTCAATATTAAGTCAATGTACCTAGATTGGGATAAGCCGAGCATCCTCTTAGTTCTATCTCTATAGATCTTAATACCTAGTATATAGGATGCTTCTCCCAAATCCTTCAAGGAAAACCTTTTAGATAGCCAAGCTTTGACTGATTGCAACATTGGAATATCATTCCCAATGATAAGTATGTCATCAACATACAAAATTAAGAAGACAATGGCACTCCCACTTGTCTTCTTATACACACATGGTTCATCCATATTTTTGATAAAGCCAAACTCTTTGACTGTTATATCAAAATGGATATTCCAACTCTTCGATACTTGCTTTAATCCATAAATGGATTTCTTAAGCCTGCATACTTGATTTGTTCTCTCACTTGAGACAAATCCTTCTGGCTGAATCATATAAACCTTTTCCTCAAGATGACCATTAAAGAATACAGTTTTGACATCCATCTACCAGATTTCATTATCATAATATGCAGTTATTGCAAGCATAATCCGAATAGACTTGAGCATAGCTACTGGTGAAAAAGTTTCGTCATAGTCAATTCCTTGTTTTTGTTTAAAACCTTTTGCCACTAGCTTGACCTTATATGTATCTACTTGGCCATCAGCTCCAATCTTTTTCTTATATACCAATTTGCAACCTATAGGGCTTACACCCTCAGGTGCATCTACCAAAGTCCACACTTGGTTGGTATATATAGAATCTATTTCGAATTTCATGGCCTCCAGCCATTTATCAGAGTCCCTACTCATGACAACTTCCGAATAGGTCAGTAGATCATTGTTCTCAATGATGTGGGCTTCATCATTCTTTATGATAAACCTATATCTCTCAGGTGCTCTTCGCACTCTATCTAACCTTCGGAGAGGAGATGTGTGTTGTGGTTGTACCTCATCTATGGGTACATCTGGTTGAGGAATATCATTTGTCTCAATTTGTAGGTCATAAACTTCTTTAAGTTTAATTCTTCTATCCTTGCCCTTTTTAAGGAAAAACTCTTTCTTTATGAAAATAGCATGCCTACCAACAAAAATCTTGTGTTCAGTAGGATTATAGAAGATATATCTTATACTATTTTTAGGATAACCTACAAATATATATCTATCTGATCTAGCACTTAGCTTATATCCAAAATTTCTTTTGACATAAGCTTGACAGCCCCATATCTTAAGATATTTAAGATTTGGTTTCTTTCCTCTCCATATCTCATATGGAGTGCTAGGTACAGACTTAAAAGGTACCCTGTTCAAAATATATGCAACAGTTTCTAGGGCAAATCTCTAGAAGGAAATAGGAAGAGCCGTAAAGCACATCATGGACCGTACCATATCTAATAGAGTATGATTCCACCTTTGGATCAGCCTGAAGGGACTCTCCTCCAGTGCCGAATAGCTTGAAGTCACCTTTCTTCAAACTTCTAATTTTCTATAGTCCATGCAATGACTTGCATATGTGAAAACCACAGCTGGTATCCAATGCCCAAGAATTAGAATTTTGAAGAATTGGCATGTAACACAAACATATCTTTTGATGCAACTCTTGTATCAGGCTTCACAACTGCAAGTAAACTCTTGCAATTCCTTTTCCAGTGGTCTTCTTTGCTATAGTGGAAACAGGTACCGGGTCCAGAGATCTTCTTTCCTTTCTTTTTCTTGATGCTTCTTTTAGGATTTAGCCTCTTTTTAGAACCCTTACTGCCTGACTTTCTTTTAGAGCCCCCACCAACAAGAAGGATCGGACCCTTTCCTTCTTGATGTGGGTTTCAGCTGTCTTCAACATATTTAACAGCCCAAGCAAGGAGGTATTCAGCTTGTTCATGTGATAATTCACAACAAACAGAGAGAATGACTCGGAAAGTGATTGCAGGATCAAATCCTGACTGAGTTCACTATCTATAGCAAAACCCAATTGACTCAATCGAGTAATCAAGTCTATAATCATAAGAACATGGTCTTGCATGGATGTCCCTTCATTCATTTTAGCACGAAATAATTGCTTAGATATCTCATATCTAGCAGTCCTACTTTGCTCTTCATATAATTCCTTCAAATTAAGAAGTATGGAGTGAGTGTCCATGCTTTCATGTTGCCTTTGTAACTCGTTACTCATAGAGGCCAGCATGATACACTTGACAGTCAAACTGTCATTTTTCCACATCTATATGTGGCAACCTCCTCTTCAGTAGCATCATCCCCAGCTGACGCTAAGTCAGGGGTTTCAAGTATATAGGAAAGTTTCTCTTGTGTAAGAATAATCTTAAGATTCCTCAACCAGTCCACATAATTCCGGCCGGTCAACTTGTTGGCATCTAAGATGCCTCTCAGTGATAGTGAAGAAGCCATTTAATACAGATTTAATTCTACATAAATAAAGAACAAAACTAACATAAGCAGACCAATCATGATGATATGTATACAATTAGACAAGGACTTTTATCTAATTGTTACTTCCACTATTTTATCGACTTATCATAGCCCCCTCCTATGATAAATGAGAAAAATACTAATTTTTCTTAGTGGGGTTGAGATCGTAATTCCTCATTAATGCCTTGTGTTACACAACAAACATTCATGAGTTCAAAGGTAGAAAATTTTCCTTTCCAATTGCAACCCATGCAACTCTCAACATAACAGTTGCCTCTAAGACACTTACAGCCTTGTGTTACACAACAAACTATAATGTCTTAGTTTAGTCAGATCCTTCATTTCTATATAGTCACGTTTGAATAATGTTGCCCTTGTGTTACACAACAAAGCAACACCATCAATCATGCTATAAAGCATTAGATACACCATGACAAATTTCATATCAAACCCCAGATTAGGCCTTGTGTTACACAACAAATCTACTATAGTTTTTGACTTGAATTTGACTTAGCATGAAGGAAGGCATTTAGTGTTTCAATCATTTAGCATTTCCAATTCAAGGTCTAAATCTATCCAATTGGCCAGGTAAGTGGAAGAGAGGTGGGAGGCCCCCCGTGCTTGCCTTAGACACCAAAAGTTTGGATAGGTAAGCAACGGACCCAATTATAAACCACATTCTCTTTACCTTCTCAGAACCACTTTTCTAGACACCAATTGATCAATCAAACCCTAAATGGATTTGTATTATAATTTTATAACACTATGACTAAATATAATTTTATGTGAGGGCTTTCTGGTCTCTTAGCACATTCCATATACTTTGCATTTCTTATGCAAAAAGCAAGCGTATCAAGGAATACGAACATGCTTGATCATATCTTATATAAAATTCATATTAAGATATGTGAATATCTTATTGCTATAACATAACAAATTTCTATAGATATATATAGCATTTTAATAAACATGCTTCATATCTAATATTGCTATCACATAACATTTTAATGAATATGCTACATATCATGATATCTAATATTGCTATCACATAGCATTTTAATGATTCTATAACATGCATGATCATTTGATTGCACCAGTTAAGGATGGATCTGATACCACTGTTAGTTTACTTGTGCATGCCTAAGAGTACAGTGGAAGTGTATAGATTTCATAAATTTCTTAATGAGATCTATTTACATAAAACCCTTAATAGCCAAGATCTCCTTAATGGTAACAATCAAATGAATAAATAGTAAATATAGGATAAGAAGAATACCTGTAACGCTAAATCCAATATGTTGGAATATCCATAAGGTACCCAAGTGTTCACCCTCCAATGTTGATCCACACAGGAACTGGGTTCAAGATTCTAACTCCTTCAAAACTTTGATCCTTGATGCTTAGTCCTTCCAAAGGATTTGATTGGCTTGCTTTCTTTCCTTTCTAATTTTCTTTCTCTTACAAAAAACCCTTCAAAGCCTCTTGTCCTAAAAAAGACCTCCTTGTCTTGGTTTAGGACAAGACAACCTCTTGTCCTGAAGAAGACTTCGTTGTCTTGGTTTAGGACAAGACATATAAGAGAAATAAAATAACAAACAGAGGGAATTGATTTCTCTTCGAATGGATTCATATATATTTTTGAACCCGAGATGCACTCCTATTTATAAGAGGCGGAGGGATGCATCACATCCACACGGCTTATCATGATGAGGCGTGTCCCAAGGGTAGCGCCTCATCATGATGAGGCGCTAAGGGGAGGGGCGCAACTAAGAGAGCGAAAAGACGTATCCGCTCGCCTTATCCATGCGCTATCAGCCTTCTCATGCTGATAACCTCACCCCACACTTATTTCATGATAATCCAATGGTCCAGATTAAGACACCATCCAATGGTCCAAAAGCAAGGTGCCATCACCCATGGTCCAGATTCAGGCACCAACTAATGGTCTAGATTTAGGCAACAACCAATAATCCAGGTCCTTCATCCAGGGAGTCATCCAATGGTTCAGATCGAGCCGCTGACCAATGGTCCAGATCCATTATTCAAAGAGCCATCCAATGGTCCAAATAAAGCCAATTGGGTTTCAATTCTTGGCCAACCCATATTAGGTTATGATCCAATCATATTAGATTAACCTAATACAAGAATCAGATTCGAATCTAATTCAAATCAGGAGCTAGGGTTTGCAACATGTGCTAGCATGTTTATCCTGCAAACGTGATCTAATCCAATTAGACCCTTGATTAGTTCCTTTTGTGTGTGACCCATTAGGTTCCACATCTAGCTAGCAGTAGGTATGGGTGCAAGTTGACCTATCATGATTAGAACATTTCTAATCCTTATAGGTCCAATCAGTGCGATCCTGAACTTGAAAATTTGAACCCTTTCTAATTGTTGATCAAATTAAACTCTTTAATTCAATCAAACCTACAAGACAAGATTGGCGTCTAGCAACGTATCATGTCTACCCGAAAGATATGAAATTTGGTGGATATACCAAACATACCCTTCAGTGGTAAGTTACCGTGCAATTCAATCCTTCAATCATACTGCATCCTGAATAAGTATATGAGTATGGATTAATGTCAAACTTAATTACTTATTCATGTCTCTCTTAATCTTCTAATGACAATTCAATTAATGAAACATTAGAAACTCTTTCTAATTTTTCATTCTGCTTTGATCAAAGACTTCCTGAATCATCATAAGATTAGAGCAAGTAGGATATGGCCTTCTCTTACTAGAAGTGATTGATTCCTTGTTGATCTACTCACAATCTTTATACACAATCCACCATATCCAGAATACCTCGTACACAACTTAATGTCGTGAATGAGTGTAAACCAAAATATGGATTCATGTGCATAAGATACTATAGTGATCTCAGGTCTAAGGATCACTTGCACAACTCCCACTTAGAGAATCATCATTTGACAAATAAGTAAGTATCCATAAGATGTTCTCTTGGTAGGTCAATTCAGTGAATTCATTCCTCTAATGAGCACCCACATCTTTGTATTAGTGTCTCATACAAGTGATTGTGAGATCAATCACGCTCTGCATCGAGCATACATAAGATGTGCCAGTCTTTCTGGTAACATTGATCCTCGACTTAATGTACCAACGACTGAGAATGTTTTAGATTATGGTTTTAGGGTTTTAGGTCTCACTGGCATGATCTCATCATAGCCCTAAAACCATTGCCCTAATCTATAGGGTTCATCATAATTATAAAAAGCAACAAATGATGAAACATAATGCCTTCTATTTATAACCAAAATGTCATGTATATGATTTGGAAGAGTAAAAGAGACCCTATCACAATACAGATTATGATTGGCTTTTAGGGCATAACTCTTTCAATTAGGAGGGTAATAACTCTAGGAAAAATTCAAGTGATTTGTTTAAAAAAAAAAATGCTTGAGATTAGGAGATTTATTAAGATATTGATTGGATCCTAACATTGGCAGGATTTCATAATGCCTCGTCGCACCAGTAGTCAGCGACATGATGGGGACTCTCAGGCTGGTGACCCTGACCAACAGGAAGGCCAGGAAGCCTCAGCAGATACGGGTTCTGTTGCCCCGGCTGGTAACCCACAGCAGTTGCAGACCGAGTTGCTCCGAGCCTTTTTGGTAGTGACTCAGGCAGTACATGCTATACAGCAGCAGATTCAGCAGATACTGCCTACTCTATCTGGCTCTACCATTCCTCAGACTCCGTTTGCCCCTCCTACTCCTCAGACCCAGCTAGCCCAGCCCGAACAGTCTGCTCAGCCCGCTCCATCTCAGCCCTGGCAGGGAGGGGGTCGTAACTTCTCAGAGTTTAAGAGCCTGGCCCCTCCTCCCTTTATTGGATCCACCAACCCACTTGATGCTGAGAGATGGATAAGAGAGATAGAGAAAGCCTTTACGGTCCTAGGCAGCCAGGAGGAGGAGCGGATTAGATTTGCCACCTACCTCCTTCAGGGGAAAGCTTATGATTGGTGGCTACTATTGGAGCAGCGATTTGGAGGTCGGGCCATCTCTTGGGGATAGTTTAAGGAGGCTTTTTATGACCAGTACTTCTCGAGGAGTGTACGGAGATAGATGGAGTCTGAGTTTATGAGATTGGAGCAGAGGAACCTCTCCGTGGCCCAGTATGAAGCTGAATTTAGACGATTGGCCCGATTTGCTCCTGATTTTGTGATCACTGAGAGAGCCAAGATCACTAAGTTCACCGAGGGACTGCAGCCCAGGCTGAGGTAGGCAATCAATGCTTTTGAGCTCCCCACTTATAGTGAAGTGGTGAGCAAGGCTCTGGTGATTGAGAGGGACATGATTGCCATTCAGCAAGTAAGGGAGCAGTAGATGAAAAGGGCAAGACCTTCTTCTGGTCAATTTTCAAGGCAGGCTAAGAAGAAGGGTTTCTTTCAGGCTTCCTCAGAGCAAAAGGAAAAGGAGACCCGCTGTCCTCATTGCGGAAAGGCCCATCCGGGCAAACAGTGCCGCAGGCTGACTGGTGCATGCTTTATATGTGGGAAGATGGATCACAAGATGACCACCTGTTCCCTCCGGAAGGACCAGCAGCCCCCTCCAGATCAGGGGAAGAGCCAGCAGCAGCCCAGGACCCACGGAAGGGTCTTTACCCTCACTCAGCAGGACGCTGTTGCCTCTAATACTGTGGTGTCAGGTATGCCTATTAACTTAATATATATTTCTTTAAAAATTATTGCATTCATGACCTGGAGTTGGTCGTTGTGATCTTTACTCTGAAAATTTGGCGGCATTATCTATATGGGGAGACTTGTGATGTGTATACAGACCATCAAAGTCTGAAATATATTTTCACCCAAAAGGAGCTAAATTTGAGGCAGAGGAGGTGGCTGGAGCTACTAAAGGATTATGACCTAAGCCTGCATTATCACCCAGGGAAGGCCAATGTGGTAGCTGATGCCTTAAGTAGAAAGTCCTCCTCAGAGCTGGCTTCCATAATTACTTCTCAGCCTCACATTCATAGAGACTTTGAAAAGTTGGAGGTTGGTTTGTAAGTACAGCAGTCTGATGGGCTTTTTGCAATACTTGTACTTCAGCCAATCCTGATTGACAGGATAAGTCTTCCCAGAAAGATGACTTGGAATTGCAAAAGATTAAAGAAGCTGTGCAGTCAGGGGTTCAGAATGAATTCAAATTAATGGAGGATGGATCCCTGATAGTAGGCTCTGTGTGCCAAATGTAGAGGATCTAAGGGCTGAAATTTTGAGGGAGGCTCACTACTCTCCCTATACTGTTCATCCAGGGGGCACCAAAATGTACAGAGACCTACGAAAAAATTTTTGGTGGAAAGGGATGAAAAGAGAAATTGCTCAATATGTAGCTAAGTGCTTAGTGTGCCAACAAGTGAAGGCCGAACATCAAAGGCCTGTGGGACCTCTTCAGTCTCTGATGATTCTCCAGTGGAAATGGAAAAAGATCACTATGGATTTTGTGACTGGTTTGCCCAAAACTCCCAGAAGCAATGATGTTGTCTGGGTCATTGTTGATAGATTGACCAAGTCAGCCCATTTCCTACCGTTCAGAGTTGGGGTCTCTAGTAAGAGATTGGCCACCATGTACATTGAGCAGATCATGAGGCTTCATAGTGTCCCCGAGTCGATTGTATCAAATCGGGATACCAGGTTTGTGTCCCAGTTTTGGAAGAGTCTTCATAGGGCTCTGGGGATCAAACTGAACTTCAGCACAACTTTCCACCCCCAGACAGATGGACAGTCTAAGAGGACCATACAGATCTTAGAGGACATGTTACGAGCTTGTGTGATGGACTTGGGTGGTGCTTAGGACAACCACCTACCATTGGTGGAGTTTGCTTACAATAACAGTTACCAAGCCAGCATCAAAATGGCTCCATTTGAAACTCTGTATGGTAGAAAATGCAGATCTCCCTTGTGTTGGAATGATGTGGGGGAAAGAAAATTGTTGGGCACTAAGCTAATTCAGCAAACAGTAGAAAAAGTGCAGCTGATTAAAGAAAGACTCTGAGTAGCTCAGAGTCGACAGAAAAGTTATGTTGATGTAAGAAGAAGGGAGCTGGAATTTCAGGTTGGGGACCATGTCTTCTTAAGGGTTTCACTAACCAAAGATGTGATGAGGTTTGAGCTTAGAGGAAAATTGAGTCCACAATACATTGGGCCATTTGAAATCTTGAGCAGAGTGGGGGAAGTGGCTTATAGCTTGGCATTACCTCCTGCACGCTTTGGGATACATAATGTATTCCATGTCTCTATATTGAGGAAGTATATTCCTGACCCAGTCATGTGATAGAAGCAGAGCCCATATTGTTGAAGAAGGATTTGACATATGTAGAGCATCCTATACGTATTATGGACCACAAAGATCAAGTTCTGAGATGGCGTAGCATTCCCTATGTTAAGGTTCAGTAGAGTAATCATTTTGAATGGGAGGCTACGTGGGAACTTGAAGAGGAAATGAAGAAGAAATATCCTCATCTATTTGTATCTGAGTAGATATTTGTACATATGTACAAAAGTGTATCTACCATTGTAATTTGATCAGAAAAATAAATAAAGCTTGTAAGTTTCCAATTTGGGCATCAAAAAAATTTATTTATGATATGCATTAATTTTGAGGCCGAAAATTTTTATAAGGAGGGGAGGATGTAATCCCCCGAGCATAAAAAGGATTAAAATAAAACTATACGCGGTGTGGGTGCATGACATGCGGTGCGCTGCATGCACGCCAGCGCGCGCGCACCCACGCGCGCGCACATGGACGCAAGGGAGGGCTCAGCCCTCCCCTCGCTGAAGAAAAAGGGAGAGGAGGGGACTGTGCCAGTCCCCTCCGTCTCCTTCACCCTCTCCGACCCGTCGCCGTTGTTGCCTCTGCTCTTCCCCGCCGCCTCGCCGCTATCAGGTAATCCCTTCTCACCGGCGAGGAGAGTGCAGAGAGAGAGTGAGAGTGGTAGAGAGAGAGGGAGAGGGCCAGGGGTGAAACAGAGAGGAAAAAGAGGACTGGGTCGGCTTCGGCCCAGTCCAGTTAGCCCATTTGGGCCTAATTTTTGGGTCCCAAATTAGGTCCGGCCCAATAAAAGAAAAATAGGGCTTGGATCAGCTCTGATTCTAGTTTGTCAACAAAATTTTATTTCCCCATTTAGGCTTCTATATTTGGAGATATTCAAGCATCAAGTTGGGCCCAGGATTAGATTAGGTTGACTGTAGGAGTCAATTTGGCATCGTAAATTTGAAATTTAAAAATCTAAAAAATTATATTGTAGGTACCCAGAGGTCCATACAGCTGATTTACCCTTGGGATTAGCGTTGTGAGGTAAGTAAGCTAGTTATAATGATTTTCATAAATCATTATTAAATTATATCATTATTGAAATAATGAAATTAATTTAAAGAATTATTTAAAAAATAATATGTGTGGTACCACATTTATACAAATGATTATTTAACTTGATTATTGCTAATTTTTATAAATTAAATTGGCATTTTATACTTGCAATTGATTATGGATATGATTTTTTGAAATTACTAAATTTGGTAAAATGTGAAAAGTAAATTGATATATGTTTACAGTTATGCATATAAATGTTATTTGTGATTGTGTTATTATATGTCATTACGATCCACATTATATGTTACATGACTCCGGGACCCACTTCCACAGGGGGAATATGTGGAGAACACACATCCTTAGGATGTGCTATGACAGGATATGGCATTATATGCTAAATGACTCCAGCACCCTTCCTTCACTGGCGTACTTTGAGATGTTTTATTACGTGGACGTGGAACATTAGTATAAAATAAGATTTACAGTGATTTGGAATTGAAATGGTATTTTAAAATATTATTACATAATATTTTCTTCCAATTTATTTAAGCATGAGATTTGCATAATTCTATAATATGATGAAATGTTTTTAAATTTGGAAACATGACATGTATTCGATTCATTAAAATTCTGAATTAGCTATATTATGTTACAGTAGGCTTACTTACTGAGTGTGAGCTCATTTAAATCTCACAATATTTTTTCAGAGCCACAAAATTATCAAGGGCAACAACAGAGGTAGTTGGGAGCTACTTGATGTAAATAGATTATATTTTGTTATATGTAACCCCATTTAGATTTATTTTGAAATTTTAGTTGTTGCCCAACATTACATAACTTGTATTATGGAGGATTTAAATTTTGTATGACATGTAGTTATTATTCCTCTTTGTTTGTAATGATACTATACTGGATGCCTTGCATGCCTGGCATGCGGTGGGTTGTCACCCCTGGGCCACCACCTCTGGATCCGGTGCGTGACAAATACAGACAAACTAAATTACGGGTTCAATCTGTTAACATTAAAACCCATGCATTGACTCTGCTGTCAATGAACTAGGAGGTGTGTAGTTAATTGTTGTCCAATCTCACTGCCCTCTAAGCAAATTGCCTTCGAGCCTATGGAACAATGTGGGGCTCTGAATAGGTCCATCAGCATCAAAAGAAATTTAGCATGTTAATCTGGTCCTTCCTGTGATAATGAGAGGCAAATTTAGTCGCACCATATGCTACCACGCACCAAAATTTCATGAAGGAAGTTGAACAGTGCAAGGCGCTGCCATTGAAATTCTCCACCTATCTCTTTCTTCTACTCGGCTGTGTCTTTCCTCCGTATTATTGCAGCCATGATGTCACGCCCCAACCCAGTGATCTGTAACCCGTCTGCTTTGAAGCCTTTTCTGGCTCATCTTTGGGAATACTTGAAGCTTCTTTGTAAATCTAGTCCCTACAAAGGTTCCCCTACAGTTTGCTAGAGTGCTCCTGCTGTTTCTTTAAGTCAAAAATTTTGATCTTATTTTAACAGGTGCAGATGGTTCATTGACAATTGATTCCAACTAATATATCTATTGTTGTATCAGTCCATCTATCTCGATCAGTTGATAGTTAGAGCTGCAACAGCGTAGCCTTTCCCGAAGGACTGATGATTGACAGAGAGGAACCGATGGGCTGACGATGGTGATCGGAGAGGAGTCGACGTCGGCCAAGGTGATGGGAGAGAGGGAGAGGGCACGCACGAGAGAAGGGCAACCAAGGAGGATAGGGGGAGAGAGAGAGAGAGGGACAGGCGATAGAGATTTGGAAGATGAAAGATGTGTGTGAGAGAGAGAAGGAGAGAGAGAGAGAGAGAGAGAGAGAGAGAGAGTGACAGAAAGAGAAGGGTGAGAAAGATCTAGAAACGGAGAGAGGATGAATTAACTTAAACTACTAGCAGCTGGTTCAGCCTGTTATGGCAATAAAACGACCATAATGCCCTTACTATTTTAGTGTCTCTGATTTCATCTTATTTTCCTAAAAAAAAAATTATAAAAAAGCATGGCTTGACCTGCCTACAAAGTCCACATCAATCCCCAGCCAGGAAAAAAAGGGATGGACCATATATAATTGACAGCACAGGTGAGAAAATTAACATGGAAAACAAAAGATCTATCACTAAGAGCTAGGAGAATCAACATTTTGTCCAAATGCTTGATAAGAAGGGTGGAAAGTGATTCCAATCAATGCTCCTTGATAAGAGTTGAACTTTAATCATCATTTGGTGTCTGTAACAAGATGCAATAGGATCACTATGATGATGATCCCAAATCTTCTAGTAGTAGAACGATGTCATTGGACTGGAGATCATGCAGAGAGAATAATTAAAAGAGGGTTGTGGATATCAAGGAGTTATGACAGAGTTTCTGTATATGTTGGAGGGCTCTTGGATGGATAGAAACAATCACCGTCCATTAGAATTTATAGAGTTCCAATGGATACCAATAACATCCCTTCGATGAGATATGTCTTATCCTATAGATATAACTATTTTAATTAAATTTGAATTCTTCCAATTCTCTACGTGGAAAACTTTTACCATTATATTATTATTTTTTATGGTATGGTGCACACATTAAAAGTATGATCATACAATATACATCAACTGTCATGCCCCCTGATCAGTACTCGGCTTGAGTGAATGCAACATTACTATATACTCTCAAGGTAGAACCCTAAAAGCATGCAAGGCCTACCACACTTCCACTGCACTTCTCAGATACTCAGACATAATAACAAAGAATAAGGAGATTTATATCCAAATACAAAATCTCAACATGCCACATAAGTCCTCCATAAAAGATAATATTAAAACTATGCTAAAATGCTAATTAATGACCAACTACATCCAAAATCTTCATCAACAAGGTCTAATGATTAATAAAGCAAATAAAAGAATCATAAATTAGAATACTACTACCCTATTTCTCTCTCTCCAAATCCACCCCTTGATTCTGCTCTACATCATAATCCTCATCCTCTGATAAAATTACAGATAGAGTGGGCATATAACCTAGTAGAATTTTTATATTACAAATATGGATATGCATATAACACATGAACTTGAAAGTAAATATAATATGGAAATGAGGGTATATAATAATAACAACAACAAAGCCTTAATCCTAAAGCAGTTGGAGTCGGCTACATGAATCATATTTCTCCATTCAGTTCTGTTCTGATTCATATTTTTTATAAGATACAAAAATTTCAAAACTTTTTTTTATTACTTCCTCTCATGTGTTTTTCGGTCTATCTTTACCTCTTTTTTTCTTTATATGTATCAAGTCACTTCTTCGCACAAGTACATCTCTAAGTCTATATTGTACATATCCAAACTATCTAAATCATCATTTCTTTAATTTATCCTCGATTGGAGCTACCTCTATCTTTTTACGAATGATTTCATTTCTTATTCTATCTTTTCTTGTATTACCACATATCCATTTTAACATTCTTATTTTTGCCACATTCATCTTATGTAAGGGTATTTTTCTAACTGCTCAGCATTTCATACCATAAAGCATAACTGGTTTTTTGGCTGTCCTATAAAACTTTTTCTTCAACTTGACAGATACTCTACGATCACATAATATTTCAGTTGCATTTTTTCATTTTATCCAACCTCTTTAATCCTATGGACAAAATCATCCTTAATCTCTCATTCCTTATGAATAATCGATCCTAAATACCGAAAATAATTATTTTTAGTAACTTCATGGTCCTCGATTTGTACTCTACATTCATCTTCATTTTTAATTATACTAAAATTGCATTCCATGTATTCTATCTTTATCCTACTTAACCTAAAACCTTTAGATACTAATGCATTTTGTCATAGTTCTAACTTATGATTAACTCCAGCCTTAGTTTCATCTATTAGTACTGTATCATTTGCAAATAACATGCATCATAGAATATCATCCTAAATATCTAGTAATCTCATCTATATCTAAAGCAAAAAAAAAAAAAATAGAGACTAAAAGTAGATCCCTGATGTAAGCCTACTATAATAGGAAATTTGTTAGTATTACCACCAATAGTTCTTACACTAGTAACTGTCCTATTATACATGTTTTTTATTATATTAATATACCTAACATATACTCCTTTCTTTTTTAGCACCATCATAAGATTTTTTTAGGAACTTTATCATATGCTTTCTCTAAATCAATAAAAAACATATGAAAATCTTGTTTCTTTTCTCTATACATTTCTATTAACCTCTTAAGGAGGAAAAGAGCTTCTATGGTCAACCTTTCTGACATAAAACCAAATTGATTTTCTAATATTTTTATAGTACTTTTCAATCTATGTTCAATTACTCTCTTCCAAAGTTTTATAGTATGACTCATGAGTTTGATAGCACAATAATTAGAGTAGTTTTGAATATCTACTTTATTCTTATAAATTGGTACTACAATGCTTTCCTTCATTCATTAAGTATCTTTTTAGTTTTTAAAATCTTATCAGATAAATTTTTTACCCAAGTTACTTCAGCATCACCTAAATATTTTCAAACTTATGTAGAAATCTTATCAGCTCCCACAACTTTTCCTACTTTCATCTTTTTTATAGCTTCATTTACTTCAAATGTCCTAATTCTATGAGTGTACATCATAACTTTATCCTCAATAAAGCTAATAGGGCATTCTAAATTATCTACATAATTTTTATTTAATAATTTATTAGAATTACATTTTCATCTTTCTTTGATCTCTTTCTCCTTAATCAAAACTTTTTGATCATCATCTTTAATATATTTAATTTGAAACATATTTCTAGTTTTTCTATTTCTTACTCTTACAATTCTATTTATCTTTCTCTCTATATTTAGCTTATAACTTATGATATAATTCCTTATATGCCTTACATCTAGCTTCTCGTACCATCTTTTTAACTTCTTTCTTAACCATCTTATAGTTTTTATATGCTTCTTCATTCTTACATTTACATAGTTTTCTATAACACTCTCTTTCAGCCTCAACTACTAATTGAATTTTCGCATTTCACCACCAAGTTTGCTTATCATATAATCCTTTTCCTTTTAACTCTCCTAACACCTCTATAACTATTTTTCTAATACTATTAGCCATCTCTTCCTATGTGGTATTAATTTCTCCATCTATACACCATTTTTCTTTCTTCATCACTCTATCTTTAAAAGTTATTAGTTTCTTTCTTTTCAAATTTCACCACCTAATCCTTGGATTCTTATACCTTATAATCTGTTTCTTTCATTTTTAAATATATATATTCATAACCATTAATTTATATTATATAGTTGAACTTTCATCCGGTATAACCTTACAATCTTTACAAAACACTGGATCAATCTTTTTAATAATTATCTAAGATTTTTAATTGAGTCTTTATATTATTCTTTTTTCAATTGAGTATCTCAACTCATGTATGTTTTTCAATTAAGAATATTTTTTGATGACCATTAATGATTAGTTGATAGACCTCATGATAGCCGTCAACAATGGCTTGAGTATACTATAATTTTTTTCAATTGAGCATATGAACTTATAAAAAAATTTTAATTTGGTACATCAACTCAAAATTTTTTTAATTAAGTATAGAGAATGTGTGAGGAGAATTACAAAGTCTGTTCCTTGACACCCTTTTAACATCTAACTCTATGTGGTAGAGTTAAATAGCCTTTATAGAGGCACAAGGCCTTTGGAAAAGGAATTTTTTTTTTTTTTGTTGAG
The DNA here is from genome assembly GCA_017589505.3 of Metroxylon sagu. Classification (NCBI taxonomy): domain Eukaryota; kingdom Viridiplantae; phylum Streptophyta; class Magnoliopsida; order Arecales; family Arecaceae; genus Metroxylon; species Metroxylon sagu. The sequence goes on from JACVBY030000539.1 coordinate 455,070, forward strand.
AATGTGTTAATAACACATCAAAAAGTTTACAACATAAAAAAAAAGGGGCATGTACTTTAAGTATAATTTTCTTATTAATTTATTTATTATTAGTGAACAACTAGAAAGTCACTATTTTATTTTTTAATCTTTCATGTATATCATTTTTTTATGCACAAATAGATAATAATAGATAATAATATTTCTTCTTTACATTATTATGCATAAAATTTTTTATATAAAATTTTTTGATTAATTGGTTTATCATACATTTACAAGAAATATTAGTTGGACTTGAACAAATATACTTAATTGAAAACTTTTATAACTTGGTATACTCAATTAAAAAACTTTTATGAGTTGGTATACTTAATTGTAAAAAATATATAGACTTAAGTTATCATTGACGACCATCATATGGTCTGTCAAGTTATCATTAACGACCGTTAAAAATATCCTTGATTGAAAAACTTACATGAGTTAGTATATCCAATTGAAAAAAAAAAAATTATAAGGATTCAATTGAAAACCCCAAATAAGCTAATGTACTCCTAATATAACTATCCTTTTTCTTTTAGAGCAAGTAACTTTGGTTAACGGATGGCTTTTTGGCTTCAAGATCCATCCGAATCTAATAGTCAGAGAGGAGACTATATTTGGGCTTGGTTACATACGAATGTAGCCAACTCTAAGTCTCTCTCTCTTTATATATAATGAGTTTTGGATCGGGTTTAGAGGTGGTGTTATATATATATATATTATTTAGCATGGGTTGAGTCAGGTTTTAGAGTAAGAAATATACATACTAGCCTTGTCCCAATTCCGAATATGTCTTTTAGTTTTCCCCGAAACTCACACTGAACTTAGTCAGAGTTTGAAGACCCCACCTCGATCGGGGTGGGTCTAGGCAAGTCTCGATCAGGGCAAGGTAAAATTGCCATCCTTACTCTTCATCCTGCTTTTCATTTATCCTTCTCTCTCTCTCTCTCTTTAATTTATCTCTAGTGATTTTTGTCTAATTTATCCATGCATGCTTGCCACTCTTGTTTACCCTATTTACCACACGAGTATAAGATCTTTGTTTCAAAATAATTTAATAAGATGCAAAATATATATATATTTCAAAAAATATTGTAATATTATTTAAAAATATAAATATATTTAAAATAATATATATGAGAGTTCATGTTCATGAGTGTTTAATCTCATATCATATCAGTTATATATTAAGAAAATCCTAAGTATTTATATGGGATTAAAAAATTTAAATATCTTCTTACTTTTTTTTCTTTTTTTTTTTTCTATTTTAAAGGATGAGATTGTGGACCATGACATTATATGTATCATATACGAAGCAGACAGCAGATTCTCACGATGACACAACACTTTTCTGTGACAAAGCGATAAGTTCTTCTAAATGAGATCCCACAAAATGAATGCGGCCGTATCGCATGCAAATGTGACAAACCTACATGACTACTCGTGCGTACTGTTGACAAGTTTACACATACGGCCGCGCGTCACTTGCAAATGTGACAAACCTACGTGCTCATTGACATTAGTACTCCTCGTGAACCATTCACATGCTCTCTCTCTCTCTCACACACATAAAAAACTTTAGATTAAGAATTAATATGTAATTCATCCACTGAAAATATCATTAAGTCTGAAAAAAAAAAAAGGGCCAAAACAGATTGTTGCTATGTTTTAATTCACGGGCATATTTAATTCGATTTTATAATAGCTCAAGTTGGAAGGATTCCAAGGTGACACCCAATAGACGTACAAATACACTGCACTTGATACATGAAAGGTTTATTACTCATATTTAGAAAGGATAATGATGTAGACTCTAATAGATTTCTCTAAGATGACGTTTGATTCGTAATAATATAATATTATTAAAAATTATATATTTATAATAATCTTGTATTTAATAATCGGATTACTTGGAATGTAAGATTATCATGTTTGATTTATCTTAATAATGTTAGCTCAAATTTTCAGGACTGCAAGATTTTATATTATCATATTCTTAAATTCTATTTATATTTTGTTATAAATCATTTTTATTTTTTAAGTGGCTATCTTTTTTTTCCTCAAATATAAAATGTCCTAGTAAAAAGCTAGAATTTTTCATAAAATAATTTAAAATATTATATATTGAAATATTATAAATATTTAATATATATTGTATATTATATTATGAAATATTAAATAATATGTTACTATTAAATTTAATGTTAAATATATAAATAAATTAAATATTATTAAATATTTATATAGAAGTTAAGAGCATAATCTAAAATTATCAAACTTTGATAATTCTCATGTTTCAAAAAGAGATCAGATTATCATGATTTATGGTAATTATAAATTATCAATAACTAAATATTATTGTTCTAATTTTTATATTTAATTGTCAAACATAATAATTTGCATCGTAAATTTAAATTATTAAGATGAATTATTATCAATCAAACGATTATGAGAGTTTAGTAAGGGCCAACCTTTGGACTGTGGAAGGTAAAATGGAAAACTTTCTCTGAAACAAACTCCATTGTCCTCTGTGAGTTGGCTTTGGGGTAGCCCATTAGCTGGCATAGCAGTACCAAGGAGGAAGGCAAGAAGAGGAAGCTGCCTAACGCCACCGTTTGTCTTGTACCCAAAGTAGATGGCAATCATGTGGCATGACCCACACTCGAGAGTCCTTTCCATCACCAATTCATATAAATTTCCAGCCCATTTCCCCACTTGAAGCCAAAAGTTTATGGTTAAATAACATAAATCCAGCTTGCCGAGTGCTTCATGCAGTATTTATCTTTTGACTGGGATGTTGGGATACGTTTAATCCGGGCAATGTTAGATAAACCTCTCACCTTCCCCCATGGTCCAATGAGTAGTTATTTAACCAAACGCTAATGTTTTTATATTTCCACCTTGGCTTGTTCACCATGAAATAATATAAATATTAGAGGAAATAGAAGATAGCACATGGATCCATAAACCTAAATCAAGTTATATATCTTTTTCCTCTTGGTTGGATACCAAGTTAACAAGGCCAAGAGATGGCTTTGGGAACTTCGTAGAGGGAATCATCCATTTGAATATTAGGGACTGCTTGGCTTTGCTTGTTGAGAGGTTGTCTCTAGTCTTGGCCTATGGTTCTGCCGTTGGCATCTGGTTTGGTGAATTAAACCCTAACTTAGAAGGACATGTTCTCATTTTATTGTAGTCTGATCTTTGTCATGTCTTGATGCCTAAATTACTCATTTGATTTTAATTATTTGATTAACAAAATCCATAGGTTTACTCAAGAAATGTCCATGTGCTAGGATGAGTTTTCCATGGATTAAGTTGATTGTTATGGCTTTTATTCAAAAGAAAGCTTGGTTGTATGGATGATTTTCTTTTAAAAAATTATGGATTTAATTTGGGAGCTGTTTTCTTCCATTTTGGAGACATAATGAAATTTTGATCATGCCATTTATTTTATTTAGTTTTATTTGGAGAAAATATACTTTTGATCCTCAAACCTTCAGTTGTCATAGTTTGATCTCTTATATTTTAATAATGTTGTATTTTTGATGTCTCATTACATAGAATTAATTATGGATAAAATAACTAATATGTCAGTATATATATATATATATATATATAAAGCCTCTAAGTACTCAGTAATACGTTAGTTATTCTATCAATTTTGATTGATTATAATGAAACATTAAGAATGTAATATTTTTAAAACATGAGGGATTAAATTGTAATAATTAAAAGTTTGAGGACCAAAATGAATTTTGAGTGAAGGTTTGAGTACCAAAAGTATATTTTAGCCTTTTTTTTTTTTTAATATGGAATTTCTTTTTCAATTACCTAAGCAAAAATACATTATATTTATGATGGCACTTTAAATTCAAGCTTGCAATGTCTTGTGAATACAAGGTCGGTCCCCACTTTTTCTCATCCTCCTTGTCTCTGAGATCTTTATTATACCAAAGGGGTCAAGTGGAGGTAACCATTCACCCATCTACTTTTGTTGACACTTTTCATTTGCTACTTAATGTGTAGCAACAATGGTTGGAAGGAAAAAATGGATGATAGAATCATACATTCCTATATTTGTTGTTGTCCAAGCCTCTCCAATCTTAGAGACTGAATCCTTTAATGATGTCATCAGAATGCATCACCTAAGAAGATTCTCTTGGCATGCCACAGATCACATCTTATACATCCCAAAGCATATGTAAGATAAATCAAAAATCACTTGATGAACTCTACTGGTATACTCCTCAAAATAAGTACACCTCTACTGATATACTTAACCATTTGTTATTTTGTTGATGTATATCTTGCACTTTATCGATACCCACTCAAATCGAGGTAATACATAGTTATTGTTATTATTTTGTTAATATATATTATATATCCAGCCATTATGCACCTAATCTTTCTTTATATCTTAGCCATGTTAGTTCAAATTTGTTTAACTTCTCGAGGTCTCTAGCGATGAGCTCAATTTATTGCTGATGGTATCATCTTTGATAAGTATGATGATGGCCGTGAGATGAACATCATTGAGGATTGATAGAAAGAAAAGGAGAACAAATGAAAGAAATGTTGACGAGGAGTTGAAGAAACATGTTATGACCAGTCCATTAGATGCATGTTGATGATTAGCATAAGATAAAAAAGCAAAATAGAGAGAGAAAAAGGAGAAGAATAATGAATCATGAATGGATCCGAAATTAGGATACAAACCATCCTTTATCAAACCAAATTATCTAGTTCAATCCAGTACAATAATGAATGTGGATGGAAGCTTATTGATCCAGAATGCTACCAGTTTAATATAGTACGTATTGTACCAAGTTCATATTGATATAATACTGATACTCGATACGATGAATCTTGATTTAACTCTATATTTACCTGTAGGACACATGGCATGCCAGGAGACCTACATCGTGGTTTCACTGTAGGGTCACTATCTCTAACTTTAGAACTAGGGTAAGAGAGATAAAGATATGTCTCCCTCTTTTTATGGCAAGCACATCTATGCATACCTTTAAAAGGGCATGGGCATATTACTTTGGGGAAGAGAGGAAAAATAAATAAATAAATAAAAGGGTGCAGTCTAGGTTTCAAAAAGAAGCTGCGGTGGTTATTTTTTGAAATTATTGCTTACATCTAAATTTTATGAGATATTAAAGTAGGGAAACTCCAAGAGCTTGTCGTATTATCACAATTAATTTGATTTTCTAAGATTCAATAAAGGAGACTAAAAGACAAAAAATGCAGGTATGGAATGGATAGAATGTGCATATCATAACGTTGAAAAGTCCAAGAAAATGTAAGCACAGAACATTAGTATCAAGATGAATGCCCTTGCAAAAAAATTTCCTTCTTGTGCAATGCCATGCTCAACTTTAGTATAAAAAATTAAAATGTCACTTGGCGGTTTAGAGATATTTTCAAGGCTAAACCGAATTTGATCAAATTGATTTTTTAAAACTAAAGCTGAAATCAAATTGGTTGTTCTAATGAACCGAACCTTAGTGAATCAAAAAATTCGGTTTGGTTTTAGTTTGGTTCATCAGATTGCATGTATCTACTTTAAATGACCATAAATCGATTTTTATAATAAATTTTATGTAATTAAATGATAATCTACCTATTTATAAAAAAAAAAATTTATATAATATAATAATTCATGCATGTCTATAATACTTCAATTTTAACTCTAATACAAATAAAAATTTATATAATATATATATATATATAATTTAATTTAATATATATTAATTTTTTTATTAAAATTAAAATTAAACTGATCTTTTTGATTTTAAAAGTTTTTAAACTAAAATCTGACCGATTTTGCGATTTGATCGGCTTGCAAACTATATGACTCAACTCACCTCGTCGCGCAGTAAGTGGCCGATGTGGAACACAGGGTCCCATCGTAGAATTCAATGCCCCACTTGTCACCATCTTACCTGTTATATAACCGAGACAAGTGCTATTATTGAAGGCCATAGAAATCTAATCCATGCACTGCTGTGACCGTCCATGCGATAGTAATATATTGCAATTTAAATTATTTTTAAAATTTTTAATTTCTCCCCCAAGGATATCTATTTCAATGTAGCGTTCACTGTGTTTTGTATGTAGAAAAGAATAATGGTACGAGACATTTGTAAAAAGAGATTGGTATAATTTATAATATACATCATTAATTGTCAGATTTGAAATCGATTAATTATGAAGTAATCATATTTTTTTCATATACATATAAACAAAGTTTTAAGGATTGAATCATACCGACAATTAAATCGGCTAGACCTAAGGGTCAATATGAGCTGAATTAGATTGGATTAGGTCTGATCTTAGGTCTAATATGGTCGGTTCAAATACGATCTGGTATGTCTCTCTAAGGATCAAAGCTTAGCCGTCGATCCATAGTTATATATCATAATTATATATTTATATATATATATATAATATGTATGAATATAATTAAAAAAAAGTTCGTTGGGTTGATTAAAGCGTCCACCCTTTACTCTCACATGGTTCCCATTTCTTAAACTTGCACAGCCATGGTAGATCATCTTCTTCGATGCCTCCTCGACTTTGTTACTGGCTCTAACCTAGCCATCCTTGAAATGGTCTCTCCACCTCATCAATGTCCCTCTCTCACAAATAACCCTAACACTGTGACCCCTAAACTCTGCTCTTCTTTATGAGCTCCTGAAGCTCCTTCCAAAATCTCATCTCCATCGATATGTCCAGCTCTAAAACATGCCAAGTCCCTCTTAATTCTCAACCTCGAAATTGAACGATCCATGGAGAAAACTTTGAATCGCAAAGAAAAGTGATCAATGGATAACTAGGATGGATAGGCTGAAGATTGATCAGACAAGCGATGATGAGGCACACAAAGAGAAAAGAAGACAGCAGCGGAGAAAGAGAAAAATAAGTAAACAAAGGAATCAAGATAGAGACGACGGATCTGAGAAAAACCACTCCTTCAGTAATAGATATAGCAAGCTAATTCTGATTGATCTAATGATTGAACCATTAACCATCATATGATCGCTATTTTGACTCAATAAGCATTTTAATTTCTAAAACATTGCACGTAACAGATGTCTCAAAATATTATTCTTTTAAACATTTCATTACGTTGTAGCACCGTAGTTTTTTTTTTTTTTTTTTTTTTCCAGCTGCATCACTCGTGCTCTTCTACAGTCCTGCCTTCTTTCAATTATTCTTCCATAAAGAAAACCCGTACAAAGCCCCACCTCCAAGACATCCAAGAGAAGGCCCCACCTAGTCACCACTTGCATGGGAGAAATGGTACGAATAAAGAAATCAAGGCTGTCGCAACCCCATGGAAGGAAAGCTCCAGAGTGCCAGGGGTCCAAAGCCAAAACCCATGCGCCTCGGAAACCAAGCAGGATTCCTTCAATACGCCGTGCTCCCAAAGGTGAAGTCCACCACCTTTAATGGCAGGGCACTCTCGAGTATTCTCCCATCTCTTTCCCTCTGATTGATGGATATATCCTTTGCTTTTTTTCGCTCGTCCGTAAGCGCATGCAGACAAGGGCAATCAGCAACGACCCCACCTTGAAACTAGTAATTGAGCTCTTGATTGCAGATCTACGATGCAATGAATGGTTCCCACTGGAATGACACTGTTGGCCTCTTGGACCTTGGCTCTTATAACTATTTTCAGAAGAAAATAAATAAAAGGCTTAAATATATTTTTAATCCTTAATTTTTTTACTCAAAATTTATTTTGATCACTAATCTTTTAACTACTGTAATTTAATTTTTTATATTTTAAAAATATTATATTTCTTAAATGATAATATATATTCATATCAAAATGATATTTAACTCCTTCATCAATTTTTAATTAATTTTATATATTAAAACATTAAGAATATAATATTCTTAAAATACTTTTGAGTAAAAGTTTAAGGATTAAAAGTATCAAGGTCTAACCTTGTCATCACACCAATATTTACCTGGGCTTCCATTGCTTGTCCAAAAGTACTCAGAGAAACACATATAGTTGTTCTAACAATGTTGCTGATGTTGGCAGTGTCTGTGGATTTGTTTTGGCCGCTTGCCTTGCGTCCATGCTATTGATTAGTATGCGTCATGGGACCATGCAATGAAAGCTTGGTGAGTGAACTAGTCTTGATATTATACTCTCCACTAAGCCTATCACTATTCAGACACAGAATGGCCACATGATCAGGGGTATAAAAAATATGTTTTTGTCTACATGAGCTTAAACTTACCTTACCTAAATATATAATATAAAAACTTAAAGGCTAATGATGTTGACATTTGAGGTTTGATAGTTGTGGCATCAAAGTATCACTTAACATCATAGTGCACAAGTTCTAGTGTATTTGTCATGTTAAAGCAAATTGGAAATGGCACATCCATGCTCATATATGCATTGGCTTAGAAAAGTGCTGTTTTTGAGAGTCTAATTATTTTGTTTTGCTACATGCCATTGCAAAAATCTTTTTAAAAGTGATTCAACGAGGCCCTACTTTAATTGATATTGAGTTGGGTTTGAATGTTATAAATTATATATAATTTTTTTAAACAAAAATATACTTTTGATTCTTAAACTTTTATTTAAAATTTATTTTAATTCTTAAATTTTTCATTGTTATAGTTTGTCCGTTCATATTTTAAGAATGTTGCACTACTGATATTTCATTATACGAGATTAATTAAAATTAATGAAATGATTAATATATCATCCTATTAATCAATGAACATGTTTATGTCTCGACGATGCATCGGTTATTCCGTTAATTTTAATTGATCCATATAATGGAGCACCAAAAATGCAACATTCTTAGAAAATAAGGAAATAAATAGTAACAATCATTAATTTGAGAAGCAAGATAAATTTTGAGTGAAAATATTGAGGATCAAAAGTATGTTTTCGCTTAATTTTTTTTGTAAATTTAGAGTTAAAAAGTTAAAATTTACTCAAACACATCCTTTGATGAACAAGATTCAGTGAAAAGATCATGGATAAATGGTTTGCTATGCTATGTATGCAGTCCACAGCCATGTCATGAACAAATGGCTTGCTACCCTCCTGTTCATTATCTTAAGGAATTAGGCTAGACTTTTTTTTTTTTGAATTCCACCATAACATTCAACCACACAACACAAATGAAATCAATAATATAATTAAAAAAATAAATTTAATTATATATATATATATATATGCCTCACTGCCAAAATAACCACTGATCTATTGTGCACAAGAATTGAGTCACCTAACATCTAATACAAACAAAAGCTCTACCTTTAGAGAAATTAAAAATCTAACAAAGTATAAAATAATAATTAAAATTTCTACTTTGGCATGTTCTCATAATTAACTTGTTCAAAAGCTAGCAAACAAATGCAAGAAATTATCTTACCCAGATCCCTACCATCCACCACAATCAAGGCATTGCACATGGCAAGAGGAAAACATTCTAGAGAAACACAAACTGGAGAAGTTTGAAATCCATGGTACCTTGCCACCTTTGCCTTCCAAGGACAAGCTTATTAAATCAAGTGCAATTATTTTATTTATTTATCTATTTATTTATTTTTGATCCCCTAGCTGTCAAAAAGTTTAGTTAAATAACGGCTGGTTCGAACCACTCCCTCTCCAAGGAGGGCCCAACGGTCATTTCCCAGGGAGCCAAAGCCAGTGGGAAGTCATCAGTGTCCTTTCCGCAGATACAAAGCGGAACAGAGGGAGAGAGAGAGCTCTGGGCATCGCCATTAATGGCGGTGGACGGATGCCGGTGGTCCGGGGGAGAAGCCATGTGGACACTCTAAATACGTTCGTACGGTCACCGCCTGCGCTCTTGTCCTTCCCCCCCTCCATCGATGCCCTCTTCCCCGAAGCCAAGGTTTCCGACCATGGGACCAACCTTCTGCCTTTAAGAACTCGCGTCCTTTCCTACCCTTCCCTTCTCCGCCATTGCAGCGGTCTCCTGCGAGCTCCTCGGATGCTGGAGAAATTCGTGGTTTTTCTTGGCGGGTGCTCGCCGGATGGGACGGGAAGTTGAGTTTTGAAGAAAAAAAATCTCTTCTTTGATCGCCTGGGTTGGAGTTTTCAGGGTTTTTAGGGTTTTGTGTTCCTTTGGTTTGGTGGGTTTTCTCCTTCTCCGAGCTGGTTGGTAACACAGGAAAGCCCAAGTCTGCGGAAAAGTTGAAATTTTTCAGCGGAATAGAAGCTCCCTGTGGCATTTCAGGCGGAGAGTTAAGCAAGCAATTTTTTGGGGTTTTCTTTGAGTCGACCGTGTTTTATCCCCCAACATTTGTTGCTTTCCGATCTTTCCCTTCTATGCCACTGTTTTATTATAGAAGAATCCTTCCAGCAATCTGTATAGTTTGATGGCGCGTGCTCTCGAGTTTCTTGTTGTCATATTATCTTGTTTGTTCTTGATCCGGAGAACCGAGCAAGTACAAACATCACAAACCCAGCAGCTGCTGCAGCTAAGGAAGCAGTTGCAGTACCCCAAACAGTTGGATGCTTGGAACAGCACGGATGACCTTTGCTATGCCCCATCTTCGCCGGTTGTCGGCGTCGCTTGCGAAGGAGGCGCAGTCACCATGCTCAAAGTTGTGGGTGACAAGCTTGCCAAGCGGAGTGGGTTCGAAGGCTACTCGATCCCAGATCTGACACTGTCTGAAGGCTTCTCTGTTGATTCCTTTGTCACAACTCTCACTAGGCTGACAACCTTGAAAGTGGTGATCTTGGTTTCTTTGGGGATATGGGGTCCTCTTCCCGACAAAATCCACCGGCTGAATTCTCTCGAAGTGCTCGATTTGAGTTCCAACTTTCTATATGGTTCCATTCCTCCAAAGATATCAGCCATGACAAGGCTTCAAACACTGACTCTGGATGGGAACTTTTTCAATGGCACAGTTCCTGATTGGTTTGACTCGTTTTCAAACCTTACAGTTTTGAGCTTGCAGGGAAATCACTTCCAGGGGCCGTTGCCATCATCAATTGGCAGAGTCACCACTCTCACCGAGCTAGCTTTGTCAGGCAATAATATTTCAGGTAAAATCCCTGACCTAAGTGGCTTAACAAGTCTCGTGTTGTTGGATTTGAGGAACAATGAATTAGATTCTGAACTACCAGCATTGCCCAAAGGATTGATCACTGCCTTACTTAGCAAGAACTTATTGACTGGAGAGATCCCAGAGCAATTTAGGGAATTGAGTTGGCTACAACATCTTGACCTATCATATAACTTGCTCAAGGGGTCGCCACCAGCAGAGCTTTTTTCACTGCCAAACATCAGTTATTTGAACCTGGCATATAATATGCTCACTGGATCCATTTCCAGCAGTATAACTTGCAGCAGCCAGCTTGGGTATGTTGATATATCTACAAATCGACTAACTGGTGCATTACCTTCTTGCTTGAGCTCAAATTCAAACAAGAGAGTTGTTAAGTTCAACTGGAATTGTTTGTCCATCGACGCTCAACATCAGCATAAAGGTAAATATTGCCAAGAAAATCAAATCAAGGGGAAAGATACCAAGAGTAGAGACATTGGATTGATGGTTTCCATCATTGGAGGAATTTCTCTATTTGTGCTAGTGCTCTTGCTATTGTTTTTGGTTGTCTGCAGAAGAAACTGCCAGCAAGTAATAGCAGACCAGCGCTTATTGCCAAAGCCAATGCAAGAAAATTCAGCCACAGGATTCTCCTCTGAGCTTCTTGCAAATGCAAGTAAGTGTTCTGTTTTCTGAAAACTTCTCTATATTCCTCAGTTGAGAACAACACACTTTCTGATATGTCTTTTCACTTAACTGTTAGAAGACTAATCCTCTAGTTTTGTTATGCATCTTGATTGTTGATGCAGGAGAAAAAGAATGTTATTTGATGCACTAATTATTTCTACTGATGGCATGCCAACCCTGTCTTAAGATCAACTTAATATGAAGATCCTATTTGCTATTTCCTAGGTCCTAAGTTTGCCTCTTTCCTAGAAAGTATTTACTACAATAGGAGAATACCTCTCTCTGATTTGATGTAAGCTATTTTGCCTCTTCTTAATAGTTGAGCAATAGGAGAATACCTCTCTCTGATTTGATGTAAGCCATTTTGCCTCTTCTTAATAGTTGAACTCTTAGGGCAGTGGATCTTCACCTAAATCTCCTTCCTTTGGAAGCCTCTCCATAATTCTAACATAGTCATTTGTTGGATGGTCTAATTGTCATTACCATTTCTTTATTTGAATACTGCATGATGCATGCTTGGTGAGTCAATTTATTATTGCTCCACTTTCTGAGATATATATATATATGTCTTTCTCTGGTTTATTTTGAAAAAAGTTCATAGCATTGCTGTTAGTTTGTTTCTTTTTCTTCTCCTTGCTTAAGCTCCCTGCTTTCCTTATGATTGTTTCTATTCATGAACTTTTTGTTTGAGATTTTACTTTTGGCTTCTTTGTGTTCCTTTGGAGACTCTATTCCCTAAAGCAAAGCAACATATCTTGTTATGCTCCTACATTAAGGTCATATCTCTTGGCAAATACACAAACGTGGGCGCGTGCACACACACACATATGTATGTATGTATATAAAGGTAGACTTGGCTACATTCGAATGTAGCCAAGTCTAAATCCAGTCACTTCCCCCACTCTTGGATCCACATAGTTTATAAATCTCAAAAATAAAAAAAATAAAAAAGATGGGGTGGCTCTGGTGTTTGTGTAGATCCAAGGATGAAAAAGGTAATCTACCTTTATATATATGTGTGTGTGTATTTGTCTAGTTGCCTAATCTTCAATTTGAACTCTATATTCATTACACCTATCCTATTTATTACGATGGCCAAACTGCTATGTGACTTACTATCCAATATTCTCCGAGAATTCAAAGCATATCAAAATTTAGATCCACTTTGATTTCTACCGCTATCCATTCTTGTTTCCCTCTATCATGCTTGCTGTCCAATTTGCACTTTCTCAGGAAAACTTAAATTACTTCATACTTTGAATATGTATGTATTAAAGTGATCAGCTGATATATCTAATAAAAAATTTAGGGCATAACCACCCTTCTGGGTTGCATGCCAGTTCCCTCTTTTGCCACAAACTGGGAACAGTAAGCTGCTATTGGGTTAACCAGCAGTTCTAGAAATATGCTCAAATCTTTGATGGAGCCTTCTTGAGTTAATATTCTGCACCACAAACTCCATAGGGTGTGACTATGGTTTTAGGCCGTCAACCTATTGCAACCCTCCTCTTTTATCTGGGCTTGAGGCCGACTATATGTAAAACTCTGCACCATAAACTCTACTTTGTTTAAATTGTTGGGCAATGGTTATGATGATCTTTAAATTTTAAAGCATATCGAATTTATGCTTCTTGTACAATAAAGGGCCTCATATTGTTACATCTCACTACCAAGAAATGTGAAGATATGAAATTTTTTTAACTTAAAACAAAGTATACAAGAACATTTAAGAGAATTATAATTTGAGTCTTTAAGATATTAAGTGATAGAATTATATCTGTTTGCTTGTATAGTTGCCCCACTTGCAAATTATAGCATTGTAACCATGAATTTAATATGAACCAAAGGTATATTTCTTATGCTATGAGAAATTAGGTTGGAACTGACTGCCTGACCGCTTTGCTTTTTCAGGGTATATTTCCCATGCCATGAAGCTAGGAACGCAAGTGTTGCCTACCTATCGAGTGTTTTCTCTAGAAGAGTTAAAAGAAGCAACAAAAAATTTTGAGCGTTCAGCATACATAGGCGAGGGTTCAATAGGGAAGGTGCTCATTTATGAACCTCTGGAAATCTCACTAAATGTGTTGATATCTCTTATAGAGAACTATGTGCATCAAGCAATTTTTCATCGCATGATTGAAAACTGGGTAAAACAATAAAGCAGCTAAGTGAACATCAAAGTCATTGCTGGTGATTGTTAGAGGCAATATTCTTTTGCATATCTGTTTTAACTGGAAAATAGATATATGACACCTAGTGAACTAGAGAATCTTCAATAAAGTACTTAACATTATCTGCTATCTATAAGCTATTAAGCACTATCATCTTTGCATATTATATTTTATGGTATGGTAATTATACCCTAGCATATCAGCAATACTCTTTATTATATATAGTTTTGATGCAAGTCTAGTTGGAAAAATAACTAGGTTTCCAAAATTGTATTGTTATGATTTCCTTATATGGTTGTTTTTGAGCCATGCTTTTTTTCATAAATCTCTTGCTAGAGATTGCTGATCAAATTTCTATGCTTCATTTGGGTTGTGCTAACATCAAAAATTTTATGGATGGCATTAGCTTATTTTGTTTTATCAATTTATTGAAATGTGATACATCATGTCTTTCAAAGTCCTTGTCAAAATCTTTTTAGTTGTGAGATATAATTGGTGATTGTCCAAGTGATAGCAAGCACAACCTCCCCAATTTTGTCATTTTTAGTTAATTGTGAATTTTTTTACTTGAAATCATACAAGTGTGTCTACCAGAAGGAAACTCCACTCAACTAGGTACTTGAAAGTTAATGAATGATATATCCTCATGTCATCAGGGCCAGTTAGGCAGTTCAAAATGTTCAAAGATGTTTTCTTCATTTTTATGCCAAATCGATATTGATTTGAAAGAGGAACTCAAGGATCTCTATGTTCTCTTTTTCTTTTCTCAGATTTGCATCCCCCTTATGTAATTATCTTCTCTTAATCAACTCGACCTCCACCAGTCACCTCTAGAATTATTTAGTTTTTGTAATATTTGTAAAAGATGTTGTTTGTTTCTTCTTTAATTTTTAACTGCCCTTATTATCCTCTTTGGCCTAACAAGTGCTTTTCATCTGCTTCATATACCACTCCAGTCATCATAGCTTAGGACATTTGAAAGAAAAAAATGCACAGAAATGAACAAAGAAGTGGGAGAATTAGTGGCAGATGAGAATGGAAGGAGAAAAAAAAAAAAAAGAAGAGAGAGGAGAATTGGAACAATCAGGTAAAAAGGATAAAGAAAGAAAATAAAATAAATATTCTAAATCAAAATAGGTTCCATTGGAAAATAAAATGGAGTAAGAGGGAAAAAAGAGACATGGTGAGGAAGGGACATGAATAGAAGGAAGAGGTTGGAAAAGATGAGCGAGAAAATAATTAATGATGCAAACCGGAGGTGCACCAAGCACCCGACGTGACAATTCCTGATGCCTAGGGCCATCTCAAGCCCAAGCACACCCCAGACAATCCGACGACAGATAATCAACCATCAAAACTATCTGAAGGTGGTTGGCTCACCGTCCGAAGACAAAAAGCATCTGATGGCGAATAGATCACTGTTAGAAGAAATTGACAGTCTCAATATCAATGTTAGAAGGTTTTTTCTAGAAGGTACTAGTTGGACTTTGACACGGATGCAAACACCCGTGCTGTCCAAAATCATTGGATGGAGAACTTGTCATTGTCTGAATTCTCAAAAGTCAAGCCCAGGTCAAAGATGAAGACCAGAGTATCCAATGGTGATCTGCATACCATCAGATGCTATCAGACAGTCAGCTAATCACTGGCAGAAGCCTTCCAATAGCAGCTTTCTCACCATTGGAAAGATATTTGTTCTAGAAACTCACTTTTGTTAAATTTTTTTAGTTGAGATGACTTAGGTCGAGTTCCAGGAGGCCCCCACAAGTTTCCTTTGATGTAAGGAGCCCAGAACCTTTAAATACTTCCCATAAATTATTTGCCATCATCAAAGCAAAAATATTTTTCTTAAGATTCTTCTTAAATTCTTGAGTGATGTAAAGTTGCTTGAGAATCCATGTGCGACTTCGTGATTCAGGAGAAGGCCTATGTGAGAGGCCAGGGTTCTTTCGCTAAGGCCCTACAAAGACAAGAGGTATTGTTGAAGCTCCAATGGGAAGAGGAGGTGTGAAGCCTTCTGGGTCTCCACAGATTAGGTTTAACTTCTTAATATCTTAGCCTTTAGTTTATTGCTTTAAATTTTCTAACTTTTAGTTTGACTTGTATTTACCAATCAACATTAAGTGTTACCTAATATTCTCATTGCCTGGAATCTTTTAGTTTTGCATCCAAGTGTCAATATTTGATTTTCCTGAATCTAATTAAGAATGTGCTGCTATACTTTTGTGATGCTACCTTGTTAAAATTATTGTTAGTTTTTTGGCCAGCAAAATTAATGTTTGAAGTCCTAAACTTTGGTTCTAAGATGTTATTAAGTACTAAAATTGATCTTTAGGCTTTGAAAATATATGCAAGTTTTATGATTGCACATGATAAGGAACTCATAGCTGGTAATCCCTTGTTGAAACACTTGACATTAGAGTGGCATATTGCATTGGGATTTGCTATGCTCACATAGTCAGGTGTAGGCATGGGAACCGATATTGGTACTTTAAAAAACCCTTTTTTATGATATAATTTCGCTACATGGGAATATGATTTTTGTAACAGCTTAGAACCTTACTAAAGTAGACTAGATAAAAGTTATTAATTGGGGTTCTTCACCTTTATCAAGTATCTAGAGTTTTGGTACCTATACTAGTATAGTGTTGGTACAATGTCAGTACTGATCGGTTTAGTATACTGACACTCAGTATACTATCGTATCAAGCATTGGTTTAGTATAGATATGGTAAGATATGCTCAACATGAGGCAGTCGTAATGGCACAGTGAACCATGACACAAAGCCATCCCAAACCTTGACACAAGGGCATCCCACTGCACAATCAGTGTAGGATTAAAATGCCTGTGTAAATCCTCATGCACTTGTTCCATTTAAGCCCGTGTCCTTGCTTGGGAGGGGACCAATTGCAAATACTACGTATAGCTCATAGTCAACTTTGAAGGGGCACATACTACAGTGTCACCTAGTCTATAAGGCCTCTAGGAATATATAAAAGACCCAGGACCTTATACAAAAAAGACCAGCTAGAATTTATTAATTGGGATCCTTGACCCTACCCAAGTAACCAAGACCAGTCCACTGTACAGTCGATGAGGGATTGAAAACATGCTTGCATAGGTCCTCACAATTTTTCTTCTCAAGGTCCTATGCAATAGTTAGACCTCAAACTATAGTAAGCACATGGCATTGATGAAATGCCATATTCTATAACCAAACATAATATTCAGTGAATTTATTTTTCATTAAAGTGTGAAATAATATTTTATGAGCTACATTACTGCTGAAGTCTTAGAAAAATAAAGAATATCTAGTGAGGTTTTCTTCATTTGTTATGTGAACTTGGGTTATCATAAATATTAATGAGGCCTGTCATAGTTTCTGTTTCTGTTCCATCCCTTTGTGGTGCTTGGTTTCTGCTATATTAAATTCATTATCTGACAAACTTCTCACATTTTTCAGCTTTACAAGGGAAGATTAGAAAATGGAACTTTTGTTGCAATAAGATGTCTGGCATTGTTCAAGAGATATTCAATTAGAAACTTAAAGCTTCGACTAGATTTGCTTTCAAAACTTCGCCACCCACATTTGGTTTGCCTCTTAGGACACTGCATTGATGGTGCAATAGATGATTCCAGTGTAAACAGGGTCTTCCTTATTTACGAATACGTACCCAATGGAAATCTACGTACTCATCTTTCTGGTAAGTGTGCTCCTTGATTAAACAACTAATATATGTTCTCTTTATATGATGTGTGATGGTTTTGGTTCTTATACCTTGTCCTGTAGAGTGCAGTCTGGAGAGGGCTTTTAAGTGGTCGGACAGAATGGCAATTTTGATAGGCATAGCAAAGGCTGTGCATTTTCTGCATACAGGAATTATTCCTGGTTGCTTCAATAATCGACTGAAAACAGATAACATTTTGCTTGACGAGCACTTGATAGCAAAAGTGAGCGATTATGGGTTGTCCATTATATCTGATGAAATTTACAAGCATGAGGTGTGCGTCAAAGTTCAATACAATCAGCAAATTTGTTCTTCAGTCCATTTTATGAAACTATAAGCATTTTATTTTATGCATTTTTGATATTATGTTGAATAGTTCTATGATATGCTGCCATCCGGCTTGCAGGCAAGTGTAGCAGATCAGAAATCTATTCATAGTGAATCATCAGCATGGTGAGTGCCTATTCTTACACTTTTTTGACTGAAAACTGCCTGAGCAGTGCTGGTTAATATTAGCCTTTATATAGTAGCATAAATAACTCTACCAGTGCTTTCCCCCCTCAATTTTTGCAAACTTTAGATAACAATGGCTGTAGATAATCAATTCTGCAGTACATTATGGAGACACCAAACACTATTCAATCTGTAGAGTCTCAACAACTCTTCTTAAAACCGTAAAACAAAGTAGATTTGTATGATTTAAAAAGGATTAGATCTTTTATAGGACAATAAAACAGTGAGACTCTATTCCCAGAGCACTCCTGGTTTTTCACTACAGAATATCAGTGTATTGATTCTTTTTCCAAAATTGACTTCAGATATTTCGTCTTTGTAGGGAAATGCGAAATTTTGATGATGATGTTTACTCCTTTGGCTTAATCTTGCTTGAAGCACTTGTTGGACCAGCACTATCTGAAAAAGGAGAAGATTATTTCCTATGTGAACTGGTATGTGTAACATTCTTTTATTAATGCAAGTTGTGGTAAATAGAATATAATAATTGAGGTTAAACATCCTGTCATTGGTATAAATGAAACCCATGATCTTTCGTGAACATATCAAAGGAACATCATGATTTGACTTCCTACTTTTTTGGGCATCTTATAAATTGAGTGGAAGTACTGATCCAAGGTTCATAATAACACCAGTGGTTTATCTTGATAGCAATTACTGATGATTAAGAATTCAATAATTGGAGCCTAAATAGATGGTAGATGGCTTGATAATTGTGGTTTTGTTTATGAACTGGTATGTTTATCCTGCTCATGATACAACAATAAGAACAAAGTGTTAATCCCAAACTAATTGGGGTCGGCTAGGTGTGACTACAATTTTATGCTAGTTGTCAACCTATCACAACCCTCCTCCTTTATCCGGGCTTCGGATTGGCTATGTATAAAACCCCATACATAAGCAGAATTAAACACAAGATACAATTACTTAATTAAAAAAAAAGGAAAAATGGTTACTTTGATGATGAAGCTTGATGATCATCTCAGATTAGTATTTCATATCATTGCCATATGCATTTTTCAACTTGTAAAATGCAAATGACCAAAATCAAGTTAAATTATTCATCATATTAATCTCAAAAGGTGCAAATAAACTAAGGCATGCATCCATAACTAATCGAGAATACAAGTTTGGGAATCAAATAGCCAAACACACCACCAGGTTAGTTGTTTCATCACCAGAATTTGTTTGTCAGAAACATAAAATAATAAAACATCAATAAAATTCACCTTTTGTTGTGCTCAAGGTTTGTAATCTTAGTATCAAACCTCCTACCAATACCATACTGATGCAATATTGATATGCTTGGTACGGGGTACTAAGACTTGATACACCCCTTATACCGTGGTTTGGTATTGGCACAGTATAGTATGCCAGATATGGGGTGGTGTCTATCAATACATCGAATCTTGGTCAAGATTAATGTTTGGAATTTGAAACTAGCAGCAACTTTAGTGACAGAATTTTCTAGTGGCAGTAACAAATATATCAGCAATTATTTACCCGAATAATGATGATAAAACTTCTAGAACTGCTAAGTTAGAAAAATAGCACATCTAGATGACTCGAAGGAGTGGTTAGCTCGAAGGCTCACCTCATCACGAGCCTCAAGGTGAGGCTCGCAATAGACATCTTGATGCTCATGAGTGAGGTTATATGAAGTAGCTTATGTAAGGCAAGCAATTTCTACCTCATCATATGCCTTCTTTGGGAGGCACAACATCATCCTGCTCATGATATAGTCCCCCAAAATTCATTAAGATTAGATTGGGCAATAATAATGCTTGTAGAGAGAAATTTTAGCAATCCAAAATAGAAAACAAATCATCAAGGGGAGTGTTAATCCAACATAAGCCTCAAGAAAGAGTCACTAATGTAGTAGCAAAAGAGTCTGCTGCTTGCTTGGTTTGCCTCTTCGAAGACATAATTTATGATGGTAGAATATTTGTTTGAGTAGAGCATCTTCTTTACTGTGAAGTAATGGCTGAAGACTTTGAGAAGCATGCTTTATCCACCCAGTGACAGTGTAGAATCACCTTCAATAATAAAACCTTCAGCTGGAGAGATGGAGATGGCCTTTCTCATTCTATGTCATGCAGCTATTATTTTTGCTTGAGGAACATAAACAATCATAAGAGGAGTAGCTCTTGCAGCAATAAATTGGCCAAACTCATCATGAAAAATGCAACCAGCTCCTGCTTAATCCGTTTGAACGGAGCCATCAAAATTCAATTTTAACCATCCAAGTGGTGGGGGATACCAGGAAATATAAATATCATCTAGTACTCCTTTGAGAGTAGGAGTAGAGCATCCCCAAATGCTAGAATTTCGATGTACACATAAGGTTCTGGCTCTGAAAAATTCATAGGCCAACCATTCAACTTGGATCAATACACTTCTTGTATTTGTTACTTTATGTTGGAAAACCTCCTCGTTCCTGCTTCTCCATATCCATCATAGAGAATAGATCACAATAGATTTACCTAGCCTTGGGTCAATTGAAACAGAAAGACACATACATGATATGTTGCTCTTCTATCTCATCAACCATATTCTCCATTAGTTTGAGTATGTAATGTGCATCGTGTACTATGTCCGAAGCATCTATAGACTTACGGAAGAACATCTTTCTGTCACAATATGTAAGGAAATTTATGATGCTCTATCTATTAGGTCAAATCCATTCATCACTCATAAGGTGAGGTCGTATGTCTCCCAATTGCTTTGGTAGGAGGCAATATGGTTGAAGAAGAACCACCTTCCAGTAGACTTCCACATGTCAAATTCTCTGTCCTTCACGAGATCGTGTCAATTCTCTATTGTCATGAACTCTGCTTAGAAAGATATGGATCAACATCACGAATTTTTGCATTTGAGCTGATATGCTTGGACTTCTTCCCCTTGCTACTAAAGGACCCAAATATAGAAGCTATTCGGCTCTGCTTACTAGGTACCTCTCTCATCGATGAGCTCCTGTAGATACCTGATGAGCCTGTCCTGATCATCCTCAAACCACCACCCTCCTTATACCGCGAGGGTCCCATAGTGAGCTAAGCTTTGCCCTTAGCAATCTCCTCCCACTGCTACTCTTCCCAACTAATCCATATGGCTTCCTTGATCATCTTTGCCTCCATATTATTTGGATTTGACTCCTTGTACTCATTCGGTTTCTTCAAATGGTAAGATGGCGGCTCTACTGCCCATTGCTCCACCTTCACCTTCTATGCAACTCTTTGCTTTTATGCCTTGAAGTCTACAAACTACTTTTTCATCAATTGGTGGGCCTTCTGTGGGCATTTTCAATACTGGTTGACATTGGGGTAACCATCAGCTAAATGCTGCTTCAACCTAGTCCCTCCCTCCTTTACTCTGCATTACTGCTAGGCAATTTGGTCTGAAACTAGTATATCATGAGCCTGCCCCCTACATCTTCAGTCCTTACTAGTCGATCCATATCTGTAAATTTAAAAAATAGAGCATTTTCGTCATTAATTAAAAATTATGTTTAATGTATCATAGGATACTTCTAAATTATCTATAGAAAATTCTAGTTTTTCATAATTTTAGAAATTAATTAAATATTTTAAAATTAATTTTTTAATTAAAAATATTAAAAGTTTTAGAATATCTTAAAATTTTAATTTTAATTCAGATTCATGCAGCACTCATTTCGTAGGTGCTACATACATCTTTTTTTCGCTTCATAATTATGTAGTTTTTTAAAAATAGTGAATTTTCACTATCATACAAAAAATATGATCAATACATCAAAAAATACTTCTAAAATATCTATATATTATATTAATTTTTCATAATTTTCTAAATGAACTTAATACTTTTAATTAATTTTTAATTAAAAAATATTTTATTACAAAAATTTGAAAAAATGATTTTTAATTTAGATTCATGTAGCATCCAACCAAAGGTGTTGCATATATTTTTTCTAGCCCTCAAACATGTGCTGATCATCATTAATTTTTAAATTTATTAAATTTAGGCCTAGATTGTAAAATTAATAAACATACTAAATTTCAACAAATTAAAATGAAATTACCCAACATAACCCCAATCACGTTTTTGATTTTACAATCACTCTTTGAAATTTTGTTATTTTTTAATTTTTAATCCAAAAATATATTTTTAATTTTAAAAAAAATATTTAGTAAAAAATCAAGATTTTGACTGATTTGAATAGATCATTCTTAGATTTACAACATATTATGAAATCATGCCAAACTCCAAAGTTTTGGTATAATTTACCCATGTTTTTTCATTTTTAGAAGATTTAAAGCAGGTAAAAAAAAAAAAGAGAGAGGAAGAAGGAGAATGGGAAGAGGTATACCTAATTTGGGCTAAAACCTCCCTCATTTTGGTTCAAATTTTCTTAAAAAATAAGGATTATACGAAGCTTTCAAAAAAACGAGAGGTTAAGAGCTCACAAGAGGCTCTCACCCTCCCTCTTCCCTTTTGAGTGGGCTCTAAGGCTGGAAGTAGGCCCATACTAGGTTATGGGCTGGGTTTGTTTATATTCGTATTGAGCTTGGCTCAAAATTAAGGCTATATCAATTTCGAGCTGAGCTCAGATAGAGCATTGGTTCAGCCCAAACTTTAACCTGGCCCAGGTCTGATCACTTAGCCTGAACTAGGCTCAATTATTGGGCCCAAGCCCTAAGCACTGGGTTTCATATCTAGGCCGAGCCCACATTTTTTTTTTTTTTAAAAAAAAGGGCTTTCTCAACTCTTCTTCCTGGTTTCTTTAGAAGTTTTTTAGGGTTTCGACTCCGTCTACCACAACCGTCGTCCCTCCGCCGATGGCGGTGCCAGTGGCCACGACCACAGCCACGACTGCCACTTCTTCAGCTGCATTCGCATCTCGAAGGCTCACATGAACTCACATGACAGCCCCACAGCCTCCCAACTAAAATCAAATTGAACCAGTCCGAATCAGGCCAAACTGGGTGGTTCAGCATGGTTCGGACCAGTTCACACTGGTTGGTCTAGTTTGAGGCTCGTACTGAACCAACCAGCAAACACGAACTGTTTTTCAGTCAGTTCAGTTCAGTACATACCTTGGCTATGGGGTTTCTAATACCCTGCTTTGAACACAAATATATGTATGAACACAAAAAGAACAATGATTGAAAGGTCTACATCTATTCTCTGTAGAACTTGTATTGCTCAAGTCAACAACATTCCTTTTACTTTGAAGACAAGTAAAACTAGTTGTCTCTTGCTATGATGCTTCTTATGTTCATGCTCATGGCCATTATCTTCAGTTAGGGATGTGAAAGATCACCCACTTTGGAGCATAAATCATCATGGAAAAAATATTAAAAAAGAAGACTGGGGGTCAACTTTGCATTGAATCTACCTTACATGAGAGATTAGAAGCCACGTTTCTGCAGTAGTGACAAAAGATGCATCCTAGTCTTCTACCTTGGTGGTCCTCCTGGAATCTTGTTAGGATATCAACATATTAGGCAGACCTGTTAGCTTATGGAACTGGAATCTTGTTAGGATATCAACATATTAGGCAGACCTCTTAACTTAATGGAAGCTTTATTGTACGATAGTCTCTACAATATTTGATGTTATTCAAAAAATTGTCATTGACAACAAGCTCGTCAAGAAAGTCTCTTGGGCTCATCTGCCTACAATTTCTGAAACCTCCAACAGAGCACTCTTTTATCATTGAAATGAGACCAAGTTTGGTTGATACCCTTAGTACATTCAACTGCAACGAAGATGTTGGCTCAGTTAACAAATTGGTGGATTCAACCACAGAAAACCATATAGTTTGGTTGAACTTTTAAGTCTTGACCAATGCAAATGCTAACTGTCATTCTATAAACAAAGTCTGCATACCAATGTCCTAAATGTAGCTGAAGTTAGGCCAAAATTACTAGCCAATGGATCCACATGGTTGATAGAATTGATTTGCATCTGTGAAATCTAATTTCTTGAATTCAACATTGAAGGTCCAATTGATTCCCCATAGAGCTCTCTCCTCTTTTTTCTGATGGTTAATGGAGCCGCATAAGGTTCCAGATCCTTTCTTTGGGGCATGATTTGCCTTTGTGCTTCTGCAGCTGCTTCTACTAATCTAAACCTGCTCAGAATTGAACTTGCCTCAGTTGTAATGGTATGGTTAGTTTCGACTTCAATGCATTACCTGACAGATGAGCTCTTAGTTTAACCCTTTACCTCTGTCAGCTTAGTTCGAACTGCTTGCAGACCCACTGCTTCATTTGTGCTTGGCCTAGCAGTCAATGTGAATATTCATATAAGATGAAAATGTCTCTTCTGGGCCTGTCTGGATCCATAATTCATGATTCAGTGGCATGCCACACACCCGAACAAGTCCTGTTCTTGTTTATATGCATCCAGACTCAGTTATACCAAGTGCAGAATTGTTTTTATAAAATTCTCTCTCTCTTTTTTTTTTTGCAGGCAATGTCATTTAGCAAAAATGAAGAGCGAAAGTGCATTCTTGATCCTCTCATTCTCAGTACTTCTTCACAAGAGTCTCTTTCTATTGTGATCTCTATAACAAACAAGTGCTTGTCTCCAGAGTCTTCAATACGCCCATCAATGGAAGATGTGCTTTGGAACCTGCAGTATGCTGCGCAGGTCCAGGCAACAGCTGATGGTGATCAGAGATCAGATGTTGTTTCGCAGACATGATGGAACATTGCAGGTCTGGACCAGAATGGTCCTCTGGAATTCCACAATCCTTGAGTGGTCCACTGAATGAATTACAAGGCTTGAAGGCGTGATTATTCTCTCTGAGCTGTCGTAGCCTATGCGGGGATGACAAACAAGGCATGCCTTGTTATGTAACCAAAGTGAAGGTCCCAAACAAGGCATGCCTTGTTAATGCCCATTACTGCAATTGTAATATTTATTTGCTTGCTCTCAGGTTGTAACAAGAATCAGGTTCCTCTTTTCTACTGCTATGTCTCAGTCTCTGCAGTGCAATGAACGGATGTATGTTATAGGGG
Organism: Metroxylon sagu; assembly: GCA_017589505.3. Taxonomy (NCBI): domain Eukaryota; kingdom Viridiplantae; phylum Streptophyta; class Magnoliopsida; order Arecales; family Arecaceae; genus Metroxylon; species Metroxylon sagu. The sequence continues at coordinate 480,256 of JACVBY030000539.1, forward strand.
AATATCCTTTTTTTGAGAAAAATGATACAGTTGAGTATCAATGTGTGGTTTAAATGCCACTTAGCTCAAACTTTATCAGACTCATCATTAGCTGAATCGATATGTATGGACTGTGAACTGCTCTGATAATTCTCCCATGTCTGCCTGCTGATTGTAAGGGGTTACAGCACTGGTTTTTACATGTACTACAAGTCAGCAAGTGCAGTGGACATCATTGATCTAAGAGGAAAGAGTATCTAATGGGTGGTTGTGATGCTCTATGCAATATTTCTATCTACAAGGAGTGTTTGATGGATGGCTGTGATCTCAGTTATATGATTTCGGAGGAAAGATTGTGTGGCTGTAATCCATCGAACCATCAAAATGCAGACCTTTAATTTATGCTAACAAGTGACAACAGTCTTTTTTTAGTTAAGGAATTTAAGGGTTGCTTGATAGATAAAAAGCAGGAGTAATGGAATGATAAGTTAATAGAATGTGATGATTCTTGTAGTTGGAATAGTAATGCAGATCTTTATATCCTACCTGCTGCTTACTATCTCCAAGGGTTACAATGTCCAACTTTGTGAAATTTTCTTAAGATGTGAAGAACTTATCGAAGAAAGAACCATCAAACATCTGTGGTCTGTTAATGATAGTGATTGTAGATGTTAATTCAAGTAAACCTTGGGGATGAGCCTTGCAGTCTAAAGCTTAAGAAAGGCCAACTGATACCTCCTAGGTTCATGAAATTAGATGATTAATTTGTACGCAAGAGAGGTTGCACCAGTACCCAACAGCCTCTGCAAAGCCCTTTGGGCACATCACTAGTAATGATGCTTGGATCCGGTGGAGGGACCCCATATATTAACAATGATGATGGTGAACTAAGAATGGAGGTGGTTAAAGTCTAATAAGGAAGAGCCTATGTCTGGCTTGGAGTTTCTGCAATGACAGAAGATGAGTGCGAGAAGTGTTGGGAACTGTTCAACTAAGATCCTTTGACACTCAAGTCATTAAAACAGAAAGGAGGAAGATAAGGCTGTACCTTATATTAATTTTAATGAAAAAAGAAATGGGTGAGAATAGAAAACTTAGAGGCTTATTACCATTAGAAAGAGTAGAGAAAAGAAGTAAGAAGCCTTCTGTCTTCGGATAGGATCTTTTTATAGGGGGCTCATGATCATGTGTAGGGATCACTTAAGCTGTAGTCACTTGCTTTACCATGATAAAGTTGACCATTGGGTGGGACTGCCATATCTGCTATGAACTGTGTTCTCTATGAGTGGTTGAAAGTCAGAAACATACAAGTGGTTGGTAGTTAGACACTTGTATATTTAGTCCTGTAGTGCCTATGCAGCCTGTTATTCTATTAAGTGTGTTCTATCAAATATGTGTGGTCAGCAGCTTTGTTGGTTATATTCTTCTAGTCTTATCCTATCACCGTAAATTTTGATGACATGGGACGACACCAGACATCGCTTACTAGGATGTGAGCTGGATGCCAACATGATTGACTCTGTCAATTAATATTTACCATTTAAATTAGGTTGCAAATAAAGCCATGGAGTCCTACTATTTTGGTCAGAGGAAGACCCAAGAACATTATTCCAAGTACATAATCCCACTATATTTAAAGGAAATGCTTTGGTTAGGTAGCCACGATGCCTATAAACAATCCTGACATCATAGCTTAGTTTACAATTATCAAAACCAACAAAAAAACATGATGCTGTGGGTTCTTCAATTCATGACTTGCAAATAGAATCCATCTGGCAGTTTCTCACATCAATGGAAGATGTGAGGTGAGATCAAAACCTCCATGACACCAACATTTCAACTGCTTCCTATCGGCCTCCCTTACCTTCCTGTAAGACTTCTTTAATCTTCTCCCCATAGTTTTCTTTCATTATTATAATCTAGCTGTATGTGGAGACATTATGTCTCTCTGGTTATTATAAGGGTGGCTTGCTGAGGCTGTGCCATAATTATGCGAGTACTAAAATAAAATAAGCAAAGGACAAAGAGATAGTGAGCCATTATCATGGCCTTAGCTAAGGCATCATTTGGAGCTCTCCATTCCCCCAACCTCCATGGGCCACTAAAACCACCATTATGCTTGCAAAGTTGAAAACCTATCAACCATGTTCAGTCCCACCCCATGACAACCACTAGCCTGACACATAATCTCACCTCTTCCCCTCAATGAGCCATGAAGTGTGGTTCCAATTGGCTACATGAAAATTTCAATAAAAACATTATTCCGTATCAAAATTATTTTCCACTCTTATTTATACTTCCGCATGAAGTTTAGAATTTTGAATGCTTCAAAACTTATCTTTTTTTTAATGAAAATATATAATAACATATAAGAGATAATAACAAAAAATATTATAATAAAAAATAGTATTGTTATCCTTTTATTATGTACTTAATAAAATATAATCTTTTAGATGGTACAAATTTTTGGAAGAATAATTCATAAAAAAATTTAAATTTTGAAAATAGTATTGAGTAACTTATCATAACAATTTCTTTTGTTAAAATACACTTTTGACCCCAATTTTCATTCAAAATTTATTTTTACTCTTAAACTTTCAATCATTACAGTTTAATCTCTCACATATTTTAAAAATGTTACATTCTTAATGTCTACATATGATTAATTAAAGTTGATAGAATAGTTAATATATTATTTTACTATGAATTAATAGGCAAAATGATACATTAATTATTCTATCAATTTTAATAAATCCTATATAATATAATGTTAAAAATATAATATTATTAAAATATGAAAGGTTTAATTATAATAATTAAAAATTAAAAGATTAAAATAAATTTTGAGTGAAAGTTTGAGGGTTTAAAGTATATTTTCGTTTTTTTAAAATTTTTTTCCGAATTATTATGACATGCGGCGGATCAACGGTCATTATTTGGAACGTTGGACGATAGCAGGGAGGTTTATTTGTCATGAGGTTGGTTGACGTGCACCCCACCAAAAACGTAGAACGGAGAGTGTGGACTTCTTTTTCCATCGAGATTTCGACCGTTCCATTCCAGTGGGCCCACGACACTCCTACCGACGAAAAATTAGACAAAATCATCGTGGAAGGCCGGTAAAAAGCGGCCCATCATTTGGACGGTGACTATTGTTTTATCCCAAACATGGACGGCCGAGATTCCTCCTCGAAGTTCCCCAACTCCAAACCTCCTCTATCCACGTGATCGTGGATAAACTCCACAACGTGTCTTTTCCGTCCGATCTCCATCCAACGACTCCGCTTTGTGCGCTCTGCCAGTCGGCGAGTACTTCCAAGCAAACTTAATCGCTTTTGTCTTCTATTCTTTGATACGCTCTGACTAAACTCACTCCTTTTTTAAAAAAAAAAAAAAAACTTTTTATAACGTCACGAAAGGGAGTATAATAATATTATATAAAGATAATTAATTCATTAACTAAGCTCTACTTTTTAACGGTCCTTAAATCTAATATATAAATACTCTTCTTTTTTTTTTTTTCCCTTCCCCTACGCGGACTTTCTTTACTCTTTGGAGGAAGCGGTCGCAGGTCTCCGTCTCGCCACTCGGGGGATTTCTCAACGCTATGGCGAGCACTGGGAGCGGTCGAGATCGAGATTTCTCTCCAATGCCTCTCGCGTTGGATCGATCGTCGAGGTTTTAATGCGGTATGAGTGGTCTCTGTTTCGTTCTTTTCCCTTACTTTTTTTCGACCTTTTTATTGGTTTTTGTTTCGGAAAAATCGGTTTTTTTTTCCCTCGAGTTTTTCTTCCGGGATTGGGGATTCGATAAGGTTTTGGTGATGGAATTCTTGGAATGTGATCGTGTTTGAATCCTTTTCTGGCTCGCATTTGGCATTTTCTTGTTGCGGAAGAATTATCGATCTTTTTATTGTTTTTATTGGATTTGGTTTTAGTTCAAGATTTTATCTTTTCTTTTATGATTTGTCTGAAAAATTACATGACATAAGTAAGTAATTCAGTGGTTCAAGTACAAGAGCGAGCTGGAATGCAATTATCTTTCTCGTTTAATAATTAAGTTTTTGTTTATAATTAAAGATCTCTCCTCCTTTCTAGCTGTTAATTAGTTTAAATGCGTTTTCTTGAATTTTTGGTCATGTAATTTGATCAGATTCTTTTAACCTGATATTTTATCTCGATTTTGTGGTGGAGATTTCAGTGAGCTGAAACGTGATAGATTTTTCTTTGAAACTACGGATTATATTACTTCAATTATTAGTTTTTCATATGGATAACGTTCTAATAAGTTTTGGAATAAAATGAGACATGCTGCATTGTAATCTTTATGTGGTGGGAAAAAATTTCTTTTAATTGTTTCATAATTTTTTAGCTCAATCTCTTGACCAAGTTACCAATTTCTAACACTATTATAGATCTCTTCTTGTCAAAATTTGAAACTCAGAGGAGACGTCTTGATCTGAACCCATTGTCAAAATAAACAGTGCAAAGTGATCGCATCTATCAGCCATGGTGTTGGGTCTGAGATCCAAGAACAAGAAAGGCGCTTCGGTTCATGTAGATTATATCATCCATATCCAAGAAATCAAGCCATGGCCCCCATCCCAATCCCTGAAGTCCCTTCGTTCTGTAGTCCTTCAATGGGAGAATGGGGACCGCAATTCTGGGTACACGAACCCGGTCACCCCATCCCTTGGAGCGAGTGCTGCAGAAGGGAAGATTGAATTCAACGAGTCCTTCAAGCTCCAAGCCACCTTATCAAGAGAGGGTTCAACAAAGGGCAATAGCGTGGGCACGTTTCAGAAGAATGTGCTTGAATTTAACCTGTATGAGCCCAGGAGGGATAAGACAGTAAAGGGGCAGCACTTAGGAAGTGTAGTAATTGATTTGGCAGAGTATGGCATTATCAAGGAAGCAGTGAGTGTTAGCATCCCAGTGAGCTGCAAGAGGAGCTTTAGAAACACAGCACAGCCATTGCTTTATGTGAAGATTCAGCCATTTGATAAGGACAGCAGAAGCTCATCATCTCGAGAAAGTCTGTCGAAGGAGGCCTCATTAGATAAGGATGGCAAGGAGTCTGTGTCAGCCTTGATGAATGAGGAGTATGCTGAGGAAGCCGAGATAGCCTCCTTTACTGATGATGATGTCTCTTCTCACTCGTCATTTGCTAACTCATCTTCCACCCTAGAGGCAAGTACAGATTTGCCAGCTTCAAAAAGCACAGCAGAACAGCAGCATCATGAGGTAATTCTCTTGAACATAACTGATGGATGTATATTTACAAATATTCTTGCAAAATTCTAAATCAAGCTGCTTCACAATTTGGTTAGGAAATCATTAATTATATTGGCTTGTCATCTGTACAATTCCTAAAATACCTTTTTTTTACGGTTAAAATTAAATTTCAAATCCGTAAAGCCAGTAAATATTAATTTTTCATGCCTGCTATTATCATATCTGTTTAATCCAGTATAGGATCAGAGCTGGATATTATAAAAGAAGTTGATATGCACCGTGGATATTTTAAATGGAACAACTTATGAATTTACTGATCTTAATTACTATTATTCAGAAGAAAATGTTGATTAGCTTTGATTGGCTTCACAGAACACATTAGAGGCAGGGGATAAGCAAGAGGTAGGTGCTTTAGAAGCTGACTTACCTTTGCAATCTGTACCTGCAAAAGATGAGATGCGACCAGTAACAACAGCAATTAACCTAAATGGTGCTGTCATCAATCAGAACAAAAGGTCACCAGAATCATCACCAGAAGATTTATCCAGGGACTCTGAGAGCTCGGGTGATGGCAGTGCTTCTTTATCTACTCCTCCTCCAACAAATTCACTGCTCATATTGGAGAAGTCAGACACCTCTGGTGCAACTTCATCAACTCCTATGCCTGAAAGTAACGCGGAAGATATCAAATCTAGTGAGGATAATGAGGGTGTTGTGATGGATGATAAGGCTGAGGAAGTTAAAGATAAGATGGTGGATTGCAGAGGCAAAGAAAACATTGTAGAGAACCCTGTAAAGAAAGAAAGCACTATTGTAATCACAGACAAAATTGAAATTACAGATATTGATTTCCAGGAGAATCTGAAAACTATAATTAATGATGAACTTGAACAAAATGTTGACAAGGATGGGATATCTCAAGAGAGTCAAAATGGGCCAGCAGAGTTTTCAAGTAGTCGAGCAGCAGATTTTGGGTTTGCAGCTGAAAAGAAGACAGGAAACAGAACAGAGGTGAAAACTGAACAAGTCCAGAACCATTCAGTTGAAGCTGATTTCCTGACTGATCATGCTGATAATTTATCAGTTGCAAGAGTACAACAAAAACCAGCCATTCAGCAACACAGTTATCTGCAAGGTTCTCGCAAAACCTCATTTACTTCTGATCTAAGTGTTTCTAATTGGAGAAGTTTTGGTGAAAGGGGTAATGGCAACTTAACAAATGATAGACTAAAGAGCATGAAATTATCTGTGAGATCACCTCCAGATTCAAAGGGAACCATCACATGTGGACCTAATGATGAAGATGTGAAGGAAGTTGATGTTCAAGAGGATGTATGTAATGGCATAAACTCTGCTACAGATGATGGAATAGATGATCAGGAAAGTACTAGCTCGAGTTCAGATAAAGTAAGACACTCTTCTAGAATTAATAGGAATGGCTTTTCTGATAAAAAAGTTCGAGAATTGGAGCTTAGAATCGAGTTGCTCGAAGGAGAGTTGAGGGAAGCTGCTGCAATTGAGATGGGCCTTTACTCCATTGTTGCAGAGCATGGGAGCTCTTCACATAAGGTGCATACTCCTGCTCGACGGCTTTCAAGGCTTTATATTCATGCTTCAAAACAATGGTCACGAGAAAGGCGGGCAAGTGCAGCTAGAAGTGCTGTATCCGGGCTAGTTGTTGCTGCCAAAGCATGTGGAAATGATGTCCCAAGGTATGCCAAATATCTTCTTTATGTTAAATCTCCATAACTTTTGCTATTACATAGATATATAGAATAAATGATCTGCTGTAGCACTAACATGAGATTCTAAAGATTCTGTCTCTTTTATGGTTATCAGATTAATTTTACCTTGTTCTCAGACAGTTTTTTCATTATGCAAAGTCGTTATGATACATTAGCACTGTTTTTCACCAGAGATTTGACTTCTGGTGATGTCTTCTCAAACCAGGTTGACTTTCTGGCTTTCAAATTCAGTTGTGCTGAGAGCGATTGTCACTCAAACCATGAAGAGTTCAGACATCCCCAAATCTCTTGGCCCTTACTCTGCGGAACATGGTTCCAAAACAGTGCCCAAGAAAAAATTTTCTCCATTGAAGTGGGAGTCCATTCGTCGCAAGAAGGAAAATCTCTCTTTCATTGAAGAGTTTGATGACTGGGAAAATCCAGACACATTCATATCTGCACTAGAAAAGATTGAAACCTGGATATTCTCTCGAATCATTGAGTCTGTGTGGTGGCAGGTTCAGTTCTTTTCACTATGACCATATGCTCCCTTTTTTTTTGTTTTCTTGTTGCAGAATTTCTGCTTTTAGTTTATATTTTGAACCCGCATGTAACATGTGTTTTTTCTACTTTCAGACTTTGACCCCGCATATGCAGTCTGCCAATGGTAATGAACTAAAGATGTGTTCAAAGAAAAGCTATGGAAGGACACCAAGTGGAAGTGATCATCAACGAGCAAACTCATCAATTGGAATTTGGAAGAAAGGTTTTAAAGATGCCTCTGAAAGACTATGTCCTGTTAGGGCAGGAGGTCATGAGTGTGGATGCTTGCCTATGCTGGCTAGATTGGTAAGTGAATATTTTGTCTCTTCTGTTGCAGGAGTGGTTGTCCAAGCTCAATATTTCAAATTGTTCTATACAGCCATTTTTTTCTCTTTATTCTTTGTTCCTTCTTTGTTCAAGGTAAGCAAAAGCTGGTATCATCTAATAAACTGTCCTGCAGACCCTCCCCCCCCCCCCCCCCCCTCTCTCTCTCTCTCTCTCTCTCTCTCTCTCTCTCTCACACACACACACACACACACAGGTTCAGTCTGACTCAGGAAATCTTAGTTACTTAGGCTTGGTTGTGGCTTGCAACCCGGAATGCAACCATAGATACTTGAGCCAATATCTCAAGTTAGCAGTATTTTATTGTTAACTAAAATAAGCTACGGAGAAAGGAAAATCACTTCAATAACTGCATTTTGTTGTTTCATTCTTAAAATATAGACTGATTCTTGCCCACTTGTATTGGGAAAATAGTGATTCTGAATCTTGAATATGAACTGTTACAATATGTTACCTTTTTCTTCCTGATATTAGAAAAATATGTGCTTTGGATCTTCTACAATCACACCAAGCCAGAAAAACACAATTCAACAGGATTTAGCCTTGGAATTTCACCATGACACCTGCGAATAGACATTTTTTGAAAAGGATTATATATATGCATTAATGGTTCAATCATTTATAGCTTCTACACTAACTTTATATATGAGTTCGTAATGAAATGTGCCTTACGGGATGTAAAGCTTTTGTGACATATATTTGTCTAATCTGCTGTGTTATTGCATATTTCCTCTTACTTTCTCCGCAAATATATTTTAGTAGAACATGAGATTGCTATGATGGACATTTTCTGAAAACTGTTGAGTACAATTACATGGGGTCAATTTATTTTTAGCGGGCTTCCCTGGAAGCATCTAATTCTGTTCATTTTTGTGCCAATCCCTGGTCATACCTAGTTGTCAGAACTGCAACTATATATGGAAATTTGTTACCAGCCACATCTTCCTATACTCAGATTTTACCGATGTTATTCTAGGCAGTATGCAGTAAAGAAGATTTGGTAGTCATCCATTATGAAATGCCAGTGTTTTTCTTTGGGTCTATTTTCCATTGTTAGATCATCAAAAAAGCTGATGTCATAGGTCTCTTTTACTTGTCAACACCCATATCTTCTGCAAATGATCCTTTTAAAGTCTATGTTGTTAAAGGAGCATGGTAATTTCTACCAACTATGATTGCACCATTTTTCAATCAGTTTTACCTTGTTAAACTATTATTTTGGAAACACACACACACACACACACAAGGATAGGTTCAATATTTAAAAGTAATATTAATTATGGGGCTCTTGTTTGCTTTGGTAGTTTTCTTCAGCTTTTCAATGGTTCTAAGTTATGAAATTTGGTCTTCCGTCTTTTTGATACTCATTGATCTCCAACTCCTGCTCCAATTTTGTCTTAGTGAGAAGCATTGATTAGCTCAATGTCTCTTCATTATTTGTATTGAACACTAACTGAATTTTTTAACACTTTTATATCTTAGGCTGGCCCAGTACTTGATGTTTGACAATTATTGGGTGAAAGATCACAGTTTGAGGCTTCTACTGTCTTTAGATTATTCTTGAAATCCATCACAGGATCTCCTGATTTAGCTCAACATAAAGGCCAATGCTGTATATGTTTGACTTCAGCATATCCTATATATTAGTGTGATGTTTGCTTTTGTCTGCATGCTTCTTTCTTTACTATTTCTAGGCAAAACCTTGATGAGTGGCTTCTTGCCTGCATAAAACTAAATGACAAGTAGCAGTATAAGCTTTCCATCTTCCAAAAGATTAGGTTTCATTCTAGGCTCCTTTCTTAACCCATAGCTGCCTTGGTCAAGAATTCAACACCTCATCCAAAGGATTGAATTTGGTTAAATTCACCCTAAAATTTCGTGCATCATTTTGTGATCTGAAAAGGACATCTCACACTGCTGGGATAAGACTTTTTAGCTTTTACCATTTTCATTGAGACACTAAATTTTCTGCATTATGGATGTCTCCTATATCAATATCCTTTTGGTGTTTCCCTCATTTCCTAAATCATTTCGTTTCTCCAAGTCCACCATGTAAAGCACTTGCCCTCCCATCATCATTGCTCCCTCCTTTTTGGCTCAATCTGCTGTCCTTGACTTACACCATCTTAAGTAAGGTTCATGATTAATTTGTTTTGATGGATCCTTGACTAGGATTAGCTTCCTTGTCACTGTGTAGCCTTGAAATGATGTCTAGATGGCTCTCTTTTTTCTGCAACAGACATTTTGTGTTATTTATTGGTAACTTATATCCTCATATTAAGAAACATTACTTCAGTTGGCCATTCATTGCCAAATATTTAAGTTGGGTTTCAAGCATCGAGAACTTTTGGTCAACAAATTTTCTCAGTTTATTTGAGTCTTGAGATCCAAGCAAATGATGATATCGTCACTGTCAGCCTCTTTGGGTCAAGATTTTCCCATGAGATTAGGCTACTTATGTTGCTTTATGTGGCACCATTTACTGGCTTATCTCCTATCAACTATGGCATCCAACATACTCCTAGCACAATGTGTCTGCATATTCACATCAGTGCTACTTGTCTTGCATTTCAATAAGTCTGGCAACAAGTAAATGTCATTGATTAGTCTCTGCTTTCAATTGATTCTGTCAGTTAGTTTCACTTGTTGGTAGCCAGATCTTTTAGTCAGTGTGTATTTCGCCTCACTCACCTTTCAAAAGACAAATTAGGTTAGCTGCAACCTCAACTGATCCTGTTTACCATAGGTTGTATGGCACTGGTAATGATCCAGGCAGTCAAAATTATCATCATATGTATTGCTTTTCATGCAGCTTCTCCCATTACATAGTGCTCGCCATGTTACCTACCTAATCACCAACACCAAATCCACCCTCAGTTGCTTAGGTACTTAAGATATTTGTGGGCCTCGTGCATGCCATCCTTCCCAGAGCATCATCTCATCTTATGGATGTTTGTGTAGTTTTGAGAATTATGTGGGGGCTAAAGATAGAGATTGGAAAGAGTTAATACACTAGCCTTCAGCCATTTGTGTTTTATAGCACTAGCATCTACAGCATTCTGCCATTGCCTACTTCCTTTTTTGCAAAATGTTTGGTATATGGATTTATGTCATATACATAATTTCAACTCAAACACTGTATGATAGCCTAGATGTATGAAGCAATAACTTGATGAGAAAATGCATTCTCCTCAGCAGTGGTTTCTCAAATCCTATCTAAGTGTTCTTATTTTCTTTGACAGGTCATGGAACAATGTGTGGCAAGACTTGATGTGGCTATGTTCAATGCTATCTTACGTGAGTCAGATGATGAGATTCCGACTGACCCAGTGTCTGATCCAATTAGTGATCCTAAGGTTCTCCCTATTCCATCTGGCAAAACAAGCTTCGGTTCTGGTGCTCAACTGAAAAATGCTGTAAGTAACAATAGATCACATTTATTTCTATCATATATCTGAGAGTGCCAATTGGCTCAGTTGATAAAGTCAGTGGGTATTGTTAAAATCCTGTCCCTGACTACTTCATAGTTGTGAAAACCACATGAACACTGTAAGTTACATTTTGGCACAGTTTGTTCAAATCATTTCTAAGAAAAAAGAATGAAGGTTTGTCCATACAACTTCCCTTTAATATGGCATATTAATTGAGGAACAGGATGTTTCTATGTGTAAATATTCTTCATTTATTCCCCAAAAAAAGGATATAGACCTTGAGCTAAGGCTATTTTTTGTTGTGCTAGATTGGCAACTGGTCTAGATGGCTAACTGATCTGTTTGGTATGGATTTGGATGACACTCCTCAAAATGAGGACAAGCAAGATGATGATAGACTTGATATTGCAGCATCCTTCAAGTCCTTCAATCTTCTGAATGCATTGAGTGATCTTCTAATGCTTCCAAAGGACATGCTTATGGAAAAAACCATTAGGAGAGAGGTTTGTTTTGTATTATTGTTTCCCTGGTTATGCACATTTTCCTTGTCTGGCCATTGGTTATTCTTGCTTGCTGATTTAATTAATTGTACTTCATTTTCTCTTTTTTACTTTTGAAAGGTTTGTCCAATATTCAGTGCATCAATGATCAAGAGAATCCTTGACAGTTTCCTACCCGATGAATTCTGCCCAGATCCAATACCAGATGCCTTGCTTGAAGCACTGGATTTCGAGGTAAGCTCAGTGCGGTTCTTCTTATTCCATCTTTGCGAACTATTAAGACTCGGATGCGGTAATTGGAAATTGCTATTTTATTATAACCAACATGCTAATTAGGGGCATTCTTTAGCAAACAAAAAGTATAGATCACATGTGCAGAACTCCCTCATAAGCTATATAATGTTGGCTGAAATGAATCTTTGACACTGGTTTGCTTGACTTGCCTTAGTTTCTGTCATTTTATGAAAGATGTGCTCAATATGCATGAGATGTAGTCTTCTCCTTGATCATGGAACGGGGCCTCATGAAGGGCAAAGATATTTAAAATTCTGAAATTGAAGAAATGGTCAGATAAAGAAACTGCGTAACTACTGAAAATGAAACATCATTTTCCACCAAGTATTTAGCTACTGACTGCACAATTTTGTGCTTGCCCTACAGTTGCTACAAATTTCACTTGTCTGGATTTTTGATGTTCTGGTTTTCATTCCATTAACATGATAGCAAACACAATAAAGTGTAAGAATAAACACCTCATATGTCCTTGTACCCATACGCATGCTTATTGATGTAAATTTTACTGCTGGGATTATCCTTTGAGAAAGCTGTCCTGAGTTTCAACTGTTGTTAGGATCCTCTGGAGGGTAGTGAGGAGCAAATAAGAAATGTCCCATGTGATGCATCCCCAATCATCTACTCTCCACCATCAGTTGCTTCAGTGGAGAGCATCATCGGAGATGTTCAAAGTGCACCGCTGCTAAGGAGGAGTGGATCATCTGTTGTTCGCAAATGCCACACAAGCGATGATGAGCTTGATGAACTTGATTCACCTCTAGCTTCAATTCTTAGTGATAAGTCATCTCCTCCAACTGCCAAACCAAAGGAGCACTGTAGTGCAAATGCTGTCAGGTACCAGCTGCTCCGTGAGGTATGGAGAGATGATTAGCTGCTATAATTATTATTATTTCTTGTATTTTGTTCCTTTCTTTTGATATATATAGTTCCCACAAACAAATTCGGCATTTGTGTAACCTATATCTTGATCCATGTGAGTTGTAGTGAAATAAATATCTTGTTTTTGAGTTTGTGCCTGCATGTCTGGTATGTTATTTTTTATATGTTAACTTTTTATATTTATTAAGCTTAAATCTAGCAAATGCCCCATGACGTGCAGCAATTCAGCCAAGTGATAACAACAACAATGGCAATACAGACACCTATACTTACCTAAAATAAAAATTATTCTTCCAAAGTTTATTGCAATTAAGTTCTATGGTTTCTATACGCCTCTTTCCTAGTTCTTCTTTCAGATTTCTAGAACATAGAAACTTCGGAAAAGGATCCATCCATCAAGAGAGCAAAGAGAGAACGCTGAGGAGAATGCGCCTTGTTGGATGTCTCTATGCATTAATACATGTGCAAGTGATGATTAATAATAACAAAAAGAGTGATTGTTGGAAATAAGAACTCTACTTAGGACTTTGTATTCTTCCCAAAAAAGGTCTGTGTACAGGTCCAGATCAGGACTTCAATAATGCTATTATCATGTTATATGGGGTTTGATTGGAAGTAGGAGTTTGTGTTATTGACCGTTATAATAAAAGTAAATGCAATAGTTTGCCCAGTCCAGACTTTGTTTAATTGTTCCGCCCTTCCTTTTAATATATAATATGGTTAAAATGCCTATTTTCTGGCTGCATCAAAGGGTAGATACAATACGCTTTCATGTAAAATTGGCTGCTATAAAGTCTAACTTGTGTTCTGAAAGTAAATTGTGGATGGTAGCAGATGAAGGCATTATTCAACAGGTACCATTCATGTTCCTATGATTGCCTGGTATTTCTTAGAGCAAAAAAAGTTGATATGAAGATAATGACTTAATCTAAACGTCCAAAAGATCAATTAACATAGCCTCTGTGACGGAACATAAAGATAACTTGTGGCTGTCATCTAGGTGCCTTTAAATATATATATATATATATATAATTTAACGAGCAGCAGCATTTGCCTTATAAAAATATAAGATCGAGGCAGAGAAAGAACGGTCTAGCTCACGATGTGGCCAATATTTGACAGTACAGAAGTTCCAACAAGTTACCCAATGGTCAGCATCACCGTATGAGATTCAATCTTACAAGCAAAGGAAGACGTGGATTGCTGCCTTTCACAATCTAGCGCGTAAGTTCGATGCCACCATATTTATGCTGACATAAAATCCGAATTCTACCATGCTGACCTAAAATCCATATTTTACCATCCGGAATAAATGTTCCATTTTCCATTTAACTCCATATCTACCGATCCTAAGCTTGAATAAAGGGTTAAAAAAAAAAAAAATTATTATAGATTGACAGTCAACGAAAAACCATAATGATACCTCGTGAACATTTTATGATTTTCTGCTTAGTTTGGAATTTATTCTCATACAAAGGGCAGTCCTTTTACACTAACATTCATCCCATCCCATCATCACCGCTGGCCCCGACAAGCTTCATCAAATATAACATGCGAGTTGGAGGATAAACATCCCTCACCAAACTAAAATATCATCCAGGCTAGAGAAGTGACAGACCACAATAAAGATGCGACATATAAAAATAAAATAACCACCTATGTATATAAGCATCTTCCTTTTATCCAAGGAATATCACCAAGGCTAAAGAAGGGGCAGGCCAGAATAAAGATGCGACATATAAAAATAAAATAATCACCTATGGATGTAAGCATCTTCCTTTTGGAATATCACCAGCCTTCCCACGCGAAACACCTTCCGGTGGGGACGATAGATACGTGCTCCACAAGCTGCCACATTTCAATAATAATATTTGGACCACAAAACAGTTCTTGGAGTGCGTACCCTCGCAAAAAAGGCCATCTGCATTCATCATTGACAGAGACGTAGCAACAAGCCAGAATAATAATTTGACGCACTCAGCACCTCTCCATCACATCATGCGGCATCCATTTCTCACATCCCTCGCATATCGACAGAGAATGCAACCAAATCCACAACCCCACCAATTGACCCACAAGTAAACGATCTTATCTAACCATACCATCAGATTGTGCAGAGCTTCATACAGCCTTTAGAAATACCTTACCCACCTACAATGCCATAGCAAATAAAAAACAGAAGCTTGTGATACAGCCCAGAAAATTATCTAGTTCTCTCACAGACAAGAGAAGAGACTCTCAGATGCCACTCTCAAGCATTGCCCGCACTCTGGTGGGAAGCCCGTAGAGCCTGATGAAGCCAGCGGCATCAGCCTGGTTGTAGATCAGACCGTTTTCAAATGAAGAGATGTCTTCCCTGTACAAGCTATAAGGGCTCTTCCTTGATGCAACGCTGACCGACCCCTTGTAGAGCTTAAGAGTCACTGACCCGGTCGTGGTCTTTGTTATCTCCTCCATGAAGGCATCCATTGACTTGCGGAGTGGATCAAACCAGCGGCCGGCGTACACCAGCTCGGCATACTTGATGGCAAGCATGTCCTTCACCTGCATGGTCTCCCGGTCAAGCGTCAAGGATTCAAGTTCACGGGCCGCCATCCACAGGATGGTGCCGCCGGGCGTCTCATAGACGCCGCGGGACTTCATGCCAACCAGCCGGTTCTCAACCATGTCCACACGTCCGATCCCATGCTTGCCACCGATCTCGTTGAGCTTTGAGAGGAGGGATGCAGGAGAGAGCTCTTTTCCGTTGAGGGAAACAGGTATGCCTGAATTGATCCCGATGTCCACATACCTGCAACCATGCAACTTGATTTTATTCCCGTTATATATTAATTATGTTGATATGACTTCAAAGGAGTAAACAGCATCTTTGAGCATTTTTAGACATGAATACACACAAGAGTCAGCTAAGGTCAGGACTGCTCATATGTAGAATATAGCAAAAGAATAATAGCGAGCGTATTCCTTAGCTATGTTATATATTACCAGATTTTCTTAGTCATTGACCAAGCAGCCATGAAACTACTGGGTTTTCGTCCATCTCAGGTAATTGAGATGAAGGGAAACTGTGTGTATCTACCCAGGATGCAGAGAAGTTATCAATCCTGGAGCTCTTTGCGCTATTCAGTCCTATATCTATTTGTTTTGTGCATCACACATTACCCCCACTAGCATATATCGCTCTTTCATAACAGAAGTATGAGAAATTAACTGTCCTTGGTTCTAGGAACAAGAAAAAGAGAAATAGATGGAAAGTAGCAGCTATTTGTAGGTTTTGAGGTAAGAAATCATGACCAAATCTGGACAAGTCTTTTACCATCTGATGTCGCAAAGATCAATAACATGGTCACCAGGACTTGTTATGTGTCAAACAGATGCCGGCTGGCTCTGCGAGCTAGTGCAGATCTGAGTTTCCAGTGGCTCAGATGCTATCTTATCCACCTCAACATGCATGCCACATGATTTAAGACACATGGCAGCCTTGTGGAGCCAGAACACATCTCACAGATGCAGACATCCATCACAGGGTGGGTTGGAATGCATCTACAGCCAGAGAAAACTAGCAATATGCGGCCACCAAAGTGCCTTGCTGCTCTATCTGGGCACTTTGGTCCATACACCTAGCAAAGGCTAATTAGATGTACATCTCAAGGTGATTTACCATGCGGCTGCTTAGGCACACTGCATAGAATATAGGCATCTATATTAATATTTAATATGCCCGACATGTCCCACATTTACTGTAACAGAAAAATAAGTTTTATTAGCTCATGAGCTGTATCAACTTAACAAGTTGCTCAAGTAATCCAAATGTGAAGGAAAAACCAAGCAGCCTTATCCCACATGGGATTTCCTCAATACATCAAAGTATGTAGTATGTACCACCAAATTTTAGAAAGCTTTACGGCCAACTCCGAACATAACAGTAACACTCCAAGTTTGCCTCAAATCCTATCCAAGACAACTTGATGCAAGAGGTGAACATTTAACGAAACCTAAAGGATGGCTTTGGAAAAAGATCTGATATGAAAGAAACTGCGTTCAACTATACTGCAATGGTTATACCCTAAAAAGCCTGATCAGGATATAGTACGACATGTAAATGTTAGGGTCTGCTAAGAATAAAATACACCATAGATGGACACACACACACAAACACACACACACACACACAGACACACACACACACAGAGAGAGAGAGAGAGAGAGAGAGAGATCTTTTACTATTTTGTGAAGAATCTATACAGTCCAGCTTGAGCAGTAGCAAAGTATCAAAGTAGATACCAGGGCTATCATTTCATTGTTCTTTTTTCCCCATTAAACAACATAAGATGAATGATATATGAAATATCACTATGAAATGCTCCTTTTTCTTTATTAAAGACATAGTTGACTAATCATAGAGGACTCAGACTACAATGAACCTCCTATGATGTGGAGGCATTTCATCAAAGTGGATGGTGGGTCTGCAGAGGTCTGCCCAGAACCTTGGGAAGACCGTGAAAAAGGGCCGCCATTGAATGGTCATAAAAAATTGTTCAGAAGATTTGCATATACCACCAATATCAACAACAGTTTTTAGAATAAAATGTCCACCTCAAGATTACTAAATTCTCGAAATTCAATGCTACTAGATGTATAGAAAAAACTGTGAGGCCTTTACGTTAACTGAGGCATGAGATTAGCAGTCCACTGATAGATTAATCTATAAGCAAGACAAGGCCACTTACTCAGGTTGACTAGGTGCATCTTCTGGGTCCACAGTCATCATGTACATATCCTTCTTTGGCTCATTTGCAGGGTCCTCCAAAATGTCTCCCTACAAAATTAAAAACAGATTATCATACTTTCATGTTTTCATCAATAGCTGCATTTTGCAACAATCTAAAGAGCAAAAGAAAATAAATCATGTACACTACCAGCATACAATAAGGCAGTACTAGAGAAAAACCATATTTATGCCTTGTATTCACATTTCTTTTGTCTGGAGAACTTTCAGTTCATATAAGATCAATTTATTCAATGAAATTCAGTGAGGATAAAAGAGTAACAAACTGCCCAGCTGACACAAAGTCATTACATCTGCAGAGAAGATACAGCGGGTTAGGAGGAAATTGCTTTCATGAGAACGATCATAACACACATCTGCACACAGCATCTGGCGTATGGTCTGTGTTTTTCTCATGATTGACAGCATTCTGGAGGTAAAGTTACCATACATACAAAAATTAGTTCTCTACAGAAAAATGCAAGGTTCTTTGTCATCATTGAATTATTTTTTACTTCATCTATCCAAGTATTTTATAGCTTTTAAAAAGGAAAGATAGAAAATGAAAATAGATACCTGACAATAAGAAAGTTTTTTCTGGATAGGTCTAGGTTCGTCATACCAGAAATGGTATCATTTCAATGCTGGACCGGTACGGTTGCAGCATACTGATTAGGTGAAATAAGAGGTTCCAACTCATGAGCTGCCCTGTACCGAACCAAACTGGATGATTCAGCATAATATGGGGCAGTTCGGTATGGTTCAGATCAATTCAGGATGGTTTGACCCCTCTACCAAACCAAACTATCGAACCGTACCGATTCTAGGCTGATTCAGTACAGTTCGACCATCCATGGGATAGGTGCATATAAGCAACATAAATGCTCAGCTACCAACAAATCGATACGGTTCAACACCCCCCCCCCCTTCCCCCTTGCCCAAGAGAGAGAGAGAGAGAGAGAGAGAGAGAGAGAATCCATGATCTCAGCTGGGGTGCATGGTATCTATGCCCCATGCCCCAGCTGAAATACCCCATTATTGGTGACTCTGGTTTTCTAGGGTTCTGCCACTTGTCTAAAGCATTTTGCTAGGTGCGAAACAGAACTCATGGTCTTAAGCGGAGGTACAGAACTCACAGAGAAAATTTAAGCAGACGTACATCTGCTCCACTACGGAAAAAACAAGAATGCTTGTAGAGCAAATAAATATGTGAAAATAAGAATAAAGATGTTGAATTAGACACTTGAAAGTTGAAACAACTGTAGGACACAGGATAGCATCATCATGATCATCATAAACAGATCTCCAGCAATTCTGTGAAAAAGTTAAAGATACCTCATGGCTAAGGTGCCATAGATTACGGTCTCTGCTGTAAATTGATTTCCTTGAAACGGGAACAGGAACATTGTGTTTTTTGGCATACTCGATAGCATCTTCTCGACCTGTGATCTCCCATTCCCTCCATGGTGCCACAACTTTGAGTTCAGGATTCAAAGCAAAGAAGGTAAGTTCAAATCGAACCTGCAGCCAAAGTTGATGGCACAAATGATGATTAAAAAGTGCAAACACATAGAAACCACCCTAAGAAGCAAACAGGTATACCTGATCATTTCCTTTTCCTGTGCATCCATGTGAGACAGCATCAGCACCAACTTCTTGAGCAACATCAACCATTGCCTGTCATTCAAAGTCAGATCCATTAGACAGACTTTTCTTACTTTCAATATTATATTTCTTCATTTAGCTTTAAGCTATCAAAGAATAATGTAGTTATTGAGGTGAGCAAAAAATTGCAGAATATTTCAACATGTTCTGAATATTTAGACCAACAAGTCCATAATCAATAAATATTAAAAGGCATTGAACAGATGCTGCACTATATATTTATTCATGTACTTCATTTCAGGGATCCTAAACAACTAGTACCCTTTATTAAATTTGCCCGCAGTTTTGCCAGAAAACAAAGTCCAGACACACACAAACTACAAAATACTAGAACATTCAACATGAGAAATCAACTTTAGCCAGAAAAAGTGTTTGGATAAGGAATCTATGGCACTACCTTTCAGGACTTATAAGGAATGTCTAAAGGTGAATTGAGTCATGTACATCTCTATTGCATGTGAATAGAAGACTATGCAACAAGATGTGTAAACATGAAATCACTTAATTCCTCTTCTTTCTGCCATTCAACATACCATCTTGTCCATCACACAAGCTGATATTTGCCTCACTCTCAGTTTATCATTAGAGAAGCTGCTTTATAATGGTTTCATCTTTCAAGTGAATCAGTTTAGTGACCAGCTCATTTGTTCAAAAATGGACCAGAACAATGATTAACTTCTTTTCTTGTTTAACTGTAGGCCAGTGTGCTGTCTCAAGTTTTCTCCACATTATTACATACAGGAGGTTCTATGCTATCATCATTTGTTGGGTATGCAGCAAATTTGTCATTATAATACATGTTTCTGACTTTCCTACTTTTTAATGTCTTTTGCACTAAAATCTCTTAATCAACAACCAGAACAATGATTAACTTCTTTTCTTGTTAAACCATAGGCAAGTATGCTGTCTCAAGTTTTGGCCACATTATTACATACAGGAAGCTCTATAAGTCTATGCTATCATCTTTTGTTGGGTATGCAGCATCTTTGACGTTATAATACATGTTTCTGACTTCCCTACCTTTTAATGTCTTTTACAATAAAATCTCTAAATCAACTGCCAGCTTTGCTTTAGTACTTGTTTTCCATATTACTGTAGTATGTATACAGGTATACTATTATATCATATATGACATTCATATGTTACATGAGACTTGAGAGGAAGCAAGGCACATACACTACTGTATAAATGCTATCATCCCTGAATTGTCAGAAGTCATCAAATGGTTGCCTCTCAAGTTTCATGGCAATCTCCATTTGTTGTATTTCTGTGTCCATCAAAAGTTTTAAAAGACAGCCTCAACAATATTGTTTATAGTCTTGAATTATAAATTTCTTCAGTCCTTCAAGTTGCCGTCTTGGGTTAGGATCTAGTTGTTGGTTGCCAGAAGGCCGCACCCTCAAAAGGAATAAATCCGATGAGGGTTTCCATAACTTTTCTCCAATAACAAGCTGAGAAAAAGGTTGAAGTGATACAAGTTTTGGTTGATTAGCTCTCTCTCTCTCTCTCTCTCTCTCTCTCTCTGGGTGTCTGTCTGAGATTCCATTGGCTTTTTCTTCAGAAGCTGTAAGATGGCTCACCCACCAACTGATTTCTTAGTTTTTGTCCTAACCCACTTGTGTTTTCCCTTCAATTTACATATGTGTCACTTAGCCTCCATTCACTAATAAGTATTTTTTTACAACTCATTTAGTTATCTTCGGCTTTACTATTTTGCGAGATAAGTTCCTTAATGAGTAATCATATGCATGTTTTCTAAGAGGCAAATATAAGTTAATACCTATAACATACAAACACTAAAGACTTCAAACATCAGCTACAAGATGCATGCAAGGTTTTAAATCCTATGAGATGAAGCCATTCTAATTTTTTCATGAAATGAAATATGCCACCGTCCCACCTCGTCTCAACAATTGGGATAGGTGTTCCAAGGCACGCCAATTGGGACGTTGAAACAACGATAGGATAGTCCTATCTTGACACTTGGAACAATAATCTATCCCAATATCCCACAGGACATTCTGCAAGGACCTGAAACCAAGGTTTTAAATCTGTGCATCCTATCTCGGCTTGATCCCTGATCCGGTTAAGCATCCCAGTACTTGTTTAGAATTTTTTTCTTAAAAAAATTATTTGTGAAGCTATAATGTTTTATTCAATTTTTAAATATTTTTGAATTTCAAAAGTAATATCTTTATAATAAATTAGATCAATTTAAAATTAATACTATAATGTATTATGGCTGAAACAGAATGGCCGAGATCGGTCTCGAAATCTCTTTGGGACGAGACGTCTCGGCTATCTCGAACCCCATCCTGCCGAGACTTAAATCATTGCCTGAAACCTTGTATACATGTCTTGGGATGCAAATTTGTTATCAATATCTTGAGTGTGTAAAACAGGCCTGTGCTTCCCCGAAAGCTAACAAAAATTAGTATGTAAGAATTTAAATGGGTTTTCTAGAATATGATAGTTTGGTCTTCACATAAACCAAAGTTCTTGGTATTGCACTTCAAATAGTGCCATCCAAAGCTAAAATATTCCAAGCTTCACCTTTCTTCAACTAATGGTCCTATCTGTCCCAAATCATTGATCATGATACAGTTAGGAAAATAATTAACTGCCACCATCTTCTATGACCAACGTGTTGACAGAATAAGTAGATTCCTTGACTCTTTTTGTTTCTAACAAAATGTTTGTAGTTTGGTAAATAATCAACCACTTCCTTAATATTCAAGTGTAGTTTAATATTCAAGTGGAGTTTAGTGGTATGCAAAATAAGTAAATCCCTTGATTATTTTTGTTTCTAACCTATGTTTGAAAATTGGTTAGAAATATTGGTCACATGCCCATTATTATGTACAAGAGGACATTAGTTTTAGCAACTACCACTTGGGCCACTTGAACCAACACCGGATCAAGTGGCTTCAGGTCATTTGAGGTTGGTTCATCCAAGTGCTATCAAAAGCAGCTGCCTAGGTGCCTAGGTGGTTGCCTAAGGTTGAATAGTCACCTAGGTGGTCTCATAGGCACTTAATTTGGTTAGTTTGCGCAGGAAAAGCCCACTTAAACCCATATGGAAAATAAAAAAAGGGCAGCGAAGGCTACTACCAATCTTGTTGCATCTGGTAGAGTGATCAGTGACTACCCATAGGTCAGCCAGCAGCCATGAGTAGCAACAACAATTGCATGGCTGATACTAGTGCCAACTTTGCGTATACTTTTTTTTTTTTCTTCTTCGGTCAATCATGTTCTCCTCCTTCCTCTAATTTTTCTTTCTATCTTTCTTCTAATCCTGCCAGTTCTTCATCCAACCATTCTTTTCATCTTTTTCACCTAGTTTCTTTCTTTTGCTTTGCTTGCTAGCTTTGCCGTACTCGCCTCCCTGATGGTTGTTGGTTGAGGCCCTACAGCCTGCCAGCTACTGCCTCCTACCCTCCACCTTGTACCTCTTTCTAAGTGTTGGCTATGTTTTGCAACAGTTGGCTGCTGTAATGGTAGCAACAGTGTTGCAAATAGCTTCTTGTAAATTTTAGTCTTTTTTGAAATGTGGAAAGTAGGTTTCATAATGCCAAAAAAAGGATACTAGTTTATACATATGACTAAAGCTATTTATGATAAAAGCTTGAAAGGCTTTCCTCGCTGCCACCTAAGCACCTAAACACCTAGGTGCCTCTCTAGGCTATATAGGGGTTCAACTACTTGCATCCACTAGGCAATTTAATGATCTTGGTTCACCCTAAATTGAATCCGATCCAGTGCTGAACCAAGTGGTAGCACCTAATATTGCTTGAGATGACTAAACAGGCCCTTTTATAACCATTCCCCAACATTTGAGAATGGGAATGAAATGTGGAGAATGAAAAACTACCTAGAGAGACTGGCTTGAGAGATTAAAACTTGATTTCTGATTTTTGCGACTGAAAAAAAAAAAAATTTCTAGCCAAGTAAATCTCCTTCATCCCTCCTCCCCTATATTTGCTTATTTCTTCAAAAATCTGAGTGAAGTCTTGGGTTCAATTGAGAAAAAAGAAAAGGAAATAAAAAACATGGGAGGATTTTGTCAAATGAGAACTAAATATTGTATGATCATCAGATATATACATTAGAGCATGAACCCAATATCAAAATCAATGATTTTTTACATTTTGGATTGATCCCCAAAACCTACAACTAAAGAATTGTGTAAATCCAAAATCAAGCCAAAAATATTCTGTAACAAGGGTGTGCAACATTCATGTTTCTGAATAATTGAGGATACTCATCATCAGCATGATACTTGATACAGCATATGCCATCCTCAACCCCTATAGACACCCCCGTAACTTGATGTTTAGAATCCTGTTTCTAACCTAACGATCAAGCTATATCGATGGCTATGATTGATTGACCAACTTCTTAGCTGCTAAGCAAAAACAATAAACTCAGGCCAATAACAATGTTATGTATTATTGATGAGAACATTCGAATTATCAAGGCATTATCATTTATATACCCAGCATTTTTTGCATGAAAATGAATCCAATACCCAGCATTTTTTGCATAGAGGTTTGTCTATATATTAATTATAATTCTTTTATTTTATTAACCATTCTGCATTTTACAGCATAAATATACTCAAAAGCTCAAAGATGGTATGCCTTCTTATTCATTTTAACAACCTTGTGCTAATATTTGGTCTTCTTATTAGTAGAATCACATTAAGTCATTCTTGGTCATCGCATTAATTTTTGTTAAAAGCAGACAATGAGTGATGAATTGGTTTCCATGTCATAAGAGTCATATCATGTAAGCAGAGTCCTCAATCCTACTGAATTTTGTTAGCGAAACAAAATATTTTGCTTTCACCCTTTCACCAGAAGTCATGCCCTCTACCTTATGTGGATAGTTATGATTATTACCATATCCCAATTTCAAGTTCTTTCTTCACTAATCACCAACATGAACTCATCATATATACAAGTGTTTCACTACTATTACCTGCAGTTCTACACCCTAACTGGCAAAAATGTTGAGTCATATCATTTTAATAATTTGTGTCAGGACCTCTCACCAAAGATTCATGACATTCTGTCATAACCCCTTATCTTGGCAATCAAATTCTATCAACCTATATCCCAGGTTAAACAGATTTATCCATGGTCAAGATATCAGTTCAGTTGATCTCATGCCATATAGGCCTAACAGCAGAAAACCACTTAGTAGATCATGTCAGATCTAAAGAAAGCATGATACTACATGATCACATAGCTTTCTTATCTGACTTATAATGAACATCCCAAAACACAGAATTCAACTCTGACTGGGCATATATTTAAGAAAATTATTCGGAGCTGTCCTTTCTTACCATAACAAGAAATGAAAACAAGTAACATCTTACTTCTACCAAAACAAAGTGATATAAGTTGCCAAACTACAGCTTCTGTTAAGTTTCGTTAATGATGCAGGATATATATTAACTTTAAAATTCACAAGAATAAACTTGAAAGTAAACATACCTCATGCAGACTGAATTTTTAGCTAAGTTCACCCACATGAAAGCTAAGATACAAATGACAAAGACTATATTTGGAAAAACGAAAAGAAAAAAAAAATGGTGCAATCCATCTCAGCTTCAACAACTCTTTTTCTGATGCATTCCCTAGAGGGTCTTGAATTGAAAATCATATTTGTTGCAGAATTAAATCCATCAATTACAATAAAACATAATGAGTATCCTGTCCCTAAGGTCATAAGCAAGCATTTAAAAAATAAGTTAATAAGCATTAACCCCAAATCTCCAAATAGCTGCATACAGAGTCTCTATAATCAATAACTAATTCAACTGAAAATAAAATAAATACTATGTAATTATGAACATTACCTTTGCAATAACAGGCCGAGCCATCGAGGTCCCAAGCAAATACTTCCTTTCATACACAGCCCCAGCTCTCAAACAGGGGAATATGTAATCTCTAACAAATTCCTCTTTTAGATCTTTTACAACAAGCTGACATGCACCACTGCCTCTGGCTTTTCTTTCCAAGCCATCCAACTCCATGACACCCTTTATTAAAAAAAAAAAAAGGAAGGGAATGTTTGATAGATGAGCCAAAATGAATACTTTAAGGGAATTGATTATAAAATAAATGGTAAAAGTTTCAGTCCAATGCTCCAACTTAAGATCCTTCTATTGATATGAGTCTTGATATTTCCACTTGGGTGAGAATGCTGACAAATTCATTTTCAAAATATTGCCATTTTCAAAATCATTTTTTTGTTACTTGAACACTATATTCATAACTCCACTCATATATGAGTTTTTTTATACATAACTGGTCCCAAGTCCGGATAAAGAAGGAAGGTTGCAATAGATTGACGGCCAGTGTAAAACTATAGTCACACCCTATGAATATGAATCCAATAAAGAAAATCGATAGAGGTAGGGCGTTTCCTAGAAGCGACGCATTGCATCGAACCCCAAATGTAATGAAAATGGCAAGGATAGCTAGGGTGGTTTCTGAAAGCAACACGTCACATCAGCTTCTGGATGTGAAAAAATAAGCAAGGGTTCCCACACCTTCATGGACGGATGTGGATAACAAAGTTAGTCCAAAAAAATAAAAATAAAAATAAAAATAAAAATAAAAACAAAATACGTTTAGCAACTTGAAATATAAAGTTATTAACAAGAAAGTTAATAAAACTAATAGATACAATAACAGAAGAAGAATTAACGTAGCTTTCTTGCTACTAAGTGGATAAGTGAAAAAGCAAAAGAGGATAGTTTTAAACTTTAGTATACAGGCAAAAATAGGAATAAAAATGAAGTAGAAATTATTGTAGATAAAAGCATAAAAGATGAAGTTGTAGACATTAAGAGAATAGAAGATAAAATAATTTTAATTAAATTAGCAATAAATGAAGAGTCAATAAATATTATTAGTGCTTATATTCCTCAAGTTAGTTTAGATAGTGTGACAAATCAAAGTTTTTGGGAGGATATAGATGGACTAATTTAAGAGATTCCTACTAAATAAAAAATATTTATTGAAGGAGATTTGAATGGACATGTAGGAAAGTATAATATATATTTTGAAAGAGTATATGAAAGTTATAGATTTGAAGATAGAAATGATAAGGAAAATATCATTTTAGAGTTTACGATGACATATAATTTAGTATTAGCCAATACATATTTTAAAAAGAGGGATGCTCATTTGATAACTTTTAAAAGTGGATATAATGCTAGTCAAATAGATTTCTTTCTTACTAAAAAGATTGATCAAATATTTTATAAAAATTGCAAGGTTGTACCGG
Organism: Metroxylon sagu; assembly: GCA_017589505.3. Taxonomy (NCBI): domain Eukaryota; kingdom Viridiplantae; phylum Streptophyta; class Magnoliopsida; order Arecales; family Arecaceae; genus Metroxylon; species Metroxylon sagu. Next base: position 506,917 of record JACVBY030000539.1, read on the forward strand.
ATGAGGGACTAACTGCATAACATAAATTAATGATTATAGATGTATGTATTCAAAAATGAAGGAGAAAGACTACAAGGTATAAGAATCCAAGAATTAAGTGGTGAAATTTGAAAGGAGAAAAACTAATAACTTTTAAAGATAGAGTGATGAAGAAAGAAAAATAGAGTATAAATGGAAAGATTAATACCATATGAAAAAAAGGTGGCTAATAGTATTAAAAAAATAGCTATATAAATATTAAGATAGTCAAAAGAAAAAGAACTATATGATAAGGAAACTTAGTGGTGAAATGAGAAAGTTCAATTAGCACTTAAAGTTAAAAGAGAATGTTATAAAAAACTATCTAAATGTAAGAATCGAGAAGCATATAAAAACTATGAGATGGTTAAAAAAGAGTTAAAAAGACGGTATGAAAGGCTAGATGTAAAACATATGTGAAATTATATCATAAGGTAAAAACTAAAAATGAAAAGAAAGACATATATAAAATTATAAAAGTAAGAGACAAAAAAATTAAAGATATGTTTCAAGTTAAATGTATTAAAGGTGATTAAAAAGTTTTGGTTAAGAAAAAAGAGATCAAAAAAAGATAAAATTTTATTTTAATAAATTATTAAATAAAAATTATATATATAATTTACAATGCCCTATTAGCTTTATTGAAAATAAAGTTATGGTGTATACTCGTAAAATTAGAACATCTTAAGTAAATAAGGTTATAAAAAAATAAAAATAGAAAAAACTGTGGGACCTAATAAGATTCCTATATAAATTCGAAAATGTTTAGGTGATGATGGAGTAAAGTGGGTGACAAATTTATTTAATATAATTTTATAAACTAAAAAGATGCCTAATGAATGAAAAAAAGTATTATAATAATAATTTAAAATAATAAGAAAGATATTCAAAACTGCTCTAATTATCGTGGTATCAAACTTATGAGTCATACTATAAAACTTTGGAAGAAAATAATTGAACGTAGGTTAAGATGTACTACAAAAATATCAGAGAATCATTTTGATTTTATACTAGAAATACCAACCATAGAAGCTATTTTCATCCTTAAAAGGTTAATAAAGATGTATAAAGTAAAGAAACAAGATCTTCATATGGTTTTTATTGATTTAAAGAAAGTATATATAGGATCCCTTGAAAAATTTTATGATGGATGCTAAAAAAAAATGAGTACTTATTAGGTATAGTAACATAATAAAAGATATGTAATGGGGCAATTACTAGTGTAAAAACTATTGATGATAATACTAACAAATTTTCTATTACAATAAGCTTACATCAGGGATCTGTTCTTAATCCCTATCTTTTTTGCTTTAGTTATAAATGAGCTTACTAGACATTCAAGATAATATTCCATGGTGTATGTTATTTATAAATGATATATTACTAATAGATGAAACTAGGTTGGAGTTAATCGTAAGTTAGAATTATAGCGAAAGACATTAGAATCTAAAGGTTTTAAGTTAAATAAAACAAAGGCAGAATACATGAAATGCAATTTTAGTACAATTAAAAATGAAGATGAATGCAGAATACAAATTAGGAACCATGAAGTTACTAAAAATGATCATTTTTGGTATTTAGAATCGATTATTAATAAAAAAAGAGAGATTGAGAATGATGTTCATAAGATTAAAGCAGATTAGATAAAATGAAAAAGTGCAATTGAAATATTATGTGATAATAGAGTATCTACCAAGTTGAAGAGAGTTTTATATGACAGTCATAAGACCATTTATGCTTTATCGCACGGAATGTTGAGTAGTTAGGAAAATACATGCACATAAGATGAATATAGTGGAAATAAGAATGTTAAGATGGATGTATGATAATACAAAAAAAAGATAGAATAAGAAATAAAACCATTCGTAAAAGGATAGAAGTAGCTTCAATCGAGGATAAATTAAGGAAAGAATGACTTAGATGGTTTGGACATATGTAATGTTGATCTAGAGATGCATCTCTACGAAAGAGTGACTTGATACATGTAGAGAAAAAAAGAGGTAGAGATAAATCGAAAATCACATGAAGTGATAAAGAAAGACTTAAAATTTTTACATCTTATAAAAAAATATGACTCAGAACAGAGCTGAATGAAGAAAAAGAATCCATGTAGTCACCCCAACTAATTTGGGATTAAGGCTTTGTTATTATTGTTGAACATTGTATTCATAAATAAACCACGTAAAAAGACAACCCTTATCTTTTTCAAGAACCAGTGACCTCTGCAGCAGCATACCTAGTTACTTGGACTAGGAGTCCTTGCATGCCATTAATGCATGAGCTAGACCATAAACACCAACAACATCACATACTTTGCAGACTGTGCAGAGTGTAGAATTTCTTGCAAGCTAGAATACACAAGTCTAGATAACAAACACACAAGGATGACAGATGTTGCAACCTCTGAAGCAGGACTCCTAGTCCCTTGGGACTGGGTCTCCTTGCCTGCCTATAATACACAAGCCTAAACCATAAAGAAAATCTGCCGACAATACACAAGTCAACCAACAACAACATGCAAATTATTTCAGTCATGCTATTATCACATCAGTTTTGAAGATACAGATTATTGAGAAAGAGAACGAGGATGTCTTACATAGCAGAAGTTTATATTCATTTGATGCCATATGACTGAAAAATAGGGTCCCCTGTTACAAATTTGAGTGAAGAGAATTCTGCATTTGTGTTATTTGACACAGTGCATGAACCAAATGGGTTCTCTTTTTAGAAGTTCGAAGGATTGTTTGATGTAGAATTATGGAAGCTCTGAGATTATTTGAGGTGACGACTGTAAATGGTATCTTCATAACCAATACTGCATGAAATTCGAGTATTTAAGTGTCCATGTCCTATACAAAATAGTTAAATAAGTGTTGACAAGCAAAAATTCATCTGCTTCATAGTGCTATGTTACAAGAATTATATAGGATCACGTGATTTAAGAGACAAATACAAACTTAGTTTGACTTCCACGTTCATTGATTAATATGCATGGCAAAATGTGTTGGCCTTGACAGAGAATAAATGGATTTTAACACATCAAATACCAAGAAACATGTTTTCCATGGTGCTCTTTGATGTAGCCATGTCAACAGTCAGCAAAAGGGAACTACATGTTTGCACAACATGTTATTCTTTCAAATAACCTAACCATGAAGAATATTAGTTCATGGAATATGATAACATGCAATTATGTCTAGAACAATTGTAGTGACAAAGCTGTTCATCAAAGAGGCAATATAATTGTAAAATATAACTGAAAATTACTTATGACTTAGATATTTATAACAGCATATTTTGTTCAATTTCTGCAATCTTGGTCACAAAGCATGCAAAAGTGATCTAAAGATTTCTATCTGATATGTGGAATATTTTTGAATTGATTGAGCGCATACAACTTTGAAATTCAAATTTTCAATCATACTTGAGAGTAAAACATATCACTCAGAAGTATTAAATAATGAAACAGTATCAAAGTATTTGATTATGTTAAGAAATCAACACTCTCTAGTTTATTTGATAAGCAAACTGACAATTCAATCAGTCACTTACTTGACCAACATCTGCAGTGAAGCACACAACTTCACATCCATAGTTCTCCCTGCAATTCATAAATGACAGAGAATGAGATCATGGGAGATGCAGCACTTAAGCGGTCATGAGAAATGCATTTGTACAAAATGCTAAATTATTGGTATACCTCAGCCATGGGACAATTACTGATGTATCCAAGCCACCACTGTAAGCTAAAACCACTTTATTTAACTTCCCACGCAACCCGCTACCATTATGACTGCCATAAACATCAGTTTTCCCTGAAAGAAGGGTATCTGTCCCCTTCTCACCAGCCAATACACACTGAATAGCTGAATATTAAAGATGGAAAAAGAAATTAGAACTTATAACACCGATAGCAGAAGCAATCACAGAGCAACCAACCTAACAATGTTTCTCAAATACAACCTGTAGCAAAGAGTTTAGATGAATTTAACTAGTATTTATATTAAGTTGATGGCAGAGACTTGTAAAAAGCATCTTTTTTGAATGCAGAAATTAGTTTCCTGATCTGTGCCCCTTCTGAGTATTCACTGGTCATCAGGCTTACCAAACATGAGCTGAGAGGGGGAGAGAGAGCATTTCAAATGGAGCACATGGCTTCCATATTCCCAGTATTTTCCCTTGATAACAAACACGATGTCAGATTAATTATCTTTGACCTATCTGACTAATTATCTTTGACCTATCTGACCATTAACCAGGCATTTTGCAAGCCAGAAAAGTTTAAACCACATGGCTCAAACTTCAAAGTTTTGAAAACTTTCAGTTTCAACTAGACCAATCAAGAACCAACCTTCATTTTGTTTTGCCAATATTCATTCAGTGTCTCTTTGTGCATGCATATCCAATTGACAGAAAATGAATGCCAAAATTACATAATCTATTCACTAAAATTAAAACTAATTACAAACATTCCTCTTCGCATACCTTGGTTCCGATAAATACATGTTTTTTGTAAACTCTGGTGATGGATCACATCACCACAGAACCCACTTGACCTTGCACCCACCTAAATAAAGAATTAACAATGTCAGCACATTGCACTAAGATTATGGGTATATCAAAAGGAAGCAAGTCAAATTAGAAAAATTCAACGGCTTCGGTACCTCCTGGTGGAAGTTGGACTTTTTAAAGCAGCATAAGTTATCCCAGTCGATGGGTGTCCCTTCAAGAACAGAAAATTGTGGTCATCACTCCCCTCTTAAATGAAGATGTAACGAGAAATGCGAAAACAATTCAAGATATGCATAATGATTAAATTGCAAAATCCATTTTTTTGAGATTAAACTATAGATCCTTGCCCCATAAACTTAAATTTGCATCATTTTTCCACATATTTTGTGTTAATAGATTCTAATATTTTTTAAAAAAGTCTTGGAAAAACAGCTACCGATGGAAAACAAACAGATTTCCTCCAAAAACTATTAGAATAAATTCTAAACTTCAGTTTCAGGAGCGGCAATAAAGCCTTCGTGGGCGATTAGGTGACGCATGAAAAGACTGAGGCCCAATGGAGAAAGATTACTTACAGAAAAGGAAGATCTAAAACAAAGGCAGGAATTAAGAAATCAATAACGAGTAAAAAAGGTGGAAAAGCAAAGAGGAAAGATAAACCGTTCATGCGGGTCCAAATCCCCAAAACAACATGAAATCTCGACAAAAATACCGTTCTTCTACCTTTGAAATCCGAGAAAGATGCAAAGGACCAACGAAAGAAAGAGAAATCGAAAAACAGGTGCAAAGAATCCGAGTTACCGCAGATCTTCGATCCATGAACTGAAATCCTCGAAGAAGAACAGGCCCCAATCGCCTGCAACTGAGCCATGCAATGATCTCGTCCAATCTACCACCACCTCTCGCAACGATCGACGGATCAAAAGCAAACCAGATCTAGGGCTTCGACGAGCCCAAAAAGCTTCGATACGTCCCCCCTGCTCTCTCTCTCTCCCTCGCTCCCTCTCGGAGAGCTAAAAAGGCAAGAGACGGGGTAGAGCGCGCGACCAATTCACGGTTCCGTAGACGGCCTCTCCACTTATATCGCTCGCCACCGCCCCTTCTATAATCAACGGTCAAAGATTTGAAAGACGTGTAGGGCCTACGCCGATCCCTACTCTGACCCGTTCGATCGCCCACCGTCTATTGGGGGCCGTTAGAACTCGACACGTGGCAAATCTGACGGTTGTCAGAGACCTTAGGGTTCTCTTCGCCCCTCCTGTAGGGTTTGTAGCCCTGAGAGCCCTCAACAGCCGCCACACGTGGCCGACACCTTTCGCGAAGGACCGCTTATACGCATCCCCATCAAATACCCAACAACTCCTAATCCTCAACTTACTTCGCCGCACAAATCCGGTTCATACCCATCAGGGGACGGAATCGGGGCGGTATAATATTTCGGTCGAGATTCTTAGGGCACGCGCCTGGAAAGACGACAGGAGGAGGATATACGCTCGGATGGAAGGTCGGGAAAAGCCTCGGTTTGGCCGTCGGATTAGGATCGGACGGTGGACATGGGATGAGAGGCATGGGAGTGTTGGTGCGTGAGATGGTTGCTTGTTAGAGTCCCTCTCCATCTTATCACCTTCGAGCGGCTGGAATCCGAATCATATCTAGCAGCAATATCTTGGCACCAGAAGGTGGTGGAATCTTGTAGTCCACCAATGAGATTGCTAGCTTTTTCTTTGTCTTTTTGATTGAACTTTGTGACAATGGACCACTAGTTGAATCATGTTGGATTATTTGATCATAGAATATTCGCCGGCCAGGACGATGGTGCCCGCATGGTGGCTAAGGCAAGGTGCGGTTGCACTCCTATCGTTCGCAAGGCAAGTGGAAGTGGAACATCAATGGTGCTAGCAAGTTGTCCCCTTGTCTATTATGCTGTTTCTAAAGATGATTTGTCCATAGACCAGTTGATTGTCAAGGCAATCACTTGTGGTATCAATTATATATCTCGGACCATCTATCACCATTCCACAAAGCTAGCTCCTTGTGCATCAAAATTATATTAGGACTTATCCTCCATATCTTGCCAATGACAATATCAGCTTTGTCGGGAATCGAGTGCGAAAATGAGCATGGCATCAGGGATTACATCACCTTTGGGCATCAGTCTAAAATGAAGGGTTATTTTCATTTCTTCTTTATGAAAGTACCAACTTGGTTAGCAATGAAATATGTGGAAATCAAATTAGGACTTATTCTTCATTTATTACTTTTGAAAATAGTTGCTATGTCGGTAATAGAATATATAGAATGACTTTTTGTAGGAGAAAAGCATCTACTAAGTTCATGTTTTTTAGTACTCCTTTTTTTTTTTTTTTCTGTTAAAGTGAGAAGGTAAAAATATCCTAATCTTTTATTAATAAGTGAGAAGGTAGAAATATCCCCATCTTTTTTTATGTTAAAGTGAGAAGGTAGAAATATCCCCATCTTTTATTAATAAGCATCAACATCATCATATGTACAAGGTAGGAAAAGAGATAAAGGACTAGAAAAAGAAGCTAATTAATAGTTAGGCAATGGAAAACATGACTAAAAAAGATGAGGCAAAAGAAAATGCAATGGAACATTAAGAGAGAAGAGAACTTAGCTTAATATATGAAGCATTCAACTTATCTAGAAAATAGAGCTCCAATAGTTGAAGCAATATGGTTGTAGTTGAAGAGGATTTAAAGGTGAAAAGTCTAGCATTCTTTTTCTTTCAAATATGCTACTAAGTTGCAATTAAAAGCTGGTCCCATCCTAGTGTGTAGTCCGATGCTATACATCTCTTTCTCCAAGAGATCCAAAGGCCATAGAGATTTTTCGACCTTCTTTGAAAGTGCAAATAATTTGTCACTCTTGCATAAATCTCTTTTAAGAAAGGGCACCTAAGAAAAAAAAGGAAGGTAGCTTCCAAAGGGGCTCTACAAAGAAGGTTGTTCTTTAGCCAATACCTTGCCTATATGAAGCCTGTGTTTTAGAACAAACTATGAGAATATTTTTTAGTTTTTCTAAAACAAAAGCCCTATAAATTATTTTATAGTGAGGCTACAAAATCCTTCCATGATTAAGGAACTTTAAAATGAGATGATAGAGAAGACACCATCTCGATTCAATTTCTAAACTGGAGCATCCATCGCCCTATTCAATCTAATGGGCAAAATAAATTGGAGAAAATCAAATAGCTACTTATATTCTATGAAGGTAAGGGGACCTAAGAATTTAAGATTCTATTTCAATGATCTCTAACTCCAACATTCTTATACCATGGCATTTGGCTTAAGAGCCCTAAAGAAGAGTTCCAAAAATAGGTCGCTAAAGGAGTGGATCCAAGTCAAGTATCCTCTCAAAAGTAAATTTCATTTCCTTTCCCCAATCTGAATGAGACACGGTGTTAGAAACATAATAAAACTGATTCACGCCTTTCTAGATAGAAGAGAAGGTGCAAAAGATCTTTCTGCCCTGTATCCGGAGCTTCTTTCTAAAATAGTAAGTATAATTAACAAGGATTTTTCAAAAAGAGGGGGCTTCACTAATTAGCTTGTAAACCCATTTTGTTAGAAAAGTTTTATTCATAACCTTTAGATTCTTCATACCTAATCCTCCATCTTTCTTAGGCATGCATGTGATGTCCCATTTTATTAAGCCATTGAAACCACTGATAGAGCCTTTACCTTTTCATAAAAATACTTTTTTAACTTTATCAATCTTGATCACCACCTAATTCAGAAGCTTGAATATGGACATGATGCAGAAAGGAAGAGTAAAGAAAGCAAAGTTGATCAAAGTAAGCCTACCACCAATAAAAATATAGTTCTTTTTCTAAGAAGCCAATCTAAATTTGACTTTCTTAATTAGAAGATAGCCAGGTTTGTTTAGGGAGTTTCTTATCATGAAGAAAAAGGTCAAAATAAGAAATAACAAAATCTATAGCTTTACAATTTATAAGAGAGATAAAATGATTCACTTCCTTCTTTTTCAAAATTAATTCCAATATCAAAGCTCCCGTGAAAGTTGACTTTCAACTCAAGTGCCTCTTCAAATCCTAAAATGATGGCTTTTAGAGCAATTAAGCTTGCCTCATAAGCATCAAAGAAAAAAAAACGTAAAATGCAAACTTTTCAAGTTTCTAAAGCTAATTTGTAAGAAGATTTATTATTTTCTTGTTAATATATCTGGAATAGTATGGATAGGTTTTACATTGACAACTTTTCAAAGGCATTGATTTCTTTATCTTACAATGGGAGCTCTTACTGTATTGCTCCATAAATTATACAACCTTATATGCAATGAAGTCTTAATAAAGGTATGAAAATATAGATAGTTTGTAATTTTATTTTTAGAATTTGGTTATTTATAGATATACTTTTTGAACTTAAAGACATTGATGATATAGAATTGCAATAGTTGCTTATAACACATTGATGCAACAAGTGCCCGTATGCTTTATATATAAACATAATTCTCTCTCTAAATTCACACTCTATCTAAACGAAACACATTTTCAAATAAATTTCACAAATAGACTAAACAAATCGACAATCAACATTCACTAATGCATTAAATTATATTATAATATTATATAAAATTCCTTTATGTTCTTCTTTTTGAATGAAAGTTTCATAATTGAATCTGACTAATAAATAAATCCTACTATAATCCTACCAGGGCAACAACTAGTTAGCATTTAAATTACTAGAATCATATAATAAAGAAATTAAAATCAATTTAATTGCAAAGTTTGATATCTTAATTAGAAGTTATTTTAATGCTAGTGAAATTCAAAATAATGAATAAAGAAGCAAGATGATGCCCCCAAAATCTTTTAATCTATGTATTTGGTTATAGATGGACATAAGAAATAAATATATTAGAGATGAGAATATCGAGATGATGAACTAGAAAAACTAGGAAAGATAGGATATGAGATTAGTATCTCAAGTGAAAGTTAAATAATTGCACTAATACATAATTTAATAATAAACTTTTTCTTTAAAAAAATTCGTGTGTCCATTACTTTGATATATGTACATGTGTCTTTGTACCTTGTAAAATTAGCAATATTCTTGAAGTATATAATTGGGTATATTTTGGCAATGCTGTACAAATAAACTATGATGAAATATTCATTATAGTCAAAGAGTTTATATTTTATTTTACTTTATGTTTCTTTTTTTTTTATCTCCATCCATCCATTCTATTATATAACATGAACTCTTTTGATGCCAATTTGTATGATGATTTGTTTATTTTCTCTTAAATAATCATTCTTATTCATATACCATGCTATGTGAGTATTGTGACATATTTTGGCATGTGGATAAATAGTAGCATTTACGAGTCTTTTAAATAATTGAAAGAATAGGACTAAAAATTTGATTTGGTTGGAAGAATCAAGTGAAAGAAGAGAGAGACTCAAGCTATATAATTTCATAAACTTTCCTAATCTTGCACTTTTTGGGGCCCTCTAAAACCCAACAAGTTCCTTCTATATGTCTCATTTCACCATTAATCATAATATTGTACATGTTTAGTTCAAGAACACACTATTACAAGAATAGACTATTCAATGAGAAGAATAATGATGTGAGCTTCACATTTCTCATGCCAGCATTCCTTCTGTACAGACATAACATAGATATAAACATAAGTTCCATGATACATATTAAATATATTATATCATTAAGCTTGGGTCCTTTATAAGCCATTCTTTTCAATTTACCATATTCTTAGTAGTGGAAAATCTTTAATAATCTTATTTTCAATTCAAACAATTTACTTATTCCCTCTGCAAACATAATAATAAATTGCCTCCTCTCTCCTTTTTTTATTTAAAAGAAAAGATAGGCAAGGGCTATTCTCCACTAACCATTCTATACACTCCAACTTCATTTAGACTAGGATCCAAGTTCCTTGGCAAACAAGCCATTGCTCATGAAACCAAGAATATATATATAAATTGGTCAAAACAAAAGTCAACTACCTTCATAGTCAAATCCTTGCCCCTTATCATTTGTGGCAATGATTACACAATCTAACTAAGGTTTGGTGATCCCATAAAGCTGCTTTTCCTTAATTGAATTGCAATATCGCTTCTAGATGTTGTTATACTTTTCTTGTTGCAATCAAAATTTCATTGCTTATTTAGCAAGTTGTAATTATTTGAAATCCAGTAAAATTTATTAAATAAATAAACATGCCCAACATTCAAATCTGTGCAACTTGAGCTTTGAGTTTGGCAAAGGGTTTGACTGTGACTCCAAGATCATAGAATTGGCTAGAGTTTTGATGGAAAAGATGCTATCAAATGCTATTCTGTTAAAAAATGAAGGTGCTCGAGAAGAGCTCATGAAGAAGCTTAGAGGAAAATTGTGCAAAACCAAAGCATAGAATAAAAAGTTACCAATGTTAAATGAGAGTAAATAAGAACAAAGATGTGTATTGCACTATCAAGTTTTATACATCTAATGGGTATATATACTTGAATTACGTGGCTATACAAGAAAATACAAATCAAAACACAATCAAGTGTGATAAGGCGAATCAAATATGCAGTGTATCAGTATCAATATCAACCTTGATTCAATCCTTGATTTAGTCTTGATTTTGATATGATTTTGATACGATGCCAATATGTCAATAGTCTTGATTCTGATACGGTACCAATATGTTAATTATCTTGATTTTGATATGATTCTGATACGGTACTAATATATCAAGTCTTTATTCCATTATTATTCTCATACAATACAAATATGTTAATATCCCTTCTTAAACTCAAGGTGGCATAGTAGATGTTAATTTGAGCTTAGAACATAAAGAATGAAAATGCCTGGTAGAATGGGATTTGGCAAAGATATTCATAAGTTGATCTGTCAAGGAGGTGGATTGAAGTTGGAGAGAATCCTTTTGAAGGTAATGTCAAAAAAGGCAGCCGATTTCAATATGTTTAGTCTACTCATGAAAAATATCATTATAAGCAATTAGGATAGAACTTTGACTATCACAATAAAGAGGAATGGCAATAAACTCTAGAACTTTCAAATTTGTGAGTAGCCATTAAAGCTTAAGTAACTGGACACTGGTATCAGCAAGAACATAATATTCTACTTCAATACTAGAACAAGCAATAATGGTTTATTTCTTGCTATACCAGAAAATAAAAGAACCGCCAAATAAGAAAAAATAACTAGTGGTAAATTGTCAATCAGTAGGATCTCTTGCTCAATCAACATTAGAGTTTGCATAAAGTTCCAAAGAAAAGTGAGAAGAAAGGATGAGCCCATAAAAGATAATACCCTTGACATATTTCAAAATACATAGCACAACAACAAAATGAGTAGATTAAGGGGCAATTATTAATTAACTAACTAAATGAACGACATAAGTGATATCTGGATCCATGATAATAAGATAAATAAGACTACAAACTAACTGTCGATAAAGGGTAGGATCAAGAGATGTTCACCTTCATTGGGTCGAAGCTTGATATGAAGCTCTTATGGTGTGTCAACAATCTTACTATTTAATAGACAATTACAAAATAAGAGATCAAAAGCATATTTAGCCTGAGATAAAAATAGCCGTCAGAAGACAATGAGACTTCAATGCCTAAGAAATAGCTTAACGAGCTTAAATCTTTCATTTCAATTTGTTGACTAAAAGAGCATTTACAATTCTGAATTCTAAAAAAATTATTACCAGTAATAATCATATTATCCATATAGAGAAGTAAAATAATAGTAATATAAGCAAATTTATAAATGAATAATGCTAAATCATGAGGACTAGAAGACCAACCAAAATTGTAGTTAGTAGGATTAAATTTCGTAAAGTAGGCACGAGGAGCTTGCTTGAGTCCATAAAGAGCTTTTCTAAATCCACAAACTTTATTTGAAGGATGATCCAGTCTTGATGGTAGATGCATATACATCTTCTCATAAAGGTCATCATTGAAAAAGGCATTTTTTGCATCCATCTGAAAAGGGGAATACTTGCAAACTATTGCAATGGCAATCAAGGATCTCATAATATCAAGGCATGCAACTAGAGTAAATGTCTCTACATAATTGATGACATATCTTGAATAAAACCTTTAACAATAAAGCGAGCCTTGTATTACTCATTATGATCACCTGAGTGAGTCTTGATCTTATATACCCATTTACAATCTTTCTGGATGCAAGTCAACCAAATCTTAGGTTTTGTTTTTCAGAAGAGCATTAAGTTCTCCTACCATGACTTCCTACCAGAAAGGATTAAAAGAAAAATGAAGGAACAGAAAAAGAGAGAATATTTTGAAGTACTAGAAACAAAGTATTTTCTCAAAGGGTAACATACCAAGACATTCTAAGACATCGGCTAATGGTGTTGTAACACGTTTAACCATTATTCTCAACGCCATAACTAAGAAAACAACACAACCTAGAATGTGGTTGTAGCTTGTTTTGCTCATGAGGTTGAAGAAAAATAAAACAAGCACATCCAAAGGAGCAAAAAGTAATCCGGAGGTTGACCAAAGAGACATCTGTATAGGGATTTATTATTAATAACTAAATGAGGAATTTGGTTTATTATATACTAAAGAAGGAATTCGGTTTACTATATGCATGGCTTTAAGAGCAGCTTCCTCTTGGAAATGATTGGAAACCAAAGTAGACATAAGTAGTGCATGGACAACGTCTAATATATGTCTACGTTTTCATTCAGCTTAACTATTTTAATGGGAAGTATTAGGATAGTCTTTATTCTAATATGATTTTGTTATAAAACTAATATGTCATCATCGAGAAAATGAAATCTCAAAGGAAAATCCATCAGAAGGAATCACATCTGACAAAACCACTAGTGAAGTCAGTCGAGTCGCTGAGGTTGAGGCATTCATTCACCGAGTATTTGAAATATGTATAGCTTGCTAAAAAGAATGTTTGGTTTGCCAATGCCAAATCCAGCAGTAAACAGTACCTTGCCTAACCAAATGTCCAAAATGTGGTACTCAGGGCGCAGATTTTGGACAGAAGGTTTTGCAATCATTAGTGTAATCTGATGGCACTTAGCAGAGATGGACATTGTTTACTTTGGACCCATGGCTTTTGCATGCCGTCCAGGTATAATGTTGCACCATTAATTGACAGTATCTTGAGGTTGCTGAAATAAGCTTTGGTCAGAGCACTGTAATGAAGAATGAAAGAGATGCAGTTTCAAGTGATTAAGAGATCCTGACAAGATCATATAACAACTGAGTCAAACATTGTTAGAGCATGGATCTTTCTTTGGTTGTCAGAGATTGCAGAAAGAGGTTGGGAACCAATGCAGTGGCCTGTCCATGCTGTCTTCTTTTTCTGTTGAGATGTCTGAATATAACCATGTATAAAGAAAATTGACAGCACTCACTCCTGTTATTCATGCTTTTATTTTATGATTGTTTAAATCCTTAATAACGCCTCTGCTTGTCTGATGTGTTTTGTCTTACTGATATCTGCCTCAGATCCTTGAGACTTGATCACAGTTTGTTGATGCAATGTTGCATCCTTTTTCTGTTAGGAAGAAGAATGCATCCTATAAGCTATTAGAATCATCAGTTATGTGCTAAGTTGATGATTCATGATAATTCACTGCAAAGCTTGAAGTTTTGATCTTGGTGTGCAGATTAAGTTGAAAGGTAGATAGTTTAGCATTTGCTGCTCTACAGAATTGAAACTGAACAGTGAACATGTTACAGCTCTTTTTTCAACATTATTGAACTCTAAGCTCCATTAAATCATGAGCCTCAGACAGAATGCTTAAGGAAAATGGTGGCCAAGCTCTTCATATCAAGACAGAATACTTCAGAAGCAACTTGAAGAGAACATTGCCTTTGCAGGAAGACTTCAGCCCCACATATCATGCGCTCTCATTCTGCATAAAGCTCTCGGGCATGTGGAACCATGCAAGGCCTGGTTGGTTGCACTGTCCTGACTCTGGAATAGGAACTATGGGACCCAGAAATATACGCCATAAATCAAGTATTATAGTGACAAGCATTGCAGCACCCAATGAATCGACAGCCACTCTTGGTAGGTCCCATGGATCACCATTTTTCTCATCAATCCTGGATATTAGCAAAGATAGAATGAGGAAACGCCAACTATAAGCTAGTCCCATCTTGTCTGATGGATGAAGTATGATGCATGCCGGATGGACGGTCAACGACCAACAGTTTTAATGATGCTGCACTCAATATACTTGTGTCCCACCCTCAATAAAAAATACATTGGCCTGTTAGAGCCTGTGCAAAAAAATTCTGAATAGTTCTAAGGTGGCATTCTAATTGGTAACAAGGTATACAGATAAATCTACGTCACTTCCCATAGTATATCCTCCATGCACCTTGTGCCAGAAGTCAAAATGAGTTAGAAATACTTTTTACATGTCTCAGAGATGATGCCTAAACCATGTCAACGGAGTCCCAGAAGACATAAATGTGCCCATCGGGTCTGCAAAATTTTGCATCCCCTTCAATCAATTGGTGAACTAATGTCATGTCTCCAGAGATCATATGATATTTCTCCCCTCCCAAACTATTCACTTTTACTATGGCCTGTTGATTCTGTGGAGATGGAATTCTGAGATAGGATAAATGACTAGGCTAATACATGCTGGAAAGGATTGTGAAAGAGATCACCCAGCAAAATTCCATATATTACACATTCCCACAATAATGCTATCATAGGAGTTTCTTGTAGTATCAGCAATATCTATAAGCACCTGAAATATATTTATAATGTTTAAAAATAATCAAACATACCCTTGTGATGTCCATCATGAATTTCAAGTTTATTTGTGCTACTAATGTGTAAACAGTCATGCAGCCTTTACTCTTAATCACAAATTATTGGGCAATGCACATGTTAAATTGCGGTTAACATGCATACCTAAGATGATTTATGATCATATGAGCTTAAAACTGTGTATTTGTTCATAAATAGCAAAACACCAGTCTAAAGGCAACTGATTTTGACCTGAACAGGAGAAAAGGAATTAAACAATGTATTTTAGCATGCTGATTGTGAAACCTTTTAATGCTCGTGAAGTTTTTCCTTTCCAGTCCAGAGCAAGTGTTGGCATGATATGCCCACACATGCATACCATGTCAACTAAAATCACCACATGCATGATATCCGATACTTTAACCCTCTAACAAATTAAGAGGTATCAATTACAGCTTTTTCTCCACGTTGAAGCTAAGGGTGGCTATGGATGAGGCTGGGCGAGCTTCAGGACATGTGGATTTTGACCTAAACCAGGCTGGATCCACAAGTGGTTATTCCACCAATACCCACTTGTAGGGGTGTGATCAAGCTGAGCTTGATCGAGCCTATGTCTCATCCAGCTTGGATTGAAATTAATTTCAAGACTAGAAGTTGAGATCAAGCTTGATTTGTTTACCATCATTTCAAGCTTGATTGGGGTTTAATTTTAAGCCAAGGCAAACAAGAGCCTAATTGATCAACTTGGAAATCCTAAGTCAAGCTAGAAATCAAACCAAGCTCAAACTGAGCTTAGTTCGAGCTTGAATTAAAACTTGATTCAAGCTTGGTGCAAATCTGAACTAATATTTAATGAGTTCTAAAAGAGTTATATAAACATTGAAGCTCAGTTTGTTTGACTGCAATTTGAGCTTTTCTTGAGCCAAGCTTAAGTTGTTCAAATCATTTAACACCATAATCTGCATAACAAAAGTAAATGAAAATGACATAGGACACTAGCAAAAGTAATTTCTTTTTCTTTTTTATGTTGACAGGGTTTTCAATATTACAATTTTAAGTTTTTAACACTATATGAAAGTATATTAATGTTACCTTTGTCATAAATATGGCCCAACTGGTCATTCTGTAAGTGAAACACGCCTACCCATGCCCTCATATTAGGAGGTTGGGCAACAAATGTTTACCTCCACAGTAATAGGCATCAAAGAGAACCACTACTATGACAAGAGGTATCAATCAACACAGGAATCCCAAGGGGTCTGGATAAAGACAATAAACTACCAAAGATGAGTTTTATAAGTATCTCTGCATATGAGGATCTACCCAAAACCATTCAACAACCATATTTGTTGAAAACACCTACTTCATGGTCTCTCTTTATGAACCAAGAACACCTGCAAGGACCATTTCCAAAGGGTCCAATAGACTATCATAGGTTTATTGTGCAACTCAAAAGCATCAAACTAACAAAAAATGTGATCAAGTACGATGGTTGATGGATCATTTAAGGAGCAAGCTGGGAAAATGAGTCAAATTGTATTACAAGGAAATAACCACATAATACCAAGCCATATGTTCACATTAGGATAGCTTTAACAATTTCAATTGTTTGTGTTATATTTTCCTTTTGTATTCATGCAATTTAATTGTATTTTAAGACTCAGGGTTTGTTTGACATCACTTTTATTAAAAAATAAAATCATCGAAGCCAAGACAAAAATATGTTTGGTGCTATTGTTTCTTATTTTCAATTTTTTAAAAAATCACTTATATTATTTCTAGAAAAACAAAAGTGAAAAATTCTTACTTTCAATAATTTTAAGAAATAAGAAACTCATATTTTTTTAGTACCAAGACTACTTCCTCCACCACCACCACTACCACCACTATTGTTGCTTCTACTACTGCCCGCACCATCATCACCACCTTGACCACATCGCCACCGCCACTGCCTTCGCCATATGGTCAGTACCCCAGCACCATCATTACCACAGCCACCACATCACTGCTTCTACCACATAGCTAGCACCCCTACCACCACCATCATTACATTACCTTCATCACACCACCGCTGTCATTGCCGTCGCCTTCCCTACATCAGTGATGCACCACCACCACTATCACAGCTGCCATTGTTGCCACCTACGCTATACTGCCATCACACCCACCACCAACACCATCGATGCCTCTGCTGCCTCCATTGCTAGTATTATCACCTCCACCATTGTCACCAAGTTTATGCTTCCAGAAACAACCAACCATACCAAACATGTTTATATTTTTACAAAAAGGAAGTGATGCCGAACGGTGCCAAAAATTTTGAGATGCCTCGCAACAGCTATAACCAGCTTGAGAAAGAGCTCCACACACTAGAAAGACTTGCTTAATATTAGGAAGTCCCAAATGATATCAGTAGTCCTCTAGGACATCAATTTAGATATCTACCCCCATCTCTACATAGGATCTAATAATGTGATCAGTTATTCTCAAAATTAAGTTTTTTAGACAATAGGATTTTTTTTTCCTTTTGATGCAAGACATATATTAGTAAGTTAGCTTCAAATGTCTTGCTCTGTAATTTATCCTGAAGTGTCATACTGAGTTATGAAAAGGTTATATGATGCTTAGAATTCTCTCTCCTATGATTGACTCAGCAAACTTTCTCACACTGTTGCCCAATGATTCCTAAAAGCAATTTTTTTCTGTTAACTGCTTCTGCCTCTTTATCTTCCAATTCCTATTGACAAATGCTTCATTATGTTGCATGCTAAATGTATGATGGATGCATGCAGACTGTATGTGCCTACAAAGCATAAATGTATCAATGTAACATCAACATGCAAGTGTATGGGTAATGAATAGGGACCATGGATGAATCTGGTGGGTTCCTGTATAAATTGATTATGTACTGGTATTTATACAGGAACCCACCAGATTCTAGTAAAGCAAAGAGAAACAGGATGCTATCATTGAAAACACTACCTCCAAGATACAAACAAGTTATAAACAAAATACATGATTCACAGGGATTTTCTCCAAATTCCAAAATAAATAATAGAAAAATCAGTTTCTTACCTTGAAAACATGGGGAAGCTCACGATGAAGTAAATTGCATAAAACAAGGATCCTACTTTGTACATTGACGCTCGATCAACGAACTCATAATAAGGAAACTGCAATAATTCAAATAATCCACTGAATGTCAATATGAAGTTCTCAGTGCATAAATGGAATCCGAGAACAGAAGTTATTCCAATAAGTGGTCAAGTAGCAAACATTACATGTTTTAATTCCACACAAGCTCGATATAAATTGTCAGATCACCAGCAATGACAAGAAAAAAGCCAAAGTAATTAGCAGAACTATAGCACAAAGTATAGTATCCTCACATGAGGACAGAAAACACATCAGGTTGAAGATTTTATTCCATCATTAAAGCTTGAGTCCCACCAAAAGGAAGCTAGCAGATGAATGTTGAATTAGATGGCTTTATAAGAAAAGATCATCAGTTGCTGCATTTCTAAAGCATTAATGCTTATTAACTGTCACCTAGTTCCTCCTCTCATGCTGGCTTCACCTTAATGGTTAAATTACATGTTACAAGTGACAAGCTTGTGAGCATTCTGTTTTTAACACAATTTAAATTAAGCCCTTTTTATTTATCTAACTCACTGTAAATAATTGAGGCCCCAAGATTAGAAAATATTTTGCAGGCTTTATATGCTAAACAACATCACCCACTCCAAGATGGTTTCACATTGAAATTCACATCTTGCAAGCTACAACCATGTGAATGCTGCATTTTAACTTAACATGAAATTTTGGATTAATTAGAATTTGAAATCAATAGAAATCACATTCAAAATTGTTTAAGATATCATAATACAGAATGATAAATTCCATAAGCAACCTTTCTTAGGAAGGTTGTCACCAACACTATGAATATTTTAAGTCAAAAAATATATCCTGCAATCATCCTCTTTAAAGAAAGTAAACTTCCACAATGTGGGAGTCTTTCATATTCTAATGTAGGCCTGAATCAATTTGGTGAATTATATTAAAATAATCTATCCAGTTAGTTCACTAATTAGTATATAACATTGAATCCTAAGATTCTATCCATCAAGCCTAGCTTGAATATCCATTATTATACCAAAGCAAAATCCATAGTCTAAAAGCTCAATAAAGCTTGACCATGGAACTTGGAATGAAGCATGCTTCAATATTTCGCATTCAGATTGCTGCCAGATTGTTGTATTGTATATGACATTTCCAGCACATCTTATCATGCCAACATTTCCTGATTTCATTCAAATCAAAATATAAATGCACCACACACAACAAATTTCTATCTCTATCAGAAATTGGATTTTGAAAATTCTAACTAATAAGAAAAGAAACACAAAGTAATGGGATGAGTATGTTGCCACATACATTTGAAATAGCTAATGTCTCCAAGTATGCTATGAAATAAGAAAGGGCCAAAATCCATGCAGCTTCAGTGACCAACCGAATTGAATGTGGTAAGTCTGCAATGGAGTGGCGCAGTCTACGGAGTGTTATATTGGAAGCCATGTGGTAAAATAGGAAGCAAGCATGAGTGAGAAGGAATGTTGTATGGGGTACCTGTAATGTGACAAATTGTAAAAGTTACATTAGATTCAGTAACAATAATCTGTGTGTAAGATAACAATAATTATGACCATGACACTGATGCTATAATCATGCATAGTCTATTCCAAGTATGATTGTTATAACTATCAATAGTATAAGACATGAAGTAATAGCAGAGATGTGGAAATATACATGCTACTCTGTCCCCATGAAAACATTATTCAAAGTTACGAGGATAAAATACTCCATAATTGTGGGAAGTTCTATAACAAAATACAAGGATAAAATACAAGGATGAAACATACTACAACAAACTACATCTCTGACTTCTCCTTCATTACTCAGGAATATCGCAGCATCTAGCTGGGACCATTCATCTATTCAGAGTTACAAGGATAAAATACGCCATATATGCATGGGAAGTTCTATAGCAAAATACAAGGATAAAACATACGATAACCAACTACATCTTTGACTTCTCCTTCATTACTCACATGAATATCACAGAATCTAGCTGGAACCATTCATCTATTCAAAGTTACAAGGATAAAATACTCCATATTTGTGGGAAGTTTTAGATATATATGTGTGTGTGTGTAGAGAGAGAGAGAGAGAGAGAGAGAGAGGTAGATTTGGCTACATTTGAATGTTACCAAGTTTAGATCCGGTCATCTCCCCCATCCTTGGATCCACTCACGAATCCCAAAGATAGAAAAAGCGAAAAAGATGGAAATGGCTTCGGAATTCGTGTGGATCCAAGGGTAAAAAAAATGAAATAAATGGTAGAATAATTTATATAATTTATAACATAAAAAAAATCTAAAAAAATATATAATAGTAATATATTTAGCCCATTAGCTCAATGAAAAGCCTCCTCTTTCTCAACTAAAATTTGTAGTCTCTTAATGTCTTTCCTTTCTTTTTCAGATGATCGCATAATTTTTTGTATTCTATCTTTATCTTTTAACCTTTAGCTTTTTATAGAGTAAAGAAAATAATTATGTATGAAATGATACATCATAAAGTCAGTACAATCTAATAAATATAATAGACTTAAAAAAAAATTTACAAATATAACTTATGAAGAAAGGCAGATTTTTCTTTTATTTCAAATCAGATCAAAAGTGCACGCTTTTTTTGCCTCATATGCACCTATATGAAGGCACCTGATCTAGGATATAGGAAGCAGCTAACCCTTAACACCTTGCGCCTCGCGCCTTAAAGTATAAAAAGCATCTAACCCTTGACACCTTATACCTCGCGTCTTAGGCATGCCTAAGGTGCGCCTTTGACAACATTGTGATGATGATGATACAATGTGCATTACAGAGGATCAGCTTAGGAACAAATGTCAAAAAGGATAAATCAAATCCAAATATTTAGGGTCCTGCTTGCTGGTTATGTTTCAATTAATTAATCACATTTGATAGTTTACCAGATTTATATCTTCATTATGAAAATGAAATACTCCATTTTATCAATTTCTATCAACAATATACAACTACGACCAGAAAATAACAAAACTGGACACTGCATCGATCATGAAAAAAGGACAGCCTGGCCTCACAACTGCCTGTCTCTTACATTGTTCATTCTCCATGATGGAAAAGTATATGATGCTCCAAGTACTGTGAAGAAATAATGAGTCCAAAAGTAGTTCCCAACATAACTAAAAATCACTATCCAGAGATTTGCCTGCAGCAAAATAGAGTCAGAATCATTTAATATCTGGAAAGTAAGTAGGAATGATCCTAAAGCAACTATTTAGGATAAGACAACATTCTGAATAACAGAAAGGAATTTTGTGTGTCTGCATGTGAACTTCTGAATAGGCATTTCATGAAGAGTGGACACGTGATATGAGCAATGCAAGAACTGCAGTATTCTGTTTAATAAGTAATGCTGAGTATGTTATTGTTGTATTCAAAAGCATGAAAACCTAATTCAACAACACTGCGTAAATTAGACTGCAAGGACTTCAAACATAAATCTCATAATTATAGTTACAAGAAAGATTTTGTACAAGGAGTAAATAGCCTATGGGTGTTGCCATGCTTGTAAGATTGTAATCAGAAGTATCCACTATCCATCAGTTCCTTTCATCAGAAATTCATGTATTTAATGTAAATTAGTTCCACTTAACTGAAATGAATAAAAATCTCTTTTTTCAACACTTCTTTGACTTGCAGTTGTCAAAGACAACTTTAAAGAAGGTCATGGCTTGCATCAGGAGTTAACTTAGATGAAGTTTATGTATATAAAAAACAGCAACAAAAGACAAAATATATAATTTTCTTTTCTTTTTATTTCTACACATCATAGTTGAGAGAGAGCAACTACATGAAGTTTACTGTGGATAAACACCACCACCAACAACAACAAAAACAACAAGAAGTTGAGGATAAAAAGTACCATCAACATCTGAATATAATAAACAAATAAAAGATACATGCTGAAAAGAATAAAAGAATCATTATTGCACAATGAAAACAATATAAAAGTATAGACCAAGATCAATCGTACTAACTCATACTGATCATACAGGTAAGAAACCGATACAATATCGAATTTCGATTTGATATAAATCAAACTGGTTTGAACTAGGTGAAACTGCACTATACCATCAAGTACTGAGTGATATTATAGTTCAGAGTAAGAAAAGAATTGGTATTCCATTTTAGTATGAGGTGCAAACCGTACCATACTAACCCATACCATACCAAACTGGTAATATGCTATTACAATTCTTAGTACCAGTTTTGTAAACCTCCATATGGACAAGTGGATACACTTTCACCACTGTTTCTTAACAGCCAGGCATTGAGATACTGACCCTGTTCAGCTTTCCACAAAAGAAAATCATATGGAAACCCTAAAGAGATAAAGTATTGGGCAACACGGGAATTGAAATTAGATCTATAAATAAAGTAGTGACGAATGTCTTCAGAATTAATCTGATCTTAGATAATGCAAGTTCCATCAAGTGCTTTCACTTTTGATTATCCTAGAGCCTTTTATGCTTCTTTTCATGGCAAGAAGTTATCCACTGGGCCATCTGATACACACACAAAAGCACACACGCATGCACACATATATATGAATTTGAGAAGTTTTGAAGGGAATTTCACTAATGTGGTGACACTTGTGTTCTTAGACTTGTGTGAGGTTCAAAAACAGAAATGTTACCTTTACCCAGTAACGATCCTTCAAACATTTGCTTTTGTCTGCCTGCAAGAAAGAACAAATAATCAGACCCCTTAAACATGGTAAATACTAAAATGATTTAATTATCAAGAGTTATCCTGCTCATCAGTTAAGATTAGAAGTTTATAATACTTACAAATACTAGGTTTAAAGAGTACAATGAACACGCTTATGCAAGTGGCATGTTCTATTGATGATTACTAGAATGACTTTTTCTTCATTTTTTTTTCAAAGAACAGGTTGGTATGGCTTCCCATTTTATGCATTAACTTTCTTTCTTTAGGTAAATCTTTATCTATTTTTTGCATTCCCATTTTTGTTTCTAGCATTGTTTTTAGAAGCAATTTGAGTCCAGCAGCTACTCTTCAGTTTTCATTCCACTTTTCTTTTGCTATTATTCAGTTTCATTGCATATCTTATCTTTCACTCTGTCCAGGCATGCTATACATGGATGTGAGCTAACACAGAATGTAAAAAATGTAAAAAATTATTGCACAGGCAATATCTCAATTATCACTGACGTGTTCATTAGCAAATGCTTGCATTTAAGGTCACTGTATTATTCCAGTAGGAAATTTTTACTTAATATAATGTCAATAACTATGTCAAAATGTAGGCAAATACTTCCAATAACATCACATACAGTGAAAAAAATATACCACCGATAGCTTATGTAACCAACTAATCTATCTAACAATGGTTTACAGAAACATAACAAAGAACAAGACATATTCAATTTAGATTGTAATTCTTTGTCAAAATAGCATATTTTAACTTTGAATTTAAAAAGATCAATGCTTTACCAACTCAGAAATCTCAGCCAAAAAGTCACTCAGCTGGTGCAATGCAATGATGTTGCCCCCTTTGAATTGGCATCACAAAGTGTGTCAAACAATGAAGCAAAGAGAAAGTTATAAGACAGCTGAGGGACATCTTTGACTAAGATTTCTGAGTTACTTTGGCATTGCACGTCTATCTTTCCAAAGAAAGAGCAGGGTGTTAGCGTGTGCACCTCTCCAACAACGAAAAGGGGAATCAGGAACGCCGGAACGGTAGAAACCAACCCAAGAAGTAAGTACTCCAATTCAGTGAATCTCTGCCATCACAATCAGTTTCGTTAGAATGTCACTTTCATAACTATAAAATACTAAGTAAAACAAGTATTCATCATTTTTATTTTTTTTTTTGAAAAAAAACACTTTTTAACAATAGAATGTTTGCTGAGATGATCGTAACCCGCAATGTAGATTTGATATAAACCACATAAATCCTTTTGACTTTAAATTCTCAGTTAAAAAACAAATTTTTACTTCAAAAACGCATCAAGATCCGATCTTTTTCTAGATTCCTCCTGGGAGAACCAAAAGATACGAGAGAAAAGAAGCAAAGAAAGGATCCAGACCTCGTAAAGTTTGTAGGGAACCACGATTCCAATCGTCAGGGTTAGCCAGAACGGGGTGTACAGTAGAAAAAAGGCCTCCCCCCATCTCTTGCTCGGATTCGAAGCAAGCCATAAGCTTTGGCACACAGTGGAGCTCTTATTTGCTCCTTTTCTTCCTCCAAGGCCTGCAAAAATGGGAGATGGCAAACCCTAAGGAAAGGAGATCGCCATTGGAGTGATACTGGGCAAGAAATCGGACGCGTGGCGGCTTTACCTCCCATCCGTCGGACGCTTGGTTGTGTCTCTCCGACAAGCCAGCCAGCAGCGGATTTCGCCGCGGACTTTCGGGCCAGGCTCCCACTTGCGCCGCCAGCTGCCGTCTTACCGCTATCTAGTAGGGGTTGAAGGAGGCTTCGGCTCACCTTTCGGTGAAGACACCATGTGCAGAGCTGCTCGGGTGTTCGAGAGAAGACACCAAACACAGAACTCACCCAAGTGGAAGGTGCCACGTAAGGTGGAGAGCCGGTTGTTGCAGGGAGCTCGGATCCCCTCCGTTCACTGCCACATCATGGGATCAGATCTATGCAATGTCTCCATGACGAACGTGAAAAATTAAAATGAAAAAAAAATTCATAATGATAAATAAAGATAATTTCTTTACAAAATTCAATAAATTTAGTAACTTAAAATTTAAATTATTAAAATTAAGATATTTAAAATATAATATCCATATTAATACTTAAAACTAATTTTAAATTTTTTAAAAAATAATACTTGAAGTCTTTTATATTAATTAATGAAAGAGAGAGCTAAGAGAAAGTTAGACTTATTAAAGAAGAAAAAAAAAAAAAGAGAGAGAGATTTAAGTCTTAAAGATAAAAATTAAAATTAGAAAAAACTCTAAAACACTAGTATTTAAATTATATTGATTAAAAAATAATTTTAAAATATATAAAAATCTTGTTTTAATTTTATCAATTTACAGTGAGTCATTGGATCAATAAAATACCTTTTAATTAATCTAATTTTGAACAAATCAATTATATAATTGGTCCAATTAATTAGTGGCTCACCAATTGGATCGATTGATTCGATCGAAGTCTAATAACCATGCTAATGATTGTTAAAGTTATGTAGCAGCAGCACTGCACTTTACATGTAACAAACAATATTAATACATGATGTCCAAACAAAATGTAGATATAATCGTAATTTAAATTTCTAAATTTTTTTAAATATCAAAATAGCTATCCTCCACTCACTATCTATGCCAACCACCTCACCCAATTCGAGCAAGCCTAAAAGTAGATTGAGCCACTACTTACAAAATTGGGCTTAGCATAATTAGGACTCAAATTGAGGCCAATGTCTTCTTGAATCAATCCTCCATTGATTGCCTGTAGCGTCAAAGATTGTACTATTCAAACTAAAGTTGGTGGTTATATTTTTTCAATTCAACTATTTTAATATATTTGGGACATGAAGCAAGGCTGATACTTAGGAGAATCAAAACCCTATCCCTTATCCTGAGTGGCAAGTATTGTCCTATTCAGACTAAGGTTTAATAGTTGGTAAACTGCAAATGGATTACATCTATGTGATCTTGATTCAACTGGATCCAACTCAATCTAAATTTAAAGACATGTAGATTGGATTAGATTCAAAAACCAAACATAATCTAAATTTTGGATAGGGTCCGTATCTTTTATTTTTTAATCAGACCCGACCCAATCTGATCCAACTTGTATATGATCTCAACGAACTTAAGTCAACCAAATATGGCCTTAACCTAACCCAAGTCTGATCTAACTCGACCCAAAAATCCAACATAGATAAGCATTCTTCTTTACTCTAATTATCCATATCAATTCATTAAATGTACTCTCATTTAAATTAATTCCTCTTTTTCATTTTTATAACTACATCTCATCTCTTCTATTTTTACTTCACTGTATTTGAACATTCAATTTTCATTATTTATTTTGGTGGATTTTTGTTCATAATGCCCTCAAATATATCAATACATATTTTAAAAATTATAGTTCATAAACTTAACAATGATCAATTACCTAAATGAAATAGAAAATTTTTGAATGAAAAATTCAAGTTTAAACTAGATTCTTTTAATTTTATTTAAATGTTTTAGTGATTTTATATTTAATTATTAGTTATTATATTTTATCTATAAAAGAGTAGTCAGATGTTTGACTCAAATGCAAATTCAATTCAATTCAAATATAAAAATTTTGAGTTGGGTTTGAGTCGTACTTGAGTCAACCTAAATCGAATAATCTATTGGGCCTAAAGTCCTTTCCATGAACCCTACCTGACTCGATTCGATTAGGAAATAGGTAGGGATCTAGTTCAAAATCATGTCCTAAATATTAAATCAAGCTAAGTTGAAGCAAGCATGCCTTAGTCTAACCTTGCCTAGTTATAGTCCTAATGTCTACATCCTTTCAATTCAATGGCATAGAGGAGGTGATTAAGACTCATAAATTAAACATATCATAGGATGCCATATAAATTGTTGATGCTTTTCTATGATTTCTACATCAACAAATGAGGTTTATTTAATTGGGAACCTGATAAAGCATAAACTTAATCCAAGATCCGCCTTTTGCCTCTTCTTCTTAATTAACTACACTCAACAAAAGTCACATCAAAAGTCCCTAAATCTTTCCTCCGGAGAAAAATCCTCCAATGCCCAAGTCGGTGATGAGAATCAAGAAAAATGTAAGCAAGCTGAAGAAAGAAGGGAGAAAATAAGAAAAGTATAGGAGAGAAATGGATTTCTTACCCTGAAAGGATGTCTTGGACCTTTATTTATAAATTAATCATGTTAACTTATGGTTTAAGCTTCTTGTTAATGAGTGGTCTAAATTTATTTCTTGATCTTTATACTTAGATTAATTCTTGAAGTAGCTAAAGTAATCCAAGTTAAACAATTTGGGTTAATCAAGTTCCGGCTTCTGGACTTAGGACCCTTCTCGTCTATGGACTTGTTCAACTATTATATATTGTTGATTGTCATTATATCATTTTGCCACGTGTCTTCATCATACGCTTTTGATTATTTTACCATTATCATTTGCCCCCCACTTTTGTAGATTTGAACTCTAACTTTAAGTTTAATTCTCAAAAGTAGACGGTATATGAAGAGTCTATGTAAACTTGCCCTCTTACTTCTTGTATGCCATCCTTCAAGTAGGATCGATTTTATTGATCCAAAGGCTTTTTCTCATCTAATTAGTGGTGAGTTAAATATATTTCTTATTAGATTTTTCTCTTTGACTTGTGCATACTATTTTTGGCTATTCAACTTTTATAAACTTTTTTGGATTTTTAGTCTTTGTGGGTTTCCTTGGCTTTTTAACCTACGAGGAATTCCTCAGCTTTTTAGCCTTTACAAACTTCCTTGGCTTTTTAACTTGTATGAACTTCCTCAACTCTTTAACCTTTATGGACTTCCTCTGCATTTTAGCCTCTATGAACTTTCTATGAACTTCCTTAGCTCTTTAGCCTTTATGAACTTTCTCGGCTCTTTAGCCTTTATGGGCTTCCTTGACTCTTTAACCTTTCAGATTATTTATACGTACATATGTATATACTTTCTTTCGATTAGTACCCCTATACTTATTATAATCCTCACTAAATTCTTATTATTTCAAAATAGAGTAATGAATGAAGCAAACTCTTTGAATCAATCATTAAATAAGGTAATAATGGTTACAGCCTCTTAGTATTTTGAATTAATTATTATGGGAAAGGGTGGCTTATGAGGGCCTCATTATCATTCTAGAGCACTTTGAATGCTATGTATCAACATTTTATTGCCTCTATTTATGACAGAACTCATCATTTTCTCTTTCTTTGTCCTCTATAAAGAGAATAACATATCTATATATAATATAAAGAAAGGATTATCTCCTCTAATTTTAGTTGATAGATATAGACCTTCTCCCTGTTTTGTTAGATCACATTTTTTTTAGATTTTCCCTTGAGCTTTTATTCCTTCTTCCAGGGCTTCCTATTTTGCAATTAAAGAAAGGATTTTCTCCTCTAATTTTTGGATGACAAATATTTGTTTTATTACATTGCATTTTTCTTGGATTTTTCTTGAGTTTTTATTCCTTCTTCTAGGGCCTTTGGGCGTTACTATTTTTGTCTCTTAGAGATCTCCAAGAAAGTTTATACTCGAGTTCCCCCCCCCCCCCCACCCCTCTCCCCTTTTTTTTTTGTTTTCTTGAGCAGTTTTTAACAACTTAGGTATGTATGTGCTCGAGAACCAAGCTTATTAATGATAAAACCCATAATTGATTGTTCCCTGAGAGATCATGAACCTTAGTATTCTCTTAAAATACTAGCCTTTTTCTATGCCTCTATAAATATAAAGATTATCACCCAAAGCCTGCACTATGCATGCCATTTTTTATCATACATACCCATCTTGGGTGTTTGAACACCAAACTTTTGGTGTTTGAATTCTTTGACACTAAGATCTTAGCATCTAAAGGTTTTAGTTAGAAAGTTTAGATTTATTACTCCTTTTATTCTGAAGAAAACTACTAACACCACAATCTTGTTATAAGATTCAAATTTCAAATTTTAGCATGCTTGTTACCATCTTCAATCTTGTAAAATTGTATCATAACATTCCAATATTCAAATATTAGAAGTTTGGCAACCGAAGGTTCGAACAACAAGATTAAGGAATCTGATAAATTGAGCTTATCCACACTACACTAAGCATCACCTTCTTCACTTGGAAACCCATTCCTAAAGAGTAGATAAGCTATGAAGTCAATCTAGAAAGATATCACTAAGTTAAGATCCTAGCTTTGAGGTCTACTTTTTAAGTGAACAAAGTCATTAGATCTTAATCTAATGAATACAATAGTCACTAGAAAGTCAAACAATGGCTAACATACATTTTTTAATAAAAATTATTTTATAATTAATAGATAAATATAAATAATTTTATTAAATAATAATAAAATTATATATATATATATATATATATATATATATATTATATGTTTCAATATAAGTCAAATTGAATGTGAGTGAGCTAATCATGCTATGTGTTTGGCTCATTTATATTTTTACTCAAAAACTTAGCTTGCATTTAGTTCATTTATCAATTGAGTGATATAATTAATTAAATTAACATGAACATTAAGCCAAACATGAGTTACTCACAAATAGCTTACTCATTTTATGGATATAGCTATATTATATAAAGAGAGAGTAAAGAAAGAACATTACACCCATCACCAAATTCAATTAATATCAGTGGTCGAAAATAAAAATGCAAGTCATTGGATGTGATATATAAGGCCTAAAATATCTACATATAAGAAGTCAAAATTTTCTAGATGACTATTTATCAAGTTATCTCAAAAAAAGCGTGCCATAACATTCCATTATATGCAATTTCCAAGACATACAATTTCTTGTCTATAAATATTTTAACCCTTTTAAATCAAATCTAGCAGCTTGCATTTTTATTTGATTAACTACCAACATTGAATTTGGTGATAAGTTAGTCTTTTGTCTATAGTCCATGCATATTGCAACCATACCCTTATTTGACAACACATAAATAAGTATGTATGTACTTTTTTGGATATTTAGGAATTTTAAATAAAAGTATTCTATTAACATCTTCATGAACATTGCAATTTTTCTTATTAATAGTGTGATGCACCATTTATCCTTTTTTCATATTAATTAGAAAAATTTGGCTAGGTCATAACCTATACCTATTTATCTAATTATTCTTCCTATGGGGAATGATGTTAAGGATTTTCATTTTGCTAGTCATTTAGTACTACCAAATTAAGGGTTACTTTCTTCTTTCATGTTTAGTTGTTTTTTATATAGGTTGGATTTTTAGAATATTTTAAAGATACAATAGATTGGTTACATATTGTACACTTTTGTTAATGCATTAATGATCTTTATATTTGGTCCATTTAAAAAGGCAATTTTTGTAATAAATTTGTATTGATATGTTCTATCATGGGTATTATCTAAAACTAAATCTAGTTCCTCTAATATATTTGTTGATTAGTCTAGCCATAGTACGTGACTAAATTAATTTTAATGTTCAATGATGGATGACTAAACTAACATTTATAATGAAGAATGGATAACCCTAATTCATGGCCTTAATGATAATGCAAGTAAATTTAAAATTAAAATATAAAAAGTTAGTTTAAAATTAAGATGAAATACAAGCTACGAAAATACTATCATCGTTGGGTTCACATAAGATGCATGCTATATTGGGTGTCAGGTACCAACCAATAAACCATGAAAACATTGGCTACATGTAGTGCATGCAATGCCAAGCACCGACTAGGGGTGAGCAATGGGTTAGAGTAGTTTGAAAACTAATGTCAACCCAATCTGATAGAGTTGGGTTGCTTCAATTTTATATTCAAAATTTTAGAACCAACCCTTTTCAAGTTAGCCCTCTTTCTTTTTGTAGAATTTTTTTTTAAAAAAAAGTATTCCGAAGAATCAAACCTAGAATATTATATAGATTTCATGTGTTGGCTACCATCTCTATTAAGAAATCTAATGCATTAAATTAGTCAACAAATACTATATATATCTTTTTGATTGACCATAATTAAGAGAAAAAAATTTTGCTATTAGATATCAAACATGCGTCAACAAAAATCAATTTTACCTTAGAATCAACCCAGAACTAAAGTGACCTAATTAAGTTAGTTTTGAGTTGGTTCTAGGATATGGCTAGTTCGATTCTGGGTCCAAAATCCTAGAGTTGATCCTCATTGGGTTGGTTCTAAATTTTGACCTAGAATCAAACAAACAAAACCTATGCTCACCTCTAGCACTAACTAGTAAATCATGACAATGCTAGATACATGCCAAACTTGGCAAACCCTCAGGGGCTAGGATCCAACATGCTATCATCACCTCGCAATCAATGGTTGCCTTCTAACCATCTAATTATGTTTGAAATATTTCGAGAAAAATAAAATCTTAAAAAGACATCCATTATCATTAAATAAAAGCAAAATCAAGACCTACACCTATGAAAAGCCCTTATAGATATGCTCTCAAGCATGTTTTGGATATAGAAGAGTGCTATGCCCTCTCATAACATGCATGCATGTCAACTAAGAAAGTTCTACATAAAAGCATAGTATATAAGCCCATTAATTATCAAAATAAAACTTGCAAAATCATGTTGCTAAGTAAAAAGAAATATATAAATACTGATCAATCACCAAGCAACTTCCATCAACCACAAAGAGCTTCTATTGAGTATGTTGTAGGCATAGGAGAGAACCATCTTCCTTAAAAAAAATCCTACAAATCTAATAATCCCTCAACATGATAACCATAGCATCCAAAATATATTTTATTTCTACTATAAAAATCAATAACTCATGGATAATAACCTACTCCTTATAGAGGAAACTACAAGAGGCATAGCTAAGATAGAAGCAATCACCTAGTCTACAATATTGGATAAAAGGAGATCATGGGCTAATAGATTAGGGCATCATTATCGAATCTGTACATTAATAGCTACCAAGATCCCAATAAAGCCTTGAAACTTATGAAGGAGTAGCAATATACAAGAAAGGAGGTCGAGGTTTGAAAAAATAATGCTCTCGACCCCAATAAAGTAGCTAATCGGGCCAAAAAAACCCATTTGGATCGAATCGATTCGGATCGACTTGCTTATAGTTGGAGGAGACTTGATAAGGCCTTGAAACCTATAAGGAATTAGTAACACTAGAAAAATAGGTTTGCAAAAGTGATGCTCCCAACTCTAATAGAGTAGCCATTCAAGATGTTACTAAGCTAAGCCAACTTGCTAGCAGCAAAAAGATGAGGGAATCAAATTTCTCAAGCACTATGTGTTAGCATATTGAAGCATCAATGCACTAGATCATCTTATCAATGATCATTGAGGAACTAGAATGGTCTCTACATCGACAAAGGAGTAATAAAATAGAAAAAAAAGGTAAGTTTTTGGTAGATTCAAGCTTCCAACCTTATGGATTGAAGCTTTTGTGGAGGTAGCAAATCAAGGTATCACTAAGCCAAACTTAACACATCGACAAGATATGGAACTACCAATATAGAGAAAGGAAGGGAGGTAGGGTGTGGGAGAAGAGACTCAAAAGAGGAGAGAGAAAGAATGAAACCAAATATAATAGCAACAGCTTAAAATGGAGCCCGTTTCCTCTCTTCCTAAAGAATTTTTTATTATGTCTATTATAGTTTTTAGTGCATATTAGAAAATAGAATATTTCAGTCTTTCAAAAAAAAAAAGAAAAAAAATAAAAGGTTTGGTTGAAATGAATAAAATAAGTCCCCTATTAATCTTAGATAATATTATAATATTTTTGTAGACTCAATTAATGTAATATTATCTTTTTGGCACCAATTTTTTTTGGATCATTTATGCAATTTATAATAGCTAACAAATCACTTTCGGACGAAATATTTGAACTACAAAACAATAATTTAAGGCCCTCCCAGCTGTGTAAATAAATAAGGTATAGTGTCCCTTTTTTTTTTATTTTTGGCTATTTAATATTTCCTTTTGGAACCTCTTTTTGATGTGATGATGGTTGCAGGTTGCTTAATTTTCTCTAAAACAATGGTTGTGATGGTGTTATAATAAAGGCTGATCGATGATTTGATGCCATCAAACGGCCTGCAAATCACCTTCAAAGCAAAATATCTTTGCTATAAGCCAGCGGTCAGGGGCCTCCCGGGCTATGGGAAAAAATATATATATATATTTAGGAAAAAAGATAAGCATGTGAAAGTGCTGGCTATGGGGTTCGAACCCATGCGCACTTCTGTGCAGAAGATCTTAAGTCTTCCCCCTTAACCACTCGGGCAAACCAGCGAGGATTGCAGCGGCAACCTGCCGCCTGGTTGATATATTTAGACTTATTCATCAACTGCTTGGTTCCACCTCCTCTTCTCTGCCTTTGATAGCCGAGTTCATAATTAGTTAGTTAACCATTCGTCATCGAAATTGTTTTCATCTATTATATGTCGGTCAAAATAACTAGAAGCGTAAAAAGGGGGATATAAAAAAACTTGCCCCCTTATTCTCTAGTTTGGATGGTAACTTTATGTAATGTTGATTCAAGACAACAAGGCCATTTGTTTGCACTATCCAAGGCCTTCATTCGTTCTGTTGGAATTATTTATCAAAATTTCCCATCAGATTGATAAACCGTCTAGCTCATCACAAGGAATTTACAAATCATTTTCCTTTGTCTTATAACTTTGATCATCTTCTCACCATCCACCCTACTGTTCTTTCAACCCCTCTAGGGTGAAACATATCTATGCTTAAGTTTTTCATTGAAATGAAATGATTTTTAAAAACATATATAACTATTGCCTTACTAAGGCTGCAAATCCGATTAGATCTGATCTGATCCATATCTAAAGACCCATGGGTTGGATCGGATCCAGATCTTATATGCTTTGATTTGATCCAATCCAAACCTAATTTATTCCGATTCATAAACTTTAATTATATAAATCTTAGTTTCCTTTCCTCAACTATCTTTATAATTTATTGAATGAACTCTAATTTAAACTACTTCTCCTTTTCATCTTAATAATAAGATTTTCTCCAAAGTTTTTTTCTCTTATTATATCTAAATATTTATATTTAATTTTCATAGATTCTTTTTTATAATGTGTTTAAATATATCGATAAATATTTTAAATATCATAATTTATAAATATAATGATAATCATTTACTTGGATGAAATTAAGAGATTTTGAATAAAAATTTATGTTTAAGTTTATTCTTTTTAATTTTATTTAAATTTTTTAATAGATATATGTTTGATTATCAATTACTGGATTTTAGGTTAGAACCGAATCATTTGTTAGGTCTAAAATTTCTTTGATCCGTTCAACAAATGAATTGAGTTTGGATCCAAAATTAAGGTTTGAATATGAAATCGAATTAAATCAGAATCAAGTATAATCTGATCCGATCTAATCCAACTATTTGGAGCCTTATGCTTTATAGGAAAGATATAAAAAAAACTCCTTTGGGAATGAATGAGCTAATGATGGTAGTGGATTTAGGTTATTATAACTCTAGCATTGATCTCCTTTTGGAAGGTCATGAAAAATAAGAAAGATCATTTCATCGCAAGATATATTAAATGATTCTTCTTTCAAATTTGTTGCTTGTTTTATTGGTGACCAATAAGGCATTTCTCAAATTTCTTTTCATGTTTTGAGTATCTGTCAAGGGCCTTAACATGTGGCATTGATTAACATATATCCTCGGTATCATTTGTTCGTTTACAGTCAGAATACTAATTTATGACCCCTGCAAACTAGTTCCATATGTGTTATTACAACTAGAAATCTAATTAACATGTTCTATGCAAGCTCATCCAATAAAATCTAACAAGATGTTGCATGTTCACATCAAAGATGGCCAATGCATACATTATTTGGTGGGTGAAACATCTTGCAGCTGTCCTAATCAATGGAATATTTTTATTTTCCTAGATCTAGCACACGTAGATATTTTTGGTTGTATCTATCTCAATATTTTTTTTATCCAAAATAATTAGAAAAAATAGATGCATTTATTAGCATCAAGGTTTGTGATATCAAAAAGCGGTATTGGACCAATATAGTTTAGTATGGAGCATACCATATCAAACTGGTAGCATATCGATCAGGTAAATTGAGAGGTCTCAACCCTTAAACCACATTGCACCAAGCTGAATCGAGCGATTTGATACAGTATGGGATAGTTTTGTATAGTTTAAGATAAGTTAGGGATTGATTTATGGCGATTCAAGATCAGTACAGGATTAGTTTATGGTGATTTGGAGAGGTACGGAATGATTCAGCTTCTATACCAAATCAAATCATAAATTGTATTGATTTCGGGATATTTCAACCATCCATGATTAGTATACACTTTGTGCCATACATCATGCATTTAAAAATTTATGCCATTCCTAAAGTTGCACCTAATAGATGATGTTAAGGTATTTTTTAATTAAAAATTCATTATGATTTGATTAATTAAAAGGATTCAGTTGTCATATTTTTTAAATATTTTTTAAAAAAATTAAACTTTACTCTCATTTATTTAAAGCTATCCTTCAATGTTCTTGTTTTGCCTTCTAAGTATGATCTAATTGTTGCCCAGCTAAGTAACCCAAGAGGGAGGATGAATTGGGCTCTTTAAAAGTTTTTAGCAAGTATATGCGATATTTCAAAACAATAAAATCTGTGTGAAAGTGGAGTAATGATTGAAGAAACAAATAATAATAAAAATAATAAGCACACACATAAACACAGAAATTTATAGTGGTTCGGTACCAATCCTTGCACCTACGTCCACTCTCCAAAAATCTCTTGAAAATTTTCTTCACTAATCGTTCCACAAACGATTACAATCCAAATTAACACAGCTAGCTTCTTGTTTCCCAGGTACAAGAGAGTCTTATCCTAACTATCTCAACTAGCTTCTTATTTATCAGGCACAAGGGAGCCTTACAAGCCACTAATTTTGGGTTTGGCACACCCTACACAAGTTTCAATTAAGTTGAAACCCAAACAGTATACAAATAGACAAAGTTTCGGAATATACAGCTCCTCAATGAGCAAATGAAACAATAATAGCACTTTACAGTTTTTGAAGGTCTCCTCCTTAGATGAGTTTCTCCTCTTTAAATGCTGGAGTTATGAGCACTTGAAGAAGCTTCTTGAGTTATTGGTTGGAGCCTTGAATGAACTTTAATGGCCTTTCAAGCTTTGCTGCATACCTTCTCTTCAAATGGAAGAAAACTGAGTTTTCTTTTGATTTTTCTCCATTTTTTCCACTTTTAATCCTTCAAAAACACTCCAAATCTCTTGCTAATCCATTACATTTACGTGTATTTATAGTCTATTGAGGAATTGGAACGTTAAACTAGCCGTTTCTGACCGTTGGAATGTCAGAATTAGTCATTACTGTGCTTTCCTAGGCGTTAGTCGGCATGATAGTTGACTACTCTGAGATCTCTCATTGTCCAAGCCACAGTAATCGACTACTTAGTCAACTAACTTAGAAATCTTCACTATCTGACCACAGTAGTCGACTACTTAGTCAACTAACCTTAAAAATCTCTCTGTCCAGACCACAGTAGTTGACTACTTAATCAACTAACTTGGAAATCTTCACTGTCTGACCACAGTAGTCGACTATTTAATTGACTAACCTTGAAATTTTCTCTGTAAAAACTTTTGTGGCATAGTTTTGACTTGTTAACTTGCATGGGAATCGGCTAATGGCTTCAAATTCTCTGTTTCTTCCATTTTAAGTACCAGTAGCTGGCATGAGAGTTGACTAATGGCTCCAAAATTTGAAAACTAAATCCAAGGCCAAAAAAACTCATTGTATTGAAGAAGATAAATGTTCTAGCTCTCATGGCTTGAACTTTCCTCATTTAAAAACTTCTCAAACATCTGAATTTCACTTGATTGAAGCTTGAGACATTTTTCTTGGATCTTGATCCTCTACAAAAATTTTATTCTTGAACCATAAACTCATTCAAAAGCTTGGAATTCATTTTGTTTATTTTGGTGACTCATGTATGCCTGCATTGCATTATAGTTCTTCACCAAACTCATTAGTAACTTACTTAATTATTTTATGATCATTAAAATCAATGCGACGTCAACACTGATATTGAAGCCATTTATGATGTAGCAGACATGATGTGGACTTTCGGCCTGTGGGAGGCTGGAGAACAAATTTTTTTTTGGGTTGGCTTGGTGCTAGGCAATTTTAAAGCCCAATACAGTAGCGAAAAAAAAAAAAAAAAAGCTTCGATAATCTTTCATCCTTTTTAAGAATGTTTTCCATGTGATTAATTTTTTTATGAAGATAATTTTCTCCTCTTATCTTTCAAATTATTAACCTATCATTTAAAAAAAAATTATTCCGAGGCCAAAAACAAGTTAAAATATTAGAATAAATAAAATATTAAATAATTCCATCATTCTCTTTCATCCTAATTTTTTATGTTAATAATATTAATAAAATATTAATGATACTTTCATATTTTTTACATTACTTTATTTCAAACACAATTAACAGAAAAACTTTTATATCCTAAAAATTTGCATTAAAAAATACTAGCTCTATCTAACTTTTCACCCTCATTTTTTTTAAGCTTCATACCAAATGCACCTTCAACTATATATATATATATATATAAGAGATATTCTCTTGTTTAGCATTTGGTTTGATGATTGAGGCATCACTTTCCTGTATCTAACTAGGCCCCATATGAATTTGCAAACCAGACTTGATCCAATTAATTGCAAACGAAATCAATCAAACTTCAAAGAAAGCCAGACCAACAATATAGAGACTAGAACCAAACCCAAACCCACCAAGCCCAACCTAAAAAGGATGCCAACGTTCCAAGTTCAAGTGATAGATTCACATTCATATCTAATTTATTGTCTTGGAGCTGATAGGAGTCCAATCCACATCATATTACATCCCATCCTCACATTTCGCCTTTTGCCACATGGCACTCATCTTTGGTATCTACATCACCATCTTCCATCCAATGAATTGAATCATATCTAGGTTTTCTTCCAAGGATTCAAGACTGCATTTGTATGTGTTTGAGGGAAAAAAGAGTATAGAGGAGGAAAAACAATTACTTCAATAGGTTATGCTCTTATGTGTTTTGTTCCGATCATCTTAAAAGTCTTACGAACTCCTTATGATCTTTTTTTTCGACTCTATATTCTAAAGTCAACAGTTTTCATCCTCATCCTCACATTTTAACAAGAAGGAATGTGAGCTTTCACCTAGTTTTTTAAATTTCAATAACTCTTTCAAACTTGAGAGGTATCTAGATTCAAAATAAAGATATCTAGAAAGAAGAGAGAAAAAATAAGAAAGAAGATAAAAAGAAAAATTTCATATGTTCATAATGTGGTTGTTATAATCAGCAAGAAGTTTTGGTATAATGATTGTTTTCGGATGACAGACTGACTTGGTTCTCACTTCCAATGTATAAATAAAGGCAAAGTGAAGAGACAAAGAGTTTATTTAACCTAAAGCTGTGCCTACCATTATGCTAAACTAGTTTTGAGTTGAGAGCTTGGAGCCTCATCTTCACATTGCCTTATCCTATTTATAATAAACTGGCCGAGGATCAAAACAGTAGGAAATATGATTGTCTAAAACTTCCAAGCAAGTGCCATCCATGTTCTACATGCATTATCTAGATTGTCTTGTAACTGTCTAGCTTTTGTAGTGATGAAATTTCCTTCATTTGGTTGAGGAGAGTAACTATTAAAATCTTCCATCACATACTCTATTCCAAGTTATAAGTACTTGGTAACTTCTGTATGGGGATTACCATGTAGTATACCAACATTTGATAACTACTTATGCTCTTTGTTTTAGAGCACATTCTTATGATTCACTTCTTTTGACCTTATAGTCCATTAAATTGCTCAAACCTTTTAACTAGTTCCTTGACTGAGAAGTTTCTAATACATATTACTTTCATTCTAGCTTCTTGATTAAAAGGTTTCTAGTATTTATACTTTTCCTCTAGTCTCTTGATTGAAAAGGCTTCTAGCAAATTTTTTTTTTAATCTATTTTGATAAATTGTATTGCTTATTGACACAATGCTTTGGCTATTAGTTCAAAAAAATAATTAATTGGAATTACTTAAATTTTTTTGTTTATACAATCCTTACCATTTTTTCCTTCCAACATGGTCTCTGTTAATTAGATTGGGAGAGAGGTGGAGAGAAAGGAATTTTTTAACCATATGCTTGGTTTTTATGAGTATTCTTATTTTTTATTTTTATTTATATATAAAATAAAAACTCTTACAAAAACATATTTGGTGATTGAAATGAAAATATTTTTTTTAGATACCATAAATATAAGATAGTAAAAACTGAAAATGGGCTAAAGATATTTTTATCATTTCCAATCAAAACAAAGAAAAGAACAGAGAATAAAAATAAAAAAACTTGAATATGAACAATAATTTCTTTAATTTTTTCATCTCTTAATTTTAGAAAATAATACTCAGCGATTTTCTGAAAAATAAAAAATAAAAAATAAAGATTATTTTCTAAAAATAAAAATTCAAAATGATAATGCAAAATACATCACCCTTAAGAGCTTCTAAATATCTTAACTAGTTGAATTGGTTAACGAATAAGGCATCAATTTTATCCTTGATGGCTGAGGCTTAATATTTGTAATAGATTTTATAAGAAAAAAATATATCGATATAAATTATATATTATATAAAAAATGGACGATGATGGTAAGAGCTTTTCCGTCGGATCTTTCCCGAGGCATCCATAGTCCACACGGAGCGAGCGAGGATGTTCATTGTTTAAAAACAAAAAAAAAAAAAAAAAAAAAAAAAAACAACGATAAACCATCATTTTTCACCATTTAATTTTTGAAGTCTTCCCCAAGCTACAAACTCGCATTAACCGAATGGTCAAAATCTTTTAAATTTTATATATAATAATATATTTTGCACTAGAGCACCACATAACTTCTCCCATTCTTGTCACACATAACACGTATATATAATATTATATATCTACAAGCAAAAAATAAGATGTATTATAATTGCTGAGAATAATATATAATATAATATAATATAATACTATATAACATTATATTATATAGTCATCCACAGAAAGATTATAATATAACAATTATAATATAATACTATGTTATCTAATATGAAACTAATATAAATATAATTACAAGAAAAAAATATTTTTTAAAATAATTATAATATAAAAATAATTAACAATTTTAATAATAATTTGTAAGCGACCACAAGATCTCCTCTATTGGATTGTAAGGTGCCATTATAAATTAAAAGTCTTTTATAAAAATAATTAATATTTAAAAACAATTCATGCAATGCATGGGATAATATCATATATAATATTATATATTTATATTTTAAACTAATTTAAGTCAAGCTTAAATAAGCTGATCTTGACTTAGCTCCGTCTTATTTCAAATAAAATAAGTCCAAACGGGGTTGAATTTTTAAAGCTATAGTTTTGTGGAGAAATCTCCTATCCTTCGTTCTTCAATAAATCTATTTTTCCGCATGACTTGTAAGCCGAGTTTAAGGAAGGATCATAACAATATGTTCAATGATTGATTTAGCCTACAAGCATGATAAAATACATTTATTTA
The DNA here is from genome assembly GCA_017589505.3 of Metroxylon sagu. NCBI lineage: Eukaryota > Viridiplantae > Streptophyta > Magnoliopsida > Arecales > Arecaceae > Metroxylon > Metroxylon sagu. The sequence continues at coordinate 547,687 of JACVBY030000539.1, forward strand.
ATATTATATTATTGTAATAAATAATAATATTATTAAATATATTTAAATACATGATAAATGTCAGCAAGAAAATGATTCATCAAAGCTTATTGGAATGAAATACATTGAAAATATAAATTGATATTCCTTACATGTATTCATTATAAGCTAGATTAAAAAAGTGATGTATTGTCACTCGGCAAGAAAAAAAAAAAAAAAACCTGACGTATATAACATATTATTTTATAATTTTTGAAGTATAGCTTTAATAATATGTCACGTAGCAAAACTCTTTGTAAAAATATAATAATGCAGTTTCGATGGAATGATATGAGCACGTATATGATTTTATACTCGCCAAAAATTATGATGTCTTGTCGTATGATTAGCGAGTGCTCAAAATACATAATATATAATTATATTATATATATATATAATATATAATTAATATAATTAATATAAATAATAATATAATATTAAATATTAATATTATTAAGATAATAGCCGTATGATAGCAACAAAGGGCTACCACGTAGCAACAGATGAGCCCTACACCTTCTTAGGGCTCCGTGTGTGTGTATATATATATATATATATATATATATATATATATATATATTATATTATATTAATATATTATATATTATAATATTAATTATATATAATTAATATAAAATTTTATTATATTAATATTATGACGTGGCAATAGCTGAGCCCTGGACCCTGTCAAGGCTCAGCTTTCAGTTTTTGAAACCCTTTGTCCTATCGATTGATGTCGGCAGGCAGGTGCTGGTCCACATGAATTCCCCCATGCTTTGGCTCAGAAGAAGCAAGAATCTCGCTTGGGACACGAGATATAGCTTCGTACAAAAGCTAGCTTGTGATCACTATTTCCCTGGGGACCAAAAAGAAAAAAAAAAAAGTGAGGTGACCTTTTGACCTTCCTCGTGTGTTCCAAGGAGCTTAGCCCATTGCAGATTAAAAAAATATATTTAAGTGTGGATAAAATGTACCTTATTTGATTTTTTTTAAAACTATATTTTTTTTTTAATTTTTAAAAAAATTAAAAAAATTAAAATAAATATTTTTTTATAATATTTATTTTTTGATGAAAGAAAAAAATATACACCAACCTTATATATAAATTTTTTTCCTCTTCTTCGATCATGTATGAAAAAAAAAAAAAAAAGGAGAAGAATATTTTTTTCTTTCATTTTCTATTTCTTTCTTCATTTATTTTTCATATTAAAAAATATATTTATTTTATCATGTTATAGAAAAATATGTAATTGTAGATGAAATGTATTTTTAGTGTTTGCTTGGTATTTTTTAAGTAAATATTTTTTAAAAATAATTTTAAAAGAAATAAAAAAAGGTTTGAAAAATAAATGCCATCACCATAATATTTCTATTTATTTTTGGTGGAAGAAAAAAAAATATACATCGGCTTTATATATAATTTTCACTCTCTTTTCTAACCAAATGTGAAAAAAATAATAGAGAAATAATTTTTTTTTTTTTTTGAATTTTTAACTCAAACCAAGCTAGCACTTAGAAGCTAACACAAAAATTCTAATTTTCAATAATATTGCATTTGGTATAAATAGTGCAAATGGTAAATAATATTTATTGTTTTTATTTACTGGACCACTATATTGAGATATTTGTTAAACAACTATTTTTAATTAAATACTCCTCTAATAAGACAGAAGTTTTCCATTATTTCTCTTTTTCTTTCTCTATCCTTAGCCATATAAACCAAACTCTTGTATTCCTGATGGTCTAATAAAAACAATATTTTTCAGCAAAAAATGAAAAATTATCTCATAATTCAATTTAAAAAAAAAAATGAAATGGGTTAAAAAGAACAAGCAATAAAATTAAAGAATCACCATGTCTCATGCATCCGAAGCTCTCATTAGATCACAGTGAAATAAGATTTTACAATTGTAAAGATTTTTCTTTTTAACCCTTGTCATTATATATACCATGACGGACCTCTGAGACCGTTATAGAGACGGTTGTAACGTTAAGGCCAGTTTAAACCCAGTTTGGTGAGGGCATTTTGGGGATGAAGTGAGGTTGAGATTTAATTCGCGCAAATATACCGACCACGTGGAAACAAAGCGAGACTTTAGATGCCGTTATAGTGACTCGCGGAGGGATTAATTAACCTACTCCGATGGTGGGGCCCGTCGGATGCATGGTCGAGACAGCTGCCGTCTGGCATGGACTTGGGACGGAATTGTCTTTATGTTGCACCGCCGCGAGACAGCAAATCTAAATCCACATTTAAAAATCTTCTTGATTTTAGGCTCGGACGAAGGCGTCGGATCCATCCGGAAGAAATTTTACATTCGATGAGTTATTTGAATTTTTTTATCCAACTCAACATATTACATTTGACTTAAACATCTAATCATTATTTTATAATTAAAATCTAATAATTAATAATCAAATATAAATCTATTAATTTTATCCAAGTAAATAATTATTGGTATGTTGATAAATTATAATATTTAAAATCTTTATTGATATATTTAAAAAGGCATTGTAAATAAGAATTCATCAAAATAAATAATAAAATATAAATATTTAGAGATAATTAGAGAAAAAAATTAGAAGAGATTTAACTGTGAAATTACAAGTTGAATGAGTCTAAATTAGACTCCATTAAATAAATTTATGAAGATAATTGAAGCGAAGGAAGAAAAGATTTATATAATTAAGATTTATAGATTAGAACAAATAATATTCGGAGGATTGGGATCGATTAAAAAATAAAAAAAAATATGATACTCAGATCCAATTCGAAATTTAGATTGAGTTTAAATTTTAAACCTAATCTAATCTATGGATTTTTAAATATGGATTGGATTGGGTCACCATCAAATGGATCTAACCTATTTACAGCCATCACAAGCTGACCTGCTATACAATGAAAGGGTTAAAATAGGGCACCAAAGTGGGTGCGTGGAGAATTCTCTTCAAGGATGGAGAGAGTCGGGGGCACACAAATGCATGAGAAAGAAATTCACATGAACATGGGTCTCATCCCACAGGTGCGTCCCAATACGAGGTCAATAAAAAAAAAAAAAAGCAATATGTTCCGCTGTAAATTTTAAAATAATTAAATTTTTTAATAAATATATTTGATAATATTAATAAATAGAAGATGAAATATTATAAATGTAATGTTTAACCATATTTGGAATAGGATTAATATAAAAGATGAAAGTATGACTATACATATAAATAATATTATAATATATATATTATATATTAAATATTATTATATTATACATAATATTATATTATATTATAATATTAAATATATAATGTATATGATATATAATATATTATATATAATATATATATTATAATATAAGATAGACTTGATTATATTCGAATTTAGCCAAATTTAGATTCAACCACCTTCTCTAACCTTGGATCTACATATTTCACAAATTTTAAAGATAAAAAAAATGAAAAAAATAGGATGGCTTTGAATCTATGTAGATCCAAAATCATCATTCTTATCATATACTGTGTTGATGCACAAAATCCCACCATTATATCCTGACAAAGATCACTTCTTGCTTGATTTTATGATGACTGCATGATCTTCCAAGTATCCACATTGAAACTTGACTTTCTCCTTATTTTTAGCCAATAATAGTGCATGAGGAGGCAAATTAGAGCCTTAATTAGTAATATGAGAAACTAATGCATTCATCATTTGCTATCATAGTTTGTTTAAAATGGGCTCACAATAAAGGTGCCAAGCAAGTTATGATCAAACTTGCAATATAACTCAAAATAAATAGGTTTGTGTTAGCATAATTATCATTGGTCACAAATGGGTCGACTAGATTTAAACCATGTATTTTATATACCTAACTTATGTTATTCCATTTAGTAATTGATTGGTTGACACATTTAAGACCCATTAAACTCAATTGAATTATTTAGCTTGTTTGACTAGTTTAAAACTATATGACCAGTTGTCATTGACCTAACATACCTCAACTTCTTATTAAATGAGTTGATTATCTTTGATTAGAAAGCTTCGATTTTAGATGTATAGCCTATTCAAGAAATAGGCCGGATTCAGGTTAACAAATTTCCTTGGATGCTTGGGTCCCGACTAGCCAATTGATTGCCATCATACAATTTTGGTTCCAATCCTTCTTACAAGTTCTCTTAAAGTAATATCCTGATGTTTATTGTCCTTTTTTTTATAAAAAATACAGAAAAATACTAGGGATGGTTCTTGTCCAACATTATTTTTTCAAAACAAACAAAGAGGCATATAAAAATGTCACTTCTTATCAATATGTATGCTAGTAATAGATACCAATCACAGGCGAATCATCCTTGCTTTGTAAAACAAGAAGATGGTAAATTGTTTGCAATCCTTCTTATCATCTTAAAGATAAAAGAAACCATAAGCTCAAATAGAATTAAAGTTTTGATCCTTCATTCTTATTTCCCATTGTATGGTGACCTACTGCCATGGCATGTTGCACTCATTAAATAACGAAAATGGCAGCACTAATACTCTTTAGCAAAAAGGAGAGAATGTAATATCTATTGCTTGATTGCATAGAATCCAAAGATATGTATGACAAGTTATTGTTATATCTCATTCATTCTTTATAAAACGAGCGCCATGCTCTCTAGTGTTCCTATCTTGATGAAACCAAAACTATCTTGCCTTTATTAGTCCAATTAGGTAAGGCATATAGCTGATGTATAGAAGAATATCATGTGATAATATATAGAGATTCTTTATATGAAGAATCCAAAGTACAATTAGAATTTATGGTAATGAAACTACTTGCACTTAGAAGCAACAATAGAAAACTTGGTATTAGTCTTCCAAAACCTTCTACCCACAGACAATATAATGAAGAAAAAGTGCAAATATTTTTATTTTGTTTGATTTTCAAAGCACATAGCAACCACATGGAAAACTCTACTTATAGGGAGGAAAAGAATGGAGACAATGAGATTAGACATTTGTTTAATTTCATTTTTGACTATATATTTTTAATTAATTAAATTAGCAAAAATATTTATGTATTATTTCCTATAAAGGTAGAAGAAAGCTGTGCCTTATAATAATAACTCAAATTAATAGTCAAAATTGGATCCTGATCTTTTATTTGAGGACAAAACTTAGGGTAACAAATTTCTAGCTTTATAGAAGGGAATGCCTCCCGTGACCATTCAATAAATGGCTTCTACCAACATTGTATTTTTTAGAAAAGATTTCATAAAAGACCACGGTTTTGGAATGATTGTACTTACAAACCACTTTTGGATTGTAATGCATGCAAAATAAAAAAAAAAAAAGTCATATATATATTAAAAATATATAAAAAAGGCAAATTGGGTAAAAAGTATATAAGATAATTAAAAAAACTTTAAACATAGTTTAGAAAAATGTGGGATCCTAGCTAAATAGTTGTGATTGATTTAAGGCCATGCTTGCATGGTGTTATTTTATGCATATTTTATCATGTTTTCCGAGAGAAGCTTGGCTCATAAACTATCTATATTTATTTTATATCAAGAAAATAATTATAATAAAGTTGCAATATATATATATATATATAGTTTCAGCAATTTCTTGGCATCTCTTTTTTTCTCAAAGCCTTTTCACCTGAGGAGCCAGCGTTGCTTCATAAATGTGGTTTCATAATTTGACATGAACTTTAGATGTTAGTCTTTTAATGCAATTGAAGTGAAAGAATTATTTGTCCCAAATCGGTATAAGAAAGAGCTCATAGCTACTGCTCGTGAACAACTCTTTTCACTCAATTCGCCTTATGAATACTCGAGTCTCGGATGTTGTATCATAATACATTTTTCTTTTTTCAATAGGCTCGTGAAAAGTCATTAATCTTTGAATAAAGGTAGAAGAGATCAGGTAATAAAATTGGGATTGATTGTAAGTTGAATAGATTGGTCAAAACAGTAAATCAGATATACTGATAAATTCGTGTGACTATATATATATATATATAAAAAGTTGAACTTGGTTATACTCGTGTGTAATTAGGTTCAGATCCAATCATTTTTTTTTATCCTTAAATCCATACGAATTACAAGTCCAAAAGATGAAAAAGATAGAATGATTTTAAAATTCATGTAGATTTAATGATCAATTTTCGAGCTTAACTCTCTCTCTGTATATATAGAGATAGATTTAGTTATATTCGAATATAGTCAAATTCAAAATCTAATCATTTTCTCCACCATTGAATTCGTACGGATCTCGAAGTTGTTTCATCTTTTTTACTTTTTATTTTTTTTTTATTTTTACATTTTTAAACCTTTTTTACTTTTTATTTTTTTTTTATTTTTACATTTTTAAATTATATGAATCCAAGCATATATATATATATATATATATATATATATATATATAGTTATATTTTTAAATTTAATTATTTTTTTATTTTTAAATTTATATAATATATGAATTTTAAATTCACGTAGTACATGGAACCTAAAGGTAGTATCCAAGGCAGGAATATCAAGAGAAGGATAAGTTACAATTCTTCTAGCGCCTTATTATTTATTTATTAAATTATTTGAGTTCCAAAACTTCCATGGAGGCCGGTACAAGTCATTGTCCCCCGGTGGGCGGGGCTCCCATGGCCAGGATTCCCCTGGTACCTGCCTCCGCTTGATGAGGACAAATTGGTCCCGCTGAAAAATATTTAATGCCAGCACCGGCACTAACCGACCCACGCAGAAGTCGGCAATCACTGCCTCAAATCGCGATAATGGCGGCGAACACCTCCAGCAATCCCCATTATCGATCTCTGAAAACAAACCGACCAGCTCCAGCCCTTCCTCAGATCAATCAACCCCCCTCCAATCAATCAATCAATCCATCCCGACCGTTCGATTAATTAATCCCCGAGTCCCCCGTGGCATCCTTATCCGCAATCCATCCCCTCAAAACGAGCCATGATAACCGCACCGTAGGAGCCACGAAATTATTAGATAAAAACAAAAATTTATCCCAGGTTTCAAATAACATCCGCTACATCTAACGGTTCCATTACGAAATAAAATAATATTTATTTTTCTATAAATATTATTTAAATTAAATAAACAATGACGTGAAAAAATAATCCTGCTATTTTTTTATTTATTATTAGCCGTTATTTTCCAATATACTGCTCTAAAAAGTTATTACGACGTAACATTATTTTTAATACTAAAGTTGGTGAAGCCTTCCCGCCGTATGACCGGTTAATAACGGCTAGTAACGGTTTTTGAGGACGTTCGTAATAACGCCGTTTTGAATCCGTGTACCGAATGGACGGTCGAGATTTCTGATTGTGATGCGACGCGGGTGCCGATGCTTGTTTATTTTTAATAAATTATAGTTAAAATAAAATTATTTTTAGAAAAGGAAATATTCTATACTAATTAGTTCAATCGTCGGTCTATATAATATCCGGAGAATCTCTTTCGGACCCTTAGATCTCACTCCTCTCTCTCTCTCTCTCTCTCTCTCTCTCTCCTTCTCTCCGTTTGTTGCGAGAAAATAGCGTGGCCTCGTCTCGCCCGGGCTTCGGATTCGAAGGAGCCCTAGTTTGTCCGAGGGGAGGGGATGAGATCTCGATGGTTCGCGAGCCGGACCTCTCTGTTGATCTCTTCCTGGGCTCGCGGACAAAGCCTCCTTGGCAGAATTTCTGGAATTTTCGGGTAGGGTTCAGATTTGAATCGGACCAAGGAATAAATGACACTGGATTTACCAAGTTTTTTTTTTTTTTTTTTTTTTTTTTTTTGAGCATTCGGGGAAGTTGATTTTTTCCCTGGGATTTTTCTCGGTGTTAATGACTTCCGAGGTTCGGAGTTTAACTTCAAATAAGTTCTATGCCTTGATAATGATTAATGTTGCATTGAAAGGGAAAAAATTCGAATTTTTGATGTGATTTTCCTTCTCTCTCTTAATTTCTTGGTATATTTCTAATTTCCTTTTTTTTATTTTTTTAATATATATGTTTTTTTAAAGAAGCGTTACAAATGTTGAGCTGAGATACCTAATACCTTTTGAAGTCTGATATAGGTTCTAATTTTTAACGTTTTTCTTAATAATTGTTCTTGAGCGATATTGTGTTATTTTTATTTTTGAATAATGGATTATTGGGAGCAAATTTTTCTTTTTTGTTTTTCTTTTTTGATTTTGGAATTCGAGTTCATTTCTTGTTCTTTTTTAAACGATGGATGCGTTTTCTTCTTGGTAAATAAAGCGAACGATTTGTTTTCCTTGAAGACTTTTTCATTGCTTATATGATCGTGATTTTAGTGGCAACCATGAATGTGGAATGGGGGTTGAAATTTATATTGAATGATTTCAGTTATTAATTAATATTTACTCCCTTTTTTTTGCAATTTATCGAGTTTGGAAAAAAATAGCACCGCATAACCTCATCATTGTTACTGTTCTTTAACGAGACTTACGATTTTGAGCTCCAAACTTTCTTCGTAGGTAATTAGGTTTGCTTGAAGGGGGCCATGGATTCTGCGGAGGCCGAAGAGAATCTGTTCGCACCTGGTGATGCAAAGGTCTTCCCACCAAACTGATTTCCATAAACAAATTCAATGGAAGGCTTCGATTTCTACTAAAATGAATCAATGAGAGGAATTTTTTGTGATTGCATTCTTGTAACCATTCAAGCTGTAAATATAATTGTTAAGAACCTTGGATATAAATATTTTGACATTGTTCACAAACTATCCAAGAACAAGTTACCCTTATACCGTTTATTCTTTCCCATGGGACTAATATTCTTTTGTGAATATAAAAAATTTCTTGTTTTTAAGTAGTGCTGCTTATTAAGAGTTCATGGCAATAATCTATTTTGAATAAGCGTGCACTTTTTTCCAATTATTTTTATATAATTGGCTGGTTCGAAGGGCTTAAAATAATAATAATAATAATAATAATAATAATAATAATAATAACTAGAACCATTGCTTACTTTAAATTTCAGCCCAGAATGGGAATTAAAATTAAGACGGCTGATGAGATTTTGGTGTTTGTATGCAGTTGCATGGAGGCATGTGTAAACAACTTTCTGAGATCGTATATAAAATTTTGGGGATCTTTCCAGTGTTGGAGGATGCGAGACCTCGAAGCAAGTCTGGTTTACAGGCACTATGTTCATTGCATGTAGCTCTCAATAAGGCCAAGAGCCTTCTTTTGCATTGCTCAGAATGCAGCAAACTTTACTTGGTGAGTCTTTTCGATTCTGCTAATTGACTACATGGTCATCTGATTTTTCTCTTTCTTTTTTCAACCAAATGGCTGTGTATAAGATTTTATTTATTTATTTATTTATTTTTCTCATTGTAAATGCATGATGGCTTGTAATTGACAAAATTGTCATCTTTGATGTGTTAAAAAATTTGAGCTACGAGTAATTTATTTGCACGCTCCTACTAGTTTATCAAGCTGATGTGTCTCAAAGACGTAATGCAATCATGCAGTCACAAACTGAGGGATTTATTTTGAACTGGTCTTCCTCGATGAATAACTTTCTTTCTTTTTCCCTCATGAATTTTTTTTGTTGATGATATTGCGACTTGCAAGTTAAGATTTCATGATTAGGACTAATAATTCATTAATGTAAATCCTTTATGAGCCCTGTTTTGAAGCTTTATGGAATTAAGCTGCTATTACTGTTATTGGATGCAAAAACTTTATATGCGTAAGTGTATTACAGAATACTTATTTATATAAGCTCTGATATTATGTGTTCTCATGTATAATTGAAACCCCATTCCCTTGGATGAGTGGGTGCATGCATGATGCTATAGTTTTAGTATAAAACATTAATTTTATATCATTGCCTTATAAGAAGCTAGAATGGTTTAGAAACTAATTTCTGTTCTGTTTCGATGCTGCATCTTATGTCTATTTCTCTTTCTCAATTCTTAGGCTATAACTGGGGATTCCATTCTTATGAAATTTGAGAAGGCAAGATGTGCTCTCCAAGAAACTCTTCGGCGTGTTGAGGATATAGTTTCACAGGCCATTGGTTGTCAGGTAAGTTATAGAGATTAAACTAGCAAAGGACATCCTGTAATATGGGATGTTGCTTTCAAAGACTAGTTCTGCTTATATTTGTTTCAGTTGTACACCGATCTTTTGCTAATCATATGTTTGCTCTTTCATTCCATTATCTCATTGTGTAAATCATTACACTGATGTATAACCTGACAATCTTCCATGCAAAATTATCCTTAAATGTCTCCTTGTCTTGGAAATAATGTTTTTCCCAAAACTATGCTGTAAATGAAGGAAATACTGTTGTCCTTGCTTACACATTAACTGTTGAAAGCAGTTCTAATGATAACTTTTATATTCTATTACACGATCAACATATATGGCGGCCAGTTCAGCTTTGGGGCTAGCTATATGGTAAAGGGATCTTAGGTAAAAATCAAGCGTTATCCATTAACTAGGTAAAATGGGAAAACTATCATGAGAGCTGATGCTGGAGACTCATGCATGAAATGCACTTTGGTTATTTGTATCATATTAGGTTCTTCTTTGTTAATGCAAGACAGTAATGATAATGTGAAGAGGATCGAATCAATAAATTGCCTCATATGTCAATAGGATGGAGGTAGCTATATGCCTACATAGTTGGATGCCTATGTGTGTGCATCTGTGCATGGGTGCATGCATGCGTGCGTGCATGCATATATATACATACATACAACCATAATATATGCATGTATGCATGCATCCGTTGGTACATCCATCCAATCATAGTACATACATTCCTAAAATTAACAGCCAATGAGCTTAATGAAATGTCTTTTGGTAGGCACTAGGCACTAGTTGAATACAGCTTGCTAGTGAAAACATATTTATACGTACGATCAAAATAACAGGCCATGAGCTTATGGAAGTGTCTTTTGGTGAATACTTGCTGAATACAGCTTGCTAGTTAAAAGCGTTGAAGATCTACCTGACTTAATTTGGAAATGTTTGATAGGTCATGAATTCATTTTTCCTCTAAATGTTCAGCTTTTAAATATTTTGCTTTCCATCACCTTGCGTAAAAATAAATGAGTGTCCTGTATGATCTATAATTCCAACACAAGCTGGAGAGTTGGTTGACTTTTTCTCCCATTCGATTAAAAATAACTCAATCTAGGTTTACATTTCTTTGAAGGGTATACTGTTCCGTCATCTCTTTGGCTTCCCTTATATCGGGTTTTCCTGAATTTTTTTTTTTTTTTGCAAATCAACCTACTAATTGTTTGATGGCTGTGAACAGATGTAGGACTACCTTTTCTCATGATAGGGGTTGGTCATTTGAATGTCCATCTATTATATATGTCGTTTACAAACTTTATGTTTCTTGTTTGCTGAAGATTATAATTTCATATATTCTTGTCAGATCTTGGAGATTGTTGCTCAGCTGGAAGGCATTGTTTTTACTTTCGATCCATCAGAGAAGCAAGCTGGTGAGGAAGTTATTGCATTGCTCCAAAAGGAGAAAAGATTTAGTGGCAATTCCAATGAACTTAAAGTTTTCCACCAAGCTGCTTTAAAGCTTGGTATTACATCCTCTAGAGCAGCTCTCACTGAGAGAAGAGCTCTCAAGAAGCTGATTGAAAGAGCCCGTGCTGAGGAAGACAATAGGAAGGAATCCATTGTGGCTTACTTGTTGCATCTCATGAGAAAATACTCGAAGCTTTTCAGAAGTGAGACACCAGATGATACCGACTCACAAGGATCTGCTCCATGTTCACCTACTGTCCTAGGGTCTGTTGAGAGTGTCAATAAGAACAACCAAACTTTTGAGAGGCATCTAACAAAACTCAATTCTTTCAATTTTAAGCAGAGTGGTGTGAAATCAGGAAACATGGCAATACCCCCTGAGGAGTTCAGATGCCCAATCTCTTTACAGCTCATGTATGATCCTGTCATTATTTCATCTGGGCAAACATATGAGCGTGTCTGCATCGAGAAATGGTTTAGCGATGGGCATAGTACTTGCCCCAAAACCCAGCAGCAGCTCTCCCATCTCTCTTTAACTCCAAATTATTGCGTCAAAGGCCTTATTGCTAGTTGGTGCGAACAGAATGGGGTTCCTATTCCAGATGGTCCACCAGAATCTCTCGATCTCAACTATTGGAGGCTTTCTTTATCAGAGAAAGATGCCACGGATTCCAGATCTATCGGAACCATTGACTCCTGTGAGATAAAGGGTATCAAGGTGGTTCTCTTGGAGGAGAATGCTGTGATGGAAGAACTTAAAGCAGATGAGAGTGTCAATTTGGAAAATGGCCCATGTGAGGACAATGAAGTGGATGAGCTTGGAAGATATCAAAGCTTGCTAGCTGTGCTTAATGAGGGTAATGACGTTGGTAAACAACAGAAAGCTGTGGAGCAGATAAGGTTCCTATTGAAGGATGATGAGGAGGCAAGGATCTATGTGGGCGCAAATGGGTTTGTCGAGGCACTGGTCCGTTTTTTGAAGTCAGCTGTCTGCGAAGGAGATGAGAAAGCTCAGGAGGTTGGAGCATTAGCACTTTTCAACCTTGGTGTCAACAATAACAGGTATGAGAGTCATCATTTCTTAAGTACTCTTTATTTTGTAGGTCATATTCCTCCATTTGATCGCTTGAGAATAAATAAAGCAAACTGAACTACACATGCAAGTATTGTTCTTGTTCTTTTTCTTTGCTCATATCTTCACTAACTGTTTCTCATAGATTGTTAAAAAAAATCTGTGGAAATTTTTTTCTTTATTTTATAAAGCTCATAAATTCATGTGTGTGTGTGTGTGTCAAACATATGCATACTACCAGATCTTTTGACACTTCATTGTTTCTCTTGCATTCTTACTACTGTGTTGCTTATGGTGGAACTTCAGGAACAAAAAAATGTTGCTGTCTGCTGGAGTGATTCCCCTGCTTGAGGAGATGATTCAAAACTCTGAGACCTGTGAAGCAGCCACTGCTCTCTACCTCAATCTCTCCTGCCTTGATGAGGCCAAACCTGTCATTGGCTTGAGCAAAGCTGTACCTTTCCTGATCCAGCTCCTGATGGTCAATAACTCTCAAAGCCACTCCTGCAAGCATGATGCCCTCTACACCCTATTCAACTTGTCATCTCACCCCACAAACATCCCTTTCCTCATCACCTCGGGCATCATCGAACCGCTCCAATCGCTCTTCATGGCTCCTGCAGAACCTCCAGGCTACACATGGGCAGAAAAGGCCCTTGCCGTCTTCGTCAACCTATCATCGGACGCTGCAGCAAGGAAACATATAATGTCGACCCCGGGATTGATCGGGGCGATCGCTGCAGTCTTGGACAATGGCGAGCCCACTGAGAAAGAGCAGGCAGTGTCTTGCCTCCTACTTCTGTGCAGTGACAACGAGAGATGTTGCTACCTGGTGTTGCAAGAGGGAGTGATACCTGCTTTAGTGTTGGTGACAGCAAATGGAACACCAAGGGGGAAGGAGAAGGCACAGAAGCTTCTGAAGCTGTTCAGAGATCAGCGGCAGCGCGAGATGTCCCCTGTGCGGACTCAGCTGCACGAGGTGCATGCGGCGGTGACCGTTGGTGATGGTGGTGGTGGGGTGGACGCATCTGAACCGACGACATTGCCGAAATCAAGATCCAAGAGGCTTGGGAGAGCATTGACTTCAATGACATCAATATGGAAGTATAAGAATCGTTCTCGGCATCAATACTAGAATGTGTCTCAATGCCTAATGTAAATTGTTCTTGTAATCCTAGTCTGTTTCCTTTCCCCTGGAAGTTTCCCATCCTGTGGCTTTTTTCTTGTGCCTTCTTCAGAGAGGGAGGAAAATAACCGACAGATGTACAGGCCTCCCAAAATGGAGCTTCCTCTCTAATACTGGGTGAGAACTGTGATGAATTTCCTTTTTAGGATAATTATAATTTAAATCTTATAGTTTTAGGAAAGTTATAACTTAAATTATGTATTAAACAAAATATCAAAAGAAATCCTATGAATTTGTCTGCTTATTACCGGTGACGTTGTTATTGTGGGCGCTTGATTGTAAAGGCAACTGTGTAAAAGATTTATTAATTATTAATTAATGATTTAATATATTTTAAATAATTTATTAATGTAATAAAATATTTTTTTATTTAATAATTAAATAATATTTTATGGTGTTTGTTGCCATGTTAGATGGACATTCCATTTACAGTCGTAAACTAATGCAGATGGATGTAGCGTTCAGGGTGATATATAAGTTATGAATTATGAAGTCTCTTTATATTTTATTAAATGCATAGTTTTAAGCGGCAACTTCTCTGAAATTATGGGGTTTAAATTGTGATCATTCTTTATTTTTTTTTTAAATTGACAAGAGTGTCTTTGATATAACTGTTAGGAGCGAGGGTTAGCTGATAGTTATTGGCTTATTTGTTCTCAACAGCTGTATCAAATAAATTTTTTTAAATTTTGTTAAATGATATATTTGAAAAAGTATTTTAAACTAATCAAGCATCTTTTTTTGAAAAACAAACTAATTAATATTAGGTTCTATTCCATTAAAAAAACCTTTTCTCCTACAGGTTGTATATACAAAACATGGTGCAATATTAAAAGGTTTTTAAGCTAATCCAGCTGTACAAAACATCCTGAGCCTTACCGCCTACAGCTTGCGCCGTGGCCTTTTTTTTTCTTATTTTTTTTCTTGTTTTTTCCCCTTGGATGGTGGCCAGGCCCATGAATGAACGGATAGAGATGCGGTCAGATCACCCTGGACGGCAGAGCTCAGCTCGCATGACCCATTCCGGAGTCTCGCCAAACTCTTCGTCTCTTTCCCATGCTCGATTGCCACTCGTCCCCCCACCTGGATTCTTGTTAGCTTTTAAGACCTGCTGTTTGAGTGCACAATACCAAAACAGCCATTCCTCCCACTGGTTGCAGCCAAACCATTTGAATTGCTCTTGTCTCCATTAGCCTTCAGTCTCTTCTTTCCACTTTACTCCTCTTCCCCTCCTTCCTTCCTTCCTTCCTTCCTTCCATGATAAAAGTTGGTAGAGGGTGGATTTTGGTAGCAGGAGGAGATGGCATGGGTGGGAGTAGAAGGGTGGAGGGAAGCAGTGGTGGTGTGTGGTGAGAAGATGAGTGCAGGGATAACCATTTGGGATCTGGAAACTGGGGAGGAGCTCCTGAGGATACCTACATGCGCTTCGCCACCCCATGGCCTCCTCTGCATCAAGAACCACCTCCTTGTGGCCTCCCAGCTCCAGAAGCATCGACCCTATGGTGGTGGCGCCATCTTCTTCTGGGCTCTGAACAAGGTTCCACCACCTTCACTCCTGTCCTGTTCCTTTGGATTCTTTGTCAGTGTTTAAAATCTCAGAAATTTTACTTGCATTGTTGTTAGTAGGTTAACCATAAAACATAAACCATACAACCATTGCCTTTATAAAACATAAGCTAAAGAAATTTTTAGGGACGTAATGTTCAAATCTTGGCCAGTTTGCATACTTGGGTCACCTGAAAATTTATTTTGAGTGTCCAATTTGGACTGCCGACAGAAAATCTGGCTGATCTGATCTTGTTCAACTGATCCTCTGGTTGGATGGATAAGTTTTAAAACAATAATTTGGGCAGGCATTAATGCGGTTACCTCCTGGGACTTTGTTCAATGTGTTATTTGCTTGATTACATGGTCACTTGTAGGTTTTGGGTGATGTTAAGCAAGATTGGTGGTGCATACATCTTGCATAATTATGCTTGTTTCCCCTCTTTGGAGAAAGGTTCTGCTTAGTTCTTTAATATTAATATTAATCAAGCCAAGATCTTAACTTCTTTAATTTTGTTTCTGGGCTTCAAATTTTATCTTTTTAATTACTGATAGAGTAGTATAACAACATCTGAATGCATTTCTTTTGTGGCCTAGGTAATTGTTATTTAGTAAAGGCATCATTTCTTTCCCCTTTTTTTGTTTGTGCACATATGTGCATACACACGTGTGGATGTGCACAATTGATTGCTTCTCCATTTCCAGCCTCAAGCACCTCACAGAAGCTACCCAATTGAGGCTATTGGGCCCATTGCTAGCTCCAAGGATGGTATATATCTTGCTGGTGGAGCTCCTTCTGGCAATGTATATATATGGGAGGTAACTGCCTCATCTTTTCTCTCATAACTTTGCTCTTATTGATAGAATCTTTCATCATCTTACCTTACCAATCACTATAACCATCACTCTTTCTTTAAGCATTGGAAATTCCTTAAATTGATTCAAATATCTATTAGTTAGACATGAGAAACTAGAGTTCAATGCCAATCCATCCATTATAAATTAACTCACTCTGAACTCTTCTATGTTGTGGCTTCTTTGTTAGCCTTCTTGTTTGTGGTGCACTGAGTAAAATCTAATTAACTGTTAACAGGTTACAAGTGGAAGACTGCTTAAAAGCTGGCGTGCTCATCAGAATTCTCTAAGCTGTTTAACCTTCTTTCCGGACGACTCTTTTCTTATTTCTGGTTCTGAAGATGGCATGATCTGTGTTTGGTCTATGATCAGGTACGAATCAAATCTTGGCCTTCATTTCTTTAAAAATTCTTCTAGGCTACATTTTTTTTTATTCTGATAAGGTCACAAGTTCTGGTGATTTTCTGGTGCAAGTGTACTAGACGTGTCAGATCCTCAAGCATGTCAGAGCTTGCCTCCTTTTTATATTTGGTCAGAGCATAGATCCTCTATCACTGGGCTGTTACCAGTGTGTGGTGGTGCTACTGTGTTGCTGATATCGAGTTCTCTCGATGGCACTTGCAAGGTTAAGCTACATATTTCCAATCTTGATGATTTCCATAGCTTTCATTTGTTAGGCCTTCTATCGGTTTGCTTATGAGTCTTACAACTAATGACTAATTCATCTGAAACATTTGTTCGGTTAATTATTTCATCCTCTATACACAGAGTGATATATGCATGCCCAGTTGCATGCAATTGCTACTTCATGGATTTATTTTTCTCATAATTCTGATTCTCCTTATGGTTTTGTAGGTATGGGACCTTGTTTTGGGCAGGGTACTGCAAACCCATGTCTTTTCAGTTGCTGTGACTGTGATGGCAGTTGATCCAGGAGAGCAACTTTTGTTTTCTGGAGGTGAAGATGGTAAAATTCATGTTACTGAACTCAATATTGGACTGCAAGAAAATCCAACAGTGATTACAGAGGATGATTCTGGAGTTCTATGTGGACACATGTAAATGAGCATTTGCTTATTTTAGACTACTTCTAGCTAACAAATCTTCTTTTATTATTGGCACAGAACAATAATTTGTATACACCTGCTGTCCTTTCTTGCACATATGTATGAAACTAGATTATTGTTCAAGCATGTTAGTTTATGACAGTGAGAAGATATGATTCCCCCTCTAAATGAATGAAAAGTTTTTAAACTTCATAAAAGAAAGAATGGCATATGAGGGCTTATCTCAGCCTCTTCTAGTTTCATCGAGCTCAGATGCAATTGTATGAGAAACTATATGTGAAACCATTCATGCTTTAGTTATGATTGCTTGTATGTCAAAATTCTATGTGCTAGAACATCAGTACTAGAATCTCTCCTCAAAAGGAAAAAAAAATGAACATTGGAACTGGTATCAATCTATGCTAGCTTGAAATTATAAATCTCATGGGTTTTGTAGGGAAGCAATCACTGCTTTGGCATTTAGTTCAGGGGGCCTATGGTTGATTTCTGCATCGAAGGATGGCACTGCTTGCCTCTGGGATGTCAAAACTTGGCGGGTTGTTCGAAAATTCGGTCATGGAAAAGGTGATTCAGTTCTACAGATCATCCTGATTTCAATCTTAGTTTTAGTCACAATGCATCACTTCTTGTTCTTCCTTTCAAAAACTTACGAAGGCAATCCTCATTTTTTTGCAAAACATCTTGTTCATTGACAGGTTGTATAACAAATTTAGTGGTGATCCCACAAGCGTCACTCTCTGTTTCAGAGAGCAATAGAAATTGCCGAAGGCCTCGTGCCTCTCTATTGGACAAGGCTCCTCAGCTAAACATCGCACCACAGGGAACAGTGGCATTTCTACCAACATATTGTTCTCAAGAAGATCATGCTCTCATCCCCAGTTATCGAACCTCGAGACTTATGAACAGGCACATTCTTGATCTGGAGGTCTTAGCTCTCTCTCTCTAACACAGACCTTGATATGTTGTGATGCAAATATGATCTTACTGTTGTGTTCTATTTATTCAATGGGAGAACATTTTGTGCCTTGGCAGCAAGGGAGGACACTGGAGGCAATCCAAATGAAGGTGGAGGCATGTGTGGAGAACCGGCAGATGACTGTCAGAATGACAAAGAATGTGATGTCCATTAACAAAATCCTGCAGTCACGTTTGTTGGATTTAATGCAACTTCGGTTATGCAATGCTTCTGAGGTTGCTTGCTCCAGAAGAAGAGTGAAGACTAATGGGCCAGAGGAAACAACACAGCTTCATAAGTGAAGAAGATGGTGGCATCCTCTAATTTTGGTCATTGAAAGAGTTTTAGCTTTGCATTCAACGATTTGTGTTGTTTCATGGATGTGGATAATATTTCATCTTCTCATATAATAAGGTCATCTTGTTTTTTAAACCATGCAATTTGAGTAGTTATATATATATATATAAAATTAAAGTTAGGCAGTTGGTATAAAGTGCTATGCAGGAGTTGGCGGAAAACTTCTTGTCCTTTGTGTTACCAGAAATTACTTTGGTAATTTGCCTGGATCTCATCAACTGCCATCTAGCCACTTCTTATGGTGTCTAATGGAAGAAACTTTGAAAAATAAAAATACAAGGAGATAAACCTAAAGGGATCTATTCCAGTTCTTATTGTTCTATATAGAGAGTCATGTAAATTGGGACTTGCTTAGATTGTAACATGAATGAGCGTTCCAAATTTGTCATGCATATCCAAAAATTTGGAGCTTAGAGTTTATAGGCAGGTGTGTCACCTTTCCTTTCACTCTCTCAAAAAAGATGAAATAAAAAAAATAAGTAAAAAATAAAATAGACAGCATAATATTTAATAATTAAAGTTGACCGATATCTTTTATTTGATCCATTGATAAGTTTATTCATTCTTAGTCAAAGATATAATTGGAGGGACATCTTTGCAAAAAAAATTGAGTCTTATATATATTATTAGAATTATTTAATAATATTATATGATTTGTAACCATTAAGATTTTGCTTTTAAAAAAAAAAATTCTAGACCGAAGTTGTTATTTGAATTTGTTAACTTCGTGTATAAGTATCTAAGAAGTTTTGGTGCACGATTAATGTAGAATTAAACGCACGTAAGCATGAACTCTTATAAAACTTGGTTTGAAATAGGTTATACATCTTGCAATGGTCATCCATTTATTTTATCAAGGATCATAATATCCCATTAAACTTACAATTAGCAATTAACATTTGAAATATATAAATAGAATGATTAAGTATGCTTGTCAGGTGCAGAACCAACACTATAACATGAAGCATGGTAACTATTCTATGCTTATAGAAGTTAGTCCTATAAGCGTACAAGACTCATTATAATATAATAATAAGACACCACACATACAAGCGGTGGTGATCACAGCATAACAATTAAACTCTAGCTAAACTATCAGTCTTAATTATTTCATATAAATATTCAGGTTACTAATAGTAATAAATGATAGAATTGTTACATTTAACTGTTTGAAATAATTATGCATATATTCAAATAAAACTAAAACAAGCCTCTATATATATATATATATATATATGTATATATATATATATATATATATATATATATATATATATATATAGAGCCGTCTTTGTTTTTATTTTCTCAGCTCTGTTCTCTTATAAGGCTTCCTTTTAACTCTTGGATCTGAAAAATATATAAATAAAAATAATAAATTTGATAGCTTGGTAAGTAATACTCCACTTTATATTACTGAATCGAGAAATAACTAATATTTTAACTTAATAAATATATGTAAAAAAATACAAGTTTAATCTATAACATAGACCACAAATATGTCTTCTCAATTATACTTATACAATGAAATAATACATTTTTATTAGAGTAAAATATGATACATAAATTTTATACGCTCACTAATAAATAATTAATTATCAAAATATAATAATCAAATTTCAAACCTCTTTTAACTCTTTAGCTGAGGATTACAATCATATTTAAAGACTACAACCGCATTTATCTTCTGCAACATAGGTCAGCATATTCATTTAATCTCTATGGAGTAGGTTGAGCATCGTATTTTTTAATTTTTACGAAATAAGTTCGTATCAAATACTCTCACTATAGTGTAGACCACATGCTGCACTTATGGTGTAAGCCACACATCATAGCCAGGCTAATAGTCTTTCTATGTACATACATATACTTATCCTCTTTTCAGCATTTTTTTTCAAACATTGCAATTTCTTAGATATTTTAAACATTTATGAAATTAAACAAAGTTTTAAACCAGACTTTTCCGATTTAAATGAATTTTTTGAAAAGCTAATATTTTCTACATACGTATAATTTACGATACAAAAAAGCACACAAATGAATTTTTAATAGAATATTTAATAAACATAATTTTCTTGGTTGATTCAATACACATAGATTTAATAAAATATAAGCCAAATGGATAAAGTCAATGAACCAGTTTACCAAATATGGTTTAATAAATAGAATTTATAAATTTTAAAGGTTCACAATTTCATTTAATAATAATGAGATCACATATCAAATAATATAATTATAAATATTTTTTTGATGCAATAAAATTTGAAATCTTAATAAATTGCAATGATACATTTTTCTTTAAAGTAATTTTAATAAATACTATAACTAGGGAGTGCACCTTATCTCCCACATACCAACTTCAATTCAAATTAATAAATCTTTCGGAACTAATATCATACAAATAACAAATCAGTGCCATCATGCTAATATCAGTCAAACAAACATTGAGAGGTCCAGATTGGCTGCCGACCACAGGAAGTGAAGTGTAATAAGAAAATAATATATGGTGTGGTTAGGTGTAATAAGAAAATAATGCATGGCGTCCCAAGCAATCTTTCTTTTCTTTCTCCCCAAGATTCACTCCATTTTTAAGCAGTAGCCCTCCATCAGATACTGGACGCAAAGCAAACTTGTCTTCATTTCTCCTCCAAACTCCAAAAGTACGTTTGTTGGAATCTCATCCCATTTCTCATAACGAGTGATCGCATGGCTTCATGTAGCGAGTTTTGGTGCCAACTTATCTTCTCTTTTCCTGGTGTCCAGGTATGAAGCTTGATACAACCGGTCTCGAATCCTTTGCTCCGCTTCATGGAGGAATGGATGATCTCCATGGAGACCTTTCGGCAGCTCCATCGTTTAATCTCCCAGTTTGCACTGATGTAAGTTTTGATATCGAATTCCACTAAGAGATGCAGAATTTTTCTTTCTTCTAATCTCTTTCTTTTTCTTTTATTTTTCTCTACCTCTAGTTCGATGGGTTTCAGAAGAATGCGACTCAGATGGTGAAGCCGGCAAAGGGGACGACGACGCTTGCTTTCATCTTCAGAGAAGGAATCATTGTGGCCTCTGAGTCTCGGACCAGCATGGGAGGATACGTAGGTAATGATTTGAACGTGTTTTCGTTTTTGAGAATTCTATTGCACTGCTCGTTTAGTGGATGTTATGCTGCTCAAGAGTAAGATTTAAGAACCCAGGCTCAAACAGAGCTGAGTCTTAAGTAATTTTTTATTTTTTTTTAATATTTTAATATTTATTTTTTTATAATATGGTTAAAGATTTCATAGGATGTCTCTTGAGAAGTCAAAATGGATTTCATTATCAGAACGATATCATTTTACGAGATTTAAAACTTTACTTTTAAGATTAAAAAGGGCTAAATATATCATTGTGCACTATTTTTTTTTTTAGTAAATAGACAAAGATGAAGTGAAAACACATGGGATTGGCCGCAGTTGAGGCCTGGAGTGATTATGTTGTAGGGTAATTAGAGGTCAAGTTAGTCACTTGTTATTGGCAATCATTATAGATATTTAATTAGACTGAATTTGGATTAACTTGGATCCGAGCCACAGCTTAAAAATCAACATACAAATTTGAGAGAAATATTAAATAGTTTATCCGTGGATTATGTAAAAAGTATTGATATTTTTTTTAATGTTTCAGTTCCAAAACATTGAATTTCTTAGTGTCTACAACAGAACTTGCATTCACTATTTATTTTTTGTGATCAATTATCTTAAAACAAGGGTTCATATTGCTGTGTTTAAAACATTTAGCAAAGCTTAAAATTTAGAATAATTTGTGAAAAATAAGTCTGATGCCTTCTTTTTACCCATCTTTGTTTGGTTGTCATACTGGCATGGCCGCCGCTTAAATTTCTATGCATCTAGCTTTCTATCTTCTATGTCTTATTTCACTGATTTCCTTTTTCTAGTCATTTTTATTTTAATATTTATGCTTTATTAGACCATCCATTAGCCTTTTATCTCAGATTTATAGTACTTTCATATAATATTGCATGGAACCGATTATACACAATAATATCCTATACTTATTAGCTCAAGTGTTTTGTAATTTATTTTTAATTTGAAAATAATCAGTGCTCCAAAGTGTTTTTGTTCTAATAATTTTCAAGTGTAATTTGATAGAATTGGCTCAATTAAAGGAAAACCATAAATTACATATATTAATACAAGATATATAGAGAAATAAATTATATAATAAATACCAACAGTAAAGAGACCTAATATATAGTGTTTTCGTAATAGTCACAAAGATAAAATCAAATTCCAAAATTATAGAGGGATCACAGGAGCTAATGTTTGAAAATTTTCATTGTTGCATACAAGACAATCATTAAACTCAAATATACTTGCATCAAAAAATTGAGTAAAAGCACAAAAAATAGATAAAAATTATATAAAAAATGAGAACATAGAAAAATTAAACTTCAGAAGCCAGCTCTTCAATACAAATAAAGAAAATATAGAAAAGAGAGGCATCATTTTTCAATGCAATTATGATGGTACATGCATCACTTATTAGGTGGAGAACCGCATCTAAGTTTTGTCGAAAATGAAATTTTCTATTTGGTCAGTCTTTTCTCAAACTCATTTGCAAGAACACTTCCTCTAGGCTTAGGAGTAGCACTTCATTATTACACTTTTAGCAAGAAAATGAAGCCAATTATGGATATATTTCACTAAAGGAATTTGCATGCCGTCTACAAGGTATGGAAAGATGCAGATTTGGTGATGCCATCATGGAACCAAACAGCAGATAGTGAACTTTTGTTGGGAGAATGGAATATAAGATGAAAGTGAGGGATTGGCACTCTATGTAGTGGGATTCAAAAGTTTTAGTTATTCAATTAAATATAAAACAGTTGATTTGATTCCCCCATTCAGAGTGAATTTCACAAAAGAGCTTTTAGATGACCTGTTCAGTCTGCCTAGAAATATGACCATCAGATGTGCCAATGCTATGTTTGTGATGAGTTGCCATAACACTAATCTCTCTTTATATTATATTTTGCAGCTTCTCAGAATGTGAAGAAGATTGTTGAGATCAATCCATACATGATTGCCACAGTGGCTGGAGGGGCTGCAGACTGCATCTTTTGGCACAGAAATTTGGGCATCAAGGTCAGATATGTGCTTGTGACTGCTATATCATTTAACCTTAAAAATATGCTGTTATTTGTATATCAATGAGCTTGGAAAAGATAATTTATGTCTTGCTGATTCTCCTCCTGTTCAGTGCCGGTTATTTGAGCTGGAAAACAAGCGAAGGATCTCAGTTGCAGGTGCTTCAAAGCTGTTGGCAAATATGCTTTACTCCTACCGTGGAATGGGCCTTTCAGTAGGCACCATGGTTGCTGGATGTGATGAAATGGTATTTCTACATCCACCATTTAGTGGTTCTTAGTTATTTCCAATAGGACTTAAGATCTTCCGTACCGATCTTTACTGATCTAGACTATATCGTATCGGTAAGGCATTGATATGATACTAAGTTTCGATTCGTTGTGAATTGAACATACCTGTCCTGCTTGATATTGAGTGGTTAAAAGTGAAAAAAGAATGATATTATATTTTGGTACGGATTACGTATCACACCATATCGGTCCATATTGTATCGAATCGATAATGTCGGTCCATATTGTATCGAATTGATAATGCATCGGTATGGATATCGGTACTAATTTTATGGACCTTGGTGTGACTGGTTGATCTTTGTTACCTTCCAGGGGCCTTCTCTGTATTATGTTGACAGTGAAGGAGGAAGGCTCAAGGGCCAGCGGTTCTCGGTTGGATCTGGATCTCCATATGCTTATGGAGTCCTGGATAATGGGTAGGTATTCGACAAGCTCTCATTTTGTTTAGAAGGAAACTTCAATTAGATCAGCTAATATTTTCTACTATCACTGTTTCAGATATAGCTATGACCTGTCCATTGAGGAAGCTGCAGAACTGGCTCGCCGAGCCATTTATCATGCTACATTTCGAGATGGAGCTAGTGGTGGAGTTGCTATTGGTATGCTATCTTCTATCTATACCAAGAACTAGCTAATTATTCATTGACATTCCACTATCTTTTGTACTATTTTGCCTGCTTTTGATGGATTACATGCTCGTCTTCTGTTATTTCTGATATATGACTGACCTGACCCAATAGAATGCCATGTTAATGCGATCTAGTAATCTCTTAATTTGTATCTTAGTAGAATGGCCTGAATATTACTTTCTCTGCTGGTCAAGATTTACCATAATATTTTTGCTTTACAGTTTATTATGTTGGACCTGATGGTTGGAAGAAGCTCTCTGGTGATGATGTGTGTGAGCTGCACTACAAATACTACCCTGCTGTCCCAACTCCAGTTGAGCAGGAGATGATGCAAGTTTCACCAGCCTAAGAGCTTAGTTCTTTAGCTCTGATGAGTGTCAACTAAGATTTCAGCTTATATGCGGACCTATAAATAAATACACAAACTTGATATCACTAAGCTGAAAACTTGTTGAAAAAGCTCAAACTTAAGATTTGTCATCTAAGCAGTGGTGGTTGTGATTTATATTCCTTATTTCGATCAACGTCTTGTGCTAGAAATCACTCATCAAAAGTAAAAATATACAGAGAGCATGCACTGTTCCTTCCACGTTTGGTGGTTAGAACAGTGAAAGAGGCAATGTGGCAAACAGATAAAATGTTGTCCAATAGTGCTAGCATTTGCATTGCTCTTGTGGCTTGCTAGTGGCAGTGGAAAAAAAGCATCTCCACCCCATTAGAAAAGTTACCATCATGTGCAATGCATAGGTATCATCACTGTGCACAAGATGGACTAGCACTCTATGTGACTTCTTTTTTATTTCCACTGCATGTTGTGGAGCAGTGGGGCTGGACTATCTGGGCCAAATTATTGTGTGCAGAATTGTGAACAAAATCAGGCTTGGATGGGATTAGAGGCTTCGGTTTCTATCAACAGGATCCATCTTCTGGAGAAGATAATTCTTTGTCTACCAAATCTACTGTTTATGGATTTTTTTGGGGTTTCCTCAGCCAATCGACAGGGCTTTGACTCTTAAATATATTTTAGACATATATATGGACAATGCATGCAGGGAAGGACATGATAGATGCCTGTGACCTCAGTGTGGTTCAAGATTGGTAGATTGGTAAAAGCACTACAACTTTTTATTTGCAAGCTTTTTGTCTCTCTTTTGAAAGGAAGGAAAACAACCGCGTCAAAATAGTGTACTAACACGTCCTCAGCATGGGGTGACGGTTTGACGACCACCTTAGGTGTTTACTTTATCATAAAGACGTGTTCCTAATGAGCAGAGTTTTAAAGCCATTTGATTTGTTTCGTGTCAGCCCGTTGGGGAACAGTGCAATTAAAGTTACAGTATATTTGACTTGCATATAATTGAATTACATTATAATCAAATTAATATTGTTTGAAAGATTGTAATTATAGGACTCCATTTGGCAGAGAAATATGTTATTATCAAAAAATATTATTATTATAAATTATTCTCAATCTATATTATCATATTTTATTATAGTATAAAATAATATAACATTATTGTAGTATAACATTTTAATTATTAATTAATAATTTATTATAATATATTATTAAAAAAATATAATATCATTAATTTAATGATATAATATTGTAATATTATGATATATTTATTATAATAATATTATAATATTATATTAGTATACTATATTACAGCATCGTTATAACATTATTGTATTATTTTATTTTGCACTACATATTTAAATTATATTACAGTAATATTTTTAAACAATATTTTTTATATTATTTTATTCCATTATTATCATATTATATCATATTATATTATAATATTTAAATATAGCATGATATAATGTAATATAATACTATCATGTTATATTGTATTATATTACATTATTATAATAATATTGTAATGCCATTATGTTATAATATTAAATTAATAATTCTTATGTTTCAAAACTATGAGTAATATTTGACCTGTGTCAATTTGGTTGCCATCCGGTTTGTCCAATTTTAAACCTCTCTTTAAGTTCTAGTGTAATTAGACACATGTAATTAAATTATAATACTCCGATCAAGTGAGACATACTGCATGCAAAAGTGCAACTTCAATCATAAAACTGTAAGCAGTCCTTTAATACTTTTTATTTATTTATTTTCTAAGGCTTGTGTGCTCTCTCTTCACCCCCAGATGGCAGGCCTCAAGAAGTTCTATCTGTTTGTACGTAAGAGGGTCGAAGTGAGGGTTTACGCCCTTAGCATTCAACCCCCTGCCTCTCGCGGGGACTGCCTCAACCATCTGAACTAAGATTCGATGCTCTATCATGCTGTCCACGTTACAGAAAACATAGGATTCCATTCTGCATATGACCATAATGATTTGCATATGCCATCCCTCATAAGTCATAAGGGTACCTATCACCTTCATCTACATCATGAAACAAGGCTTCAATATCATAGTAAATTTTTTATCATTGCTCCTTTGTATTCACACCTTCAATATTTCTGTTCAAATTTTAGAGAGGCTTGTCCAATAGGTGGTAAAAGCCCTTGTCAGCTTGACTTAAGGAATCAACCCTCTCCACCCTATACCTCTTTTACAATCTTTATTCCAATATTTTATTGCTGCACAAAATTTTTCCAACAGTATTAATTCTCAAGTCTTCTTCTGAATTCTTGAAAGTTTCCACAGTTCAATCTTCCAAAGTTTTCAAGCATTCATACCTTTTCCAGTCTCACAAAACACTACTAGTTCTCAAGGCTTCTTGAACTCTTGACAGTTCTCACTGTTGAATCTTCCAAAGTTTTTGAATTAACATTCATGCCTTTTCTAGTCTCACAATTATCTAAGGGACCTTTACCTTTTCCTACTCATAATAAGCTCTAAGAAGTTGAGTGGCCGCCGATATAAAGTTTGATTATGTTTGAAATGCTGGCTTCTGCAACTAATTTCTGGATCTTGTCCTACACTATTTGCATTTCCAAAGAATGTAGCTTATACAAAGTGATTAGCATCTCTATCTTTTTGTTCCAGACCTCGTAACACATTAAATTTATCAGCAATTCCTTAATTTACAATTCAAAATTATATCTGCATCTTTTTGTGAAATTGAAACTACAGCTCTATATTTGTATGTTTGTAGTGGAAAAAACATCAATAAAAAGAAATCCACATGATGGAGCATGTCCCAGGATCTTATAAATTAAGTTCCCCATTATATGACTAGGACTAAAAAAAAATAAAAAAATGGAGTAGCTGGATGCCTGGCCATGAATAACTTGTGTATATGAATAATTAAAGTTAATGATCTAGGATTCTTCTCTCAATCATTTGTCTCATTTTTTCTTTTGAGGCCAAGAAAATAAATCGTTTTACAGAAAGAAATTAGAGGGATGTAACAAATGAAAGTGGAAACACATTTATATAACTCTTGTGATTAAAGAAAAAGGGGTTCTAAGGAAAATCGTATAGCCATCCGTAGGAAAATCCTTCCCATGGAAACTGTTATTAAATAACAAGTGCCCTATATATTTCAGGATTACAGCCAGTTATTTGGTAACAATTCTATCCTCTCTAAAATCATTTATTGGTTTGATAATGGCCATCTAACAAAAATTCACTCCTCGTAATCACTGTTATTAAGCTCATTTTCATTCATTTTTAAGACAAATTTTACTCGAAGAAAATATTTTAATAGAGTTTTATACATGACATAAAAACTCTACAGTAAAGTGTGCTTGATTGAGAGTAATATAGTGTCTTGTTACTTAATCATATGTATGTGTTATTTGTCTCCAACTGATCTTATCTCTTTTTAAACTTCCACATCCATTCAAGGTTATGGAAAAATTTGAAATCTTATGTCTCCAAACGTGTATTACGCCTATATACTATATGTTTCTATGAAAAGACAAAGACATGGATCTAGCTTCCTAGTTATTATAAATGCTATGACGATAGCAGGAACGCCAGCTTGAAGATGCCAATCATGCTCCTGTCCAGATGCTATATTGCTTGTCATATCTCTATCCCCCCATCTTTTGGATGACTTCCATTAAAATTCTTTACAATGGGTGACAGCAATCTTATATATGATTGACAGTGGCTGATAATTCTGACTATTTTTGGGTAATTTAGATTGTAGTTTAGAGTGGGGGTACATGAAGGAAGCTAGTGCACACTCCAAACTACTGCCCACAATATCATGCAGGTTAGCCTTAAAAAAAAAAAAAAGAAAGAAAAAAAAAGAGCCACCTACTTTATAATAACTATGCTTATTGCTAAAATCTATCTTTCTTAATTCCATTTAAACAAATTATGATTCAGGTTCTATCGAAATTTTCTATATGAAGATTAGCTCTGACACAAAAGCAAGCATGGTAATATAATATTTGGGTGCACTGTGGCTTGAGTTAAGCCAGATTCTCAATGCTCACCCAAATTGGCTAATGGAAAGTGTTGGACCACCATCAAGCATTGCATGGATCCCACGTCATCCATATCGTTAGCCATGAGCTACCCAAGATTCTACGCTTCATAATAAACATGGCGTTGAATACAATCCAAGAAATATGATGCAAGGCAATTACCAGATTCCCCTTTTCCATAGAGAGACCAGATGGTAGAATCCTCAAACCCATCTCCTATCACATCAAAACCACTCAGGTCAAATCAAACGGTTAGCAAACCGTGGCTGAAATCAATCCCACCGAACTCCCCACAGTCTTTACCTTGTATCCAAAGCTTCTCCATCCCAAAGTTAAAGCAAGAAGAAAAATCATGCCACCTTTGTCCAAGAAATCACGCTCTTTTCCACCCTTGTTTTGTTGTTTTCTTAATTACAGAACAAAACCCACCTAACAGCCTTGCCACGCTTGTTGAGGCCCCAACACCCCCCCTCTCATCATTTCCACAGCCCACTCCCACTCATCCCCCCCCTTTGCTTTCCCCCTACTCCCTTCCCTTCCACGCCTGTTCTTTCCCTCCTCTCCCCGGGCCCCAGCAATCAAATCCAATTCCCATTACTACTTTATCCCTTCTAACCTCCCATTCCTAACCTGTTCTCCAATCAAATTCAATCCAACTAATGAACCATAACCGCATATTATCCCACCATTTTGTCGTTTTTATAGGGGACAGGATAACCTAAAATAGTTCTCTAGCACCATTTCAACGAATCCCCCTTTGTCCCTCTTAAAATACTCCAGTAACCCACCTCCCTCCTCTCTCAAACTCTCCATGAACTAATCAGCATCAGCATCAGGAGTGGCTCTACCTCTCTCTCACGCACGCTCCTTAGCTAATAGATGAAGAGCTTCCAATTTTTAGCTATATTTTTCTTAATTTTTATAGTGTTTGGGAGCCAAGGGCTCTCACCTGATGGCCTCGTGCTCCTCGCCTTCAAGTCGGCGGTCTCCGACGACCCCGGCGACGCCCTCGCCGGCTGGAGCGAGGACGACGCGGACCCCTGCCGGTGGGCCGGTGTCACCTGCGCCAACGTCTCCGGCTTCCCTGACCCACGCGTCGTCGGCGTCGCCGTCGCCGGCAAGAACCTTTCCGGCTACGTCCCTTCCGAGCTCGGCTCCCTCATCTTTCTCCGCCGCCTTAACCTCCACGGCAACCGCCTCTCCGGCTCCATCCCCACACCTCTTTTCAATGCCTCTTCTCTGCATTCTCTTTTTCTTTATGATAACAATCTTTCCGGCGTCCTCCCGCCGGCCATCTGCGACCTCCCCCGCCTTCAGAACCTCGACCTTTCCGAGAACTACCTCTCCGGCCCGCTCCCGCCGGAGCTCCGCAACTGCCGGCAGCTTCAGCGGCTTCTTTTATCCGAGAACAGCTTCTCTGGCGAGATCCCCGTGGGGATCTGGTCGGAGATGGTCTCTCTCGTCCAGCTCGACCTCTCCTCGAACGAGTTCAATGGATCCATCCCGCCCGATCTCGGCGATCTCGATTCCCTCGGCGGCACCCTGAATCTCTCCCACAATCAGTTCTCCGGCGACATCCCGAGCTCTCTCGGGAAATTGCCATCCACGGTGAGCCTCGATCTCCGGTACAACAACCTGTCCGGCGAGATCCCGCAGGCTGGTTCGCTGGCGAACCAGGGCCCGACGGCGTTTTTGAACAACCCGGGGTTGTGCGGGTTCCCGCTGCAGATCCCCTGCCAGGACCGCCCCGCGGGGCCATCCGGGCGGCAGGTGGCGCCGACGGGGGTGGAATCGGCGCAGTCAAAGAAGGGACTCCGGACAGGTCTCATCGTTCTGATCTCGGTGGCGGACGCCGCCGGCGTCGCCTTGATCGGGCTCATCGTCGTCTATATCTACTGGAAGTTGAAAGACCGCAGCAAGTGCTGCAGCTGCACCGGGGAGAGCAAATTGGGGGAGGGGGGAGAAAATAGGGGGGTGCGGGTGCTGGCCGACGGGCGGCGGCGGCGGCGTGTCGGAGGAAGGGGGTCGGAGCAGGACGGCGAGAGCGGCGGCGGGGGGGGGGGCGGCGGAGGGGAGGGGGATTTGGTGGCGATCGATAAGGGGTTTTCGTTCGAGTTGGACGAGCTGCTGAGAGCGTCGGCGTATGTCTTGGGGAAGAGTGGGTTGGGGATAGTGTACAAGGTGGTGCTGGGGAATGGGATTCCGGTGGCGGTGCGGCGACTCGGGGAGGGCGGAGGGCAGAGGTATAAGGAGTTCGCGGCGGAGGTGCAGGCGATCGCGAGGGTGCGGCACCCGAACATTGTGAAGCTGAGGGCGTACTACTGGGCGCAGGATGAGAAGCTGCTGATCACCGACTTCATCTCCAATGGCAACCTCGCCGCCGCCCTTCGAGGTCAGTCTTACCTTCTCCCATCTCTCGGTTATTACTGACACGTGTCACGAGGTGATTGGTTTTCTTTTTGCCACGAGAGGCGCAGTGGCATCGTAGTTGTAAGCGTACGGATAGTCGATTGCTCGGTTAGACGGTCGACTCCACCGTTCTTCTGATCCAGGAAGCGCTCTATTGACTGAACGGCGAGGATTTCAATTTTCGGCGCGACTCTTGATGCAGGAGACTAGGATTTCGCCGGGGAGGGAATGTAGCCCTTATTGTCTGATGACGTGGCGCATTCTGTTACCGTGAGTAGTGGTAGCTGGGTGGTTGCTGGTACGGGGAGAGCGGAGCGCTGTCATCGTAGGTATAAAAGGGAGCCAATTGGAGACAGACACGTAGTCGGCACATGAACCGGCTGCTATGCATTGGCTCCCGTCCGACGGCGTTACGATTAGTGAAACATGATTCTTTAGGGTACGCGTGTACTGCACTGGAAGGGAGTTGATCTTTAACCCCTTATCGGTCACCGGCCAGGGCGTGTTCAATCGCTGGCGGTTGATTAATGGATGGAGGGTGAGGGTTATTTAAGTAGAAATTAGGGAAGAAAAGTTGGCCGGAGCAATTCTAGGAACGTAATCATGAAGTTTGGCATGACACTATTTGCTTTTGATCGGAAGCAAACAGCTTTCTTATTCAAAAGCAAACAGCTTTCTTCGATCTTTTGGGAGACAGCCAAAAGATAAGAAGGAAAGACTTCCGTCGATGCAAAGCAAAGAACGAAAAGGAACAGAGAGAGGGGCCCTTGGCGCCTAGGAACATGACCTTTTTGGAGTTTTCAGAAAACGGTCGGCTGGTTGAATCGAGTAGACGAATCTAATCACACCCTTGAAGGACCAGAATCTCGGTAAATCCAAAACGAGGGGAACAAACTTAGCCTGATATAGACAATGTCGGTTAGGCAGGTGTGCTTGCAAATTTTTTTTTTTTATTAAAATAATAGTGTTAGTATGCATTTCATTTAGCTTATATTTGATTTGGTCAAAACCTACTGAGTGGCATCATTCTTGATGTACCATTTAAACGCTCCAATCAGGCTTATTGTTGCTAAGCTCACTTGCACAGACATTAAATCATAAGCTTAACTACTAATTCAATTAATTTGCTAATAAATTTTATAGGTTTACTTATTAGTTCAATTAATCGATCTAATCTATATTATTATAAAAATTTAAATATAAATTAATTAAAAGTAGATAAATATAAGCTATATATTTTTTAATTTTTTTTAATTTGATATAAATTATTTTTAAGTATTACAAAAAAAAAAGTAAAGCGATATTAATGATGTATCATAGAAAGAGCATTTATAAGGTTGGTTGGCCTTCGCATGAAATTAAATATTTTTTTTAATAAAATTAGGATGAAATTTAGGCATAGCATCATATAATTTTCTTTGCCTTCACTGCTCTTTCCCAAAACATCTGAGTCCTAAATTAAGGTGAGTAGGTATGAAATCGTCCATAAAAGTATCAGCTAGTATAATTAGTTAAATCTTTTATATTGAAATGGGAGATGTCGGTATTCCGTTCGTTTTAATTATTGAAAAAAAAAAAGAAAAAGAAAAAGAAAAAGGAGTTTTCTCTGCACCCACTGGGGTTCCGCATCATGAAGAATGAATGGGGTCCGTTTGAGAACCTGGTCCAGCTCACTCTGAAAGTTCTTCGTACGGTGGTCCAGTTAAAGTTATTAAATATGCGTAAAGGCATTTCCCACTTTTCTAAGAGGAACATGCAGCCGACGGATCTCTGTTCCCTCTCTAGAATTTACATCACGTGGAGCACAATTATTGGTCCACTGGGATGGGGTTTAGGTAGAGGGCTAGTGGATTAGTTACCTGCTCTCGATCTTAGCTCGAGATATTCAAACTTGCACAATTATTGCTATTTTCTTACCTCTAAATAAATAAGACGCGGGCTGGATTGAAGCTGTGCTCAGCTCGCTATCGCTAGCAAAGAGAATGCTTCACTAACACGGAATCTCGCTGGAAAACGGGTGTCCTGTTCGCTCCGTGATTGCTAGCTTTTTTTTTTCTTGGTCACGCTTTCGGGCTTGCATGTCGGAAAATTATCATAACTACGAATCCGGATGGAGACATGGGTGTCGTCGGTTGCGCCTTCGCTCTCATTTCAGTCACGGCCTCTTCCTCTTGCATGGGGAAGGAGGAGAGCGATGGACGCGAATAAAGAAAGAGACAAGAAAACCCCTTGTTTGCATTCGGAATGGATGCTTTGGATTATATTCTTGCTCTTATTTTATCACCCGCAAAGGAATAAGGTGCCTTGCGTGACAACACCGGTTCACCTTTTCTATTATTACATGGGATCCTCATCCAATCGAAAAGCGCTTCACGCCAACAATTACCTCTCCGATAAAAGTCAAGTCACGATCATCGAATGGAGGCATGCAAAAACCAATCGAAATGTTTTGAAAACCAACCTTTTAACCATGGCGACCAAAGAGAACTTAAGATCTGTTTTTTTTTTTTTTTTTATTAGTTTTAAAATGTTTTCTTTCTAATTGGGCAGGCCGATCCGGTCAACCAACGGTCTCATGGTCCATCAGGCTTCGGATAAGCAAGGGAGCGGCCCGTGGGCTGGCCTACCTCCATGAGTACAGCCCACGAAAGTTCGTCCACGGCGACGTCAAGCCCACCAACATCCTCCTCGACGGCGACTACAACCCCTACGTTTCCGACTTCGGCCTCATTCGCCTCATCAATATAGCCAGCAGCGACCCTTCCTCCTCCAGCAGCGGCGGCGGTGGTTTCCTCGGCGGGGCCCTCCCTGCCACCAAGCCCACTGCACTGGAGAAGCCCAACAATTACCGGGCCCCCGAGGCTCGAGTTTCCGGAGGCCGGCCCACCCAGAAATGGGATGTCTACTCCTTTGGTGTAGTCCTGCTCGAACTCTTGACCGGAAAGGCACCCGAGTTCTCATCCCCTTCGACGTCTTCCATGCCATTAGAGCATGTGCCAGAGCTTGTGAGGTGGGTGAGGAAGGGGTTCGACGATGCGAAGCCGTTGTCGGATTTGGTGGACCCGGTGCTCCTCAGAGAAGTTCATGCTAAGAAGGAGGTGATCTCCATGTTCCATATAGCTCTCGCATGCACCGAGGCTGACCCGGAGCAGCGGCCCAGGATGAAGATGGTGTCAGAGAATCTTGATAAAATTGGGTCGTAGATAAGTTGACACCATATGATGATACAAAGGGAGAGATGTCATGGAAGGACTTGGCCGGCCTTAATGGAGGCAGTGATAAAGCAAAGATGGCAAGTTAAAGAAATAGACATTTCTGGTTTTGGACAACTTATTTTTGGGTTGGTATGGCTGGACAAAGAGGACTATTTTCGCCTGATCATTTTTGGTTTACTTGAAAGGTGGTGGAGCTTTTTTTTTTTTTTTTTTTTTGGGGGGGGGGGTTAAGAATGTAGTATATAGTACATTATAGGATCTTGGTTCCGAATAGGGAATCTCTTCCCAGATCAGCAGCTGGGATGAAAAATTTCAGTGTTGCTTACATGATTGAGTATTCTTTTAAATTGTGTCTTACAAATGGGAGTGCAAAAAAAAAATCTTGTAATACATTTTCTCCAATTTATTTTAGTAATAGTATGTCGTATTTTTCTTGTTTATTGAAAATACATTAGCAAACTTATCAGTAAAAGAAATAATGTGTACTTTAGAACAAATTCTTTGATCAAAATGAGAATATCTAGCTGCTGTCATCATAACAAGTCATCATTTGTGCAAAGAACTTGACTTGTGAAATCTCAGCAAAATTTAGTTCTTGGACATTAAACGCAAATGCCAAGCCGATCTGCACCAGTGCCATTTTACCAGTGCATTAAAATTCCTTAAAAATTCCCTTAATATATGTGATCTGTATATATTAGCAGTGTCACCTTTTCTTCTTCTTTTTTTTCTAAAAAAAAAAAAGGAAAGGTAAGGGAGGGAACATCCCACCCAAATAGACATTACAGTCAGAAGATTATGTCTTTGTACTTTGGTTTGGTGCTCTAAATAAAGTGGCATAAAATATACAAACATTTCTTCTGAAGTAGGGTGTTATTTATTATTTATTTTTAAAAATAAAAACGGGTAGGGAACATCGCAACCAAAGTTTTCATTAGGATTATGAAATCAAGGTTAAACTAAAAAGGATATAAATCAAGGAGTAAAAAAATTTTGGATTTTAAGAACAGTCCTGTGTTGGATATTAAACTAAACATATACCCATTGAAATATATTTTCTTAACTTAGATAGTATGATCTCTCAAGATATCTTGTGGATAATAATTTTTACCTTTCTTTATTTTTCTCTGCTTTCTTTAAATCATTCAAGAGATGAATCTCAATGAGTCTACTTAGATGGATCAAAAATACGAGATGGTAAAAGGATATAATACAAGTAGTACTATCGTTATAAAAAGATGATGCAGTAAAAGGATGCAACCCTTGATAATTAAATAAAAGATGTAGTGAAGGAATATATTTCACTGCATCCCATTCTCACTCACTCGCCCCCTCTTTCGATATGCATGCGTGCACGTCCGTATATATACATATACATATATATGTATGTATGTGTAAATAGAAAATAGTATTAAACAAAATGACACAAGTGAGAGTAAAGAAAAAATAAGAGAGCCTTTAAGCATTTGAGATCGAACAAACTCTAGTATATCTTTTGAACATTTGAAAAGAGAGGATTAGGCTTATATAAGAAAAAAATTATTAAATAATTTTCTGTAAGAGTAAGCATGGATCGGATTGGATTAGTTCTAAGCCAAAACTTAGAACCGATCCAATTAGGATTAATTCTAGAATTTTGGACCTAAAATTGAACATACCATATCTTGAAACCAGCCTATAACATATCCAATTAAATCATTTTGGTTCTAGATTGGTTTTAAGATGAAACCCTTTTTTTTTTTTTTTTAGTATGATTGATATATAGCATTTTTGACTAATCTAATACTTAAGATCTTTTAACTGGATGATAAATAACTTATAAAGTTTATGTGAAGTCCAACTTCCATTCTTAAGAATACTTTTATTTTTTTAAAAAATTCTATTTAGAAAAAGAGGATAATCAATTTTTAAGATCAAAACTGAAAAATTGGCCTTTAGAAATGAGAATCAGCGCAAAGATGATTGATTCTAGGAATATAGACTTAGAACTAACCTTATTAATATTTAAAACTAAACTACTACCCTAACCCATTGCTTATCCCTTATTTTCACCATATTTAAATCTAGCTAGTTCAGGCACTGCCTTGATTCTCCTTTGTAAAAAGTATACTTCATGAAGAATGCATGGCAGTTCATTATACATCAAGAATAGAAATGTTTATACTTGGATAGAACAAATGGTACTTAAGGAATGCCATGCATGGTATGCTTTGAATCGGATAACATTATTTTTTTATTATTTTATTTGCTATATAAAATTGTTTAATCAGAAAAGTTTGAAATAGTTTGCAACATGCTCAGTTTCAATAAAAGAGATTTTATAGTAAATATCATTTAATTCTAAACTTACTTTTAGATGGCCCAGCCACAACAAAAAAAACATATAATTCTCTGATTGAAATGTCTGTTCGATAGATTGCCACAACATACATATTTACATTATGTTTGATTCCAAAGAATGGAAAAGAATTAGAGCAAGAGTCAAAATAGAATGGAAATGGAAGACAAGAAATCAGATTATGATTCCTATTCCATTTTTTGAACATGAAACAATAGAATAAATAAAAAAAATAGGAGTTGAATCAGACTAAATAAAAACAGCCAAAATAATGGAATACATAAAAGATTTTATATTATTTTTAAATTATATAATTAATCAAGGAATAGAACCAATTTTATAATAGTGACATTATGAGTTTTTAATTATTTTTTATTTTTATATTTTGTGTCTTAAAATTGATATTTTATTCTTATTCTAATCTTAATTATCTATATTTTAATACTTTTATTATTTTTACTTTATTCATTTATTTTAATTAATTCTTAATATTTATCTAATATTTTTTATATTTTCTCTTCAATAGTATTTAATATTTTTATTTTTATTTTTTGCTTACATTTCACGATGCTCATTTGGTAGTATGCAATATATAGAATGGGTTAAAGTAATAATTGGTGTAATGGTACTACACATGCTACTTGATATTTTTCATAATTTTTAATAACATAATATTTTAAAATAAATATATATTATATTATCTATTTTCATATCATACATATCAAAAATTAACATACATCAAATATATTATTTATTTTTATTATTTTATAATAGAAATATTATCAACTATTTTAAAAATATTATCTATTCTCATTTTCATAAGAATTACTTGCCATGCACGAGTGGAACCACCTTTCTTCAAATAGGGGTATGATTCCACAAGAATTATAATTCCATCATCTGGTACCATGCCAAGGTTAAAAATTTCCATTCCATTTCATTCCAACATTCATTCCACTAAACCTAACATAGGTGCTCTTATAGAGTCTTATCTCTGCCTTTCATCTCTCTGCACCACAATTTAGACTCATCATCCCTCCATGCAAATCTGTGTCATATGGTATCACATTTCTAACAAAATTTTAATACTAGCTGCGAATCATATATTCCAATACATATTCATATGTTACAATTTACTCATAGTAATACTTTACTCTCCTTGGCTTTTATCAAGATAGAAAGCAAAGGGCAAAATACGTCCAGAAATGCAACAAGGTCAATTTCCAAAGCATCAATTAAAAAGAATAAAGCACCTTTACCCCATTCAACTTCAAGGACCAAACACGATATGAGAAGTATAAAAACTTCAATATAATATGAAATATTATGAATATATTATATTCTAAAAAAACTCCTATAACTTGAATTTCTTTGCTGATAATGATTTTCCCAAAAATCCCTTTAATAATCTATATAATTTCAATAACAAAGCAGCAACAACAATAAATCCTTAATCCCAAACTAATTAGAATCAGTTAGTTGAATCCTTTTTCTCCATTCAGTTCTATTTTGAGCCATATTTTTTTTGTAAGATGCAAAAATTCTAAGCCTTTCTTTATCACTTCCTTTTATATAATTTTTGATCTTTCATGATTTTAAAAGCCATAATTTTAGAAAGTACAAAACTGCCCTTCCTTATTGCCTATTGGACTGCAATAGATGAAAGGAATGACAATACACAAATAGAAATTTCTCATGCATGCTAATATCTCCTTAGGAGTGACAACCACCATAAATTCTTATGTACATAAACATGTTTGGTATTTCAATTCTTCTCTTGCTTGCTTGCACATATGCAGTTATCGCGTTCTTGGGTAAGAATCTGCAGGTAAAAGCCCGTAATTAAAAAGATCTGTGCATTATATTTAACTAGAGAAGCTTCAACATTAGTGAGAATAGAATATATAATATTTCATTTAGGTAGCTAAACTGACACATACCAAAGCTGGTCATTATTAGAGATTGATATTGTAAACAATATTAAGGAAGATGATGGCTAGACTACTGACCAGAAGTTTTTCAAAAAAAAAAAAAAAAAAAAAAAAGAAAAGAAAAGAAAAAGAAAACCAAATTATTGCAACAGCATTTATATTGAAAAAGGCATATATAGTTTGTCAGACTGCCATAATACCCTTATTCTGGATTTATCATCTCCTCAAAGTATATAAATCCCAATGCTGGAGTAATAGAATTGAAATACATTTGTAAGCATATCAATCCATAAGTTTGAATCTACTTAGATAAGCCCATTTTTCTTGTGCAAGTACTATACATATATAAAGAATTGAGAAAACTAAAGTTGCTTTAGATTTGGTTATTTGGCAACAAGGAAATGGCCACTCACAATAGGAACACCTTCTTTGTTTACAGCCATATATGCAAAATTCATAATGCTCTGGACTCCCATTTCAAAAATGGTAATTTATTGGAGAATTCATCAAGTTGCACCTCCCTATCATTTCATGAGGGATGAACATCACTATTGTCTTTTGCTTCTTTTAAGTTAAAAAATCATAACTGTTACATTATTATGACCCAAGGGATTATGTTATCCATTTCTTTATAATTTCTTTAGTTAGTTTTCTGAACACTGAAATTAGTGTGAAAGAAACCCAACCTCTTTCTCCCAAACTAAATGCATATCTTATTTGGACAAAGAATGAGAATGCATAACAAAAAAATTCTCTCTACTGACTTAAGCATAGAACATGCTGGTATTTTGTTGTTTGCTGCTATAGCTCACATATCCTTTAAGTGAATGAAAAAAATGGAATCTAATCTTGGACAGTTCCAGGCATTAGTTTGTTGGCAGTACTAGTTATATGCACACCTGAACTTGACTCTGGAGTGACTTGATGTGCTGAATTGCCAAGTCTAACATGTCTGCTGTGTTTGTTTGCTGCAAAATATCAAAAAAGGAATTGTAAAACAATTATATAACCATGTCACTTCTCTCGATAAAGTTTTCTCTAGGAGATGTGGTAAAATAGATTGTACAGCTAGCAATAGCTATTGAGATTTATCCATTGTATATAGCTATCAAGATGACGATGATGATGGTGATGATAAGATCAAATATGTGACACATCAAAAAAAAAAAGAAAAAAGAAAGGGCGGGGGATTCCATATACAGGACTCCATACATTTCATACAGCAGTAGTAGCACAATAATAAGGCCCTTGTTGACTTCATTTGATAAGGATTACTTGTGATAAAATTTGTTTGTACCTTGTCCATGTTAGGCACAAGTTCTTGCAGCTTTCTCAACTTCTCACTAATTCTTGTTCTTCTCTCCTGGCAAGTACACAAAGAATAAAACTTAGCCTAAGAATGAAGGTTTGATTTGCCAGTCATCTACTGATACAGGAATGCAGATATGAACAAATGCTTTGTTAGGTCAGTTTAAACTAACCCTTTCGGCAATGCTCCGTGGGTGCGTTGCACAGCCACGCTTAGCTCGGATTTTGAATGGAACCTGGTCTTGTTGGATCTGGAGGAACTTCTCCATCTCTAGGGACGTTGTAGGCAAACTAAACTGAAGGATAAATTATGAGATGTGTTACAGATGAATATCACCCACTAAAGCCAATAATTGATAAACATGAAAAATGCTCAAAGATATCCAAATTGTTACATAGCACATGTCAAGCAAACAAATTATGAAATTTGTAATAACAATGTCAAAGATAAGATTTGTTTATTTAAAGAAGTGAAAGGTAAAAGGAATGTTTTGTTGTTTGTGATACTTCCAATCTATTGCAAGGCAAGTAG
The DNA here is from genome assembly GCA_017589505.3 of Metroxylon sagu. Taxonomy (NCBI): domain Eukaryota; kingdom Viridiplantae; phylum Streptophyta; class Magnoliopsida; order Arecales; family Arecaceae; genus Metroxylon; species Metroxylon sagu. Next base: position 588,446 of record JACVBY030000539.1, read on the forward strand.
GAATCTGACATGTATGCTTTTCTAGATTTTAGTAAATCGATGACAAAATTTTGCTGGTTAATTGCATGGCTTTTGTTAGCATCACAAAATTATTGAAATTACCTGAGACTCAATGCTGCTAAGACTGGTCATTATGTCCCCATTGTTATCTTTTGCCCCTTTGCTCGGAGGTGCAGAAAACATGATTGAGTTGGTATCATCCCATGAGCCAATCGAAAAATTGCTAGAGATGTATGACTGCCCAACGTTCCCAACTGTCTCATTGGAGTTGTTAGTGCCACCAACACTGTCTCCTGCATCTGGGACACTGATCTCAGATATTTGAGACAATGTTCCTGGTCTAGAGAAGCTCAATTGGGACTTAAATCTTTTGCTTGGCATGGCATAGACACCATCCGTTCCTGTTCCTGGTCCTGGTCGAGAATAGCTCCCAGTGTCCCTTGCAACTGAAAAAGCTGTCACATATCAGACCATAATGCCCATAACATGGTATAAAACATGAAAGCAATTCCTAAATAACTTGTAGAGCAGCCCCTTATCCAGAACAGGGTTCTTATTCTTTCTAGGGAGTCTGAATTAGGAATACTCTGTGAGCTTCTTGTGAGCTTTTGGTGCTCTGATTTGCTATAAATGGATTCCATGTCATAACAATCAATCTTTTTTTTTTTTTTTAAAAAAAAAAAGGTGATACATGAAGGAGCAGAGCATTCATTTGTAGAAGCTGGAATTTCGCAATTCCACTACTAATAAGTATCTAATCTAATATATATGTTAACATATGTCAAGCAATTCTGTAACGCCTCAAGCCCACCTGCTGATCCAATTAACTTATTAGCAGACTGAAACCACGTGGCTCAAAAACTCGAGTGGAAGTTAATTGGTAGTCGTTGGTCTGCAAGGATAGTTCCATGCCATGGTGAGACTCTATCACTATCCTTTGGGTAACTATTTTCTTATGCCTACCAACTTCTGCACGCTCAGATCAGTTTTGATACCATTATAACACCCTAAACCCACTTACTGGCCCAATTAACTCGTTAGCGAGCCGAAACCATGTGGCCCAAAAACTCGAATGGAAGTTAACTGGTACTAGGTAAACTTGCGTTATAAGCACATAACACATTTCTTTCCCATCTGATATGGGACTATTTTTGGGGTATTACAAATTCATTGGGATGTAAAACCAACAAATTCTTTTTAATTTTCTTCCATTCCTCTTCTTTGACCTAATCCATATACTCTTCCCTCCAATCTTTTCAGAGATTCCATATATGCTGGCATTGATTTTTCTCTTCAAGATTAGTTGCTACAATCTATGGCTCTATACATGTAATTGAAATACCAATAATCTGGGGTGTCAGCTTATCAGAGATGCTCATGGAACAAATTTGGTATGATTAGGTGTGTAGGCTTTGACATATAGCCAATATGACCTGCTAGTTGGCCATTGTTGCCTGACTGAGCAGATTAGACCTCCTGGGCTGCAGCTAACCTACACTACTGCCTATTTTGGTCAGACAAGGCAGCTACTGATTAAATTCCCCCAACATATTGCTTCAAAATTGTGAACTATGTTCTGATCTACTTAGGCATGTGTGATTCAAATTATTTAATTTCGACCCGTGTCGATCATGTTGCGTGATTATGAATCCATGACATTGAAGCCCATCAACCATTACAACATGCCATACTGCAATTGGTAAAAAAAGTTATGCAGGATATTGATTTATTGCAATACAAGATGTCTACACAGACCTACTGATAGAGTAGTCATAATTTCCACAGTAATAAAGAAAAGGGGGAATGCAGGCACAGCAATATTTTGTTGTAAACTGTACAAAGCTCATACCCTACCTGAAAATATATAACTAATACATTTTGGTGAGTCGAGAGAGGTTGAGTCAGAAACTTGTACCAATGCAAAATCCTCATAAATATAATTAAAAAAATTCATGATAAATTCCTGTAAGGTTCTGCTGGAATTTTTATGCTTCTAATTTTCTGATATTTAATTTTGGTGATCAAAATTTTAATCACTTCATATTATATTGTTTGTATTGTGGGAATGTCTCAAAGAGAACTCTTCATGAATGGGTGTGCCCCCTTATGAAAGAGCTGTATGGAGGGTCATAAAGGGTCATAAAGTAGCATCACATATCATGGCATTTCACCCTTTTGAAAGCTATAAATTAATGGTCATAAAGTAGCATCAGCAGGACCACTTAGAGAAAGAAGACTGTGAGATTCCCTACTGTTTCTATTCCTCATCTCAACATTAATACATAGGAGAAAGCTTTCGCTAGACAATCATAGTATAGCAACAAAGAATACTACTTAAAAGCAACTCTTGTGATACAAAGTCACCACGTAGTCATAGCTACAAATGACAGGGCCAAGTACTGACTAAAACTCATTTTCATGAAATTTTTCAAGTAAGAAAGGAGTTGATTATTATTAAACCATAACCAACATGTAGGATGAATGCATTTTATTGATAGGTAGACATCCAGGTCAATGCAACACAACGTAAAGCTAAGGAAGTCTTCCACACATATGGTGCCATGATTTGGGTGCCATAAAAAAGATCACAAGAGCACATTCTGAGCTCTAATAGATCTTGTAAAGCAAATTCTTTCCAATCCTTTCAACAAGCTAATTTATATCTTAATCAGTTGTGGGCATGTGCATAGATGTCTGTGATTGCATGAGAGGAGGCACTCATACTGATATTTTTCCTATTTGAGAAATGCACTCCCACTTTTAGCAAGTGAATTCCTCATCCTTCTCTCTCTTCAAGAGCAGAGCTAATTTTAAGTGTACTTGTGATATAGGAGGTACCTATAAATTGTTTAACAAATGGACAAGTGGTAGACTTTAGCTTTTTAGAGTCTCAAAGAGCATAGATGAAGGCTTAGTATACAAGTACTGAGCACATGCTATAATATGATAAGAAAAAGCATGGATACTTGAGATCATGTGAAAAGGAAGTATTGTTGGTTGTGAGCCCCATTTGACAAAGTGACTCCCACTTTTAGTTCACCTCTTTTGTTTCTTTCCCTTAGGCAAAATCTAAACTAAATTAAGGTATAATTTTCTTGAAAAGGAGGCATGTACATAATGTGTCTGAACAATGGCAGCCTGCCTTCTTCGTTGCCTAAGGTGGAGGAACCAGGGAAGAAGGTTCCATTTTTTTTTTCCCTCTCAAATAGATTGATAGAATTATGAGGACAAGAAAGCTGCAGCAGCCAAAGTGGCAAGAACAGGGGAGAAAGAAAGGTGGGCCAAAGAGAACATCATAGACAAGCAAAGGATCCTCAGAATAGAGCGACAGCACTTGCACTCAAAGAACCACAAAGTCCACTGAACCCAGCCACCCCACACTCCAGTCCCATCAGCTCGAACAGCTCATGTGGGCCGCCCATTCAATGAACCCCCTCATAGCAGTAAAAGCCATGCCACTAAACTCCATCAAACCCACATCCATATCCAAGAAAAGTTACGCATTCCATGACATGAGGGTTTGGGTCCGGATCCGGGTCCACCTATCAGATGATCCAAAATACAGGTCGACTCATTTCTAATAAGATTATTATTTTTATCATAAGATTCTTAATCAATTAATTAATGACAAGATGAGTCTTCATCAATGATATTTATTGGTTAGCCTGACCCATGAGCTACGTCATAAAACAGGTCTACTGTATCAATCAATCATTAAATTGGATGGATGAAGCGTACATCATACACGCGGAATGAAGGGCGTTTTGGTCATTTTGAACCAGGATGCATATCATGAGATCATATGGACTTATTTTAATAATTTTAATAATGGTAAACTAAGGTAAGAAGGCTATGGACAAGCGGTCGTACTTGACCCAATTTGGCAGTATCGTACGGCGCGTGGCCTCCAAAATCCAACCCCACCAAACGAATCCGGAAACCGCCACCAACCACAGTTTTTCCCAAAACGGTGGTTTCCGGTGCCTGCGACGTCGAAAACTAGCGCAGCCATTTGCTTCATGGAGCGCGTTTCCCAGTAACTTCGCAAGAAGGGAGGAAGGGAAAAGAACGAAGCGTTTCCCGAAGCGTTTCCGGAAAGAGGTTCGGAAAAGAAGGAGAGGAGAAAAAGAACTGACCGTTATCGACCATAAGATGAGATAAGAATCCGGCAGGCGAGCTGCTGTGCCGAATCAGCGGGTTCCCGCCGCTGCGCGAATTCCCCTCCGCCGACGGCGCCGGAGTCAGATCGCCGACGGAGATCCTCCCCACGCCGTAGGACCGCTGCATGCCGGACCCCACTCTGCCTCCAATTCCTCCTCCTCCTCCTCCTCCGCCGCCACCGCCGCCGCCGCCGCCGCCGTCTTTGTTCCGGTACGGGTCGAGATCCGGCGAGGCGGCGCCGGCCTTGCAAGTGGACTCCGACGTCGGGCAAGGCGATTCGCCGGAGAAGAACCTCCCCATCTGGAACTCTCCACCGCCGCCGCCGCCGCCGCCGCCGCCTGTGACGACGGAGTCGGCGATGCTGGTGAGGAGCGATCCCGGCGCCGACACGTACCTCGCCAGCCCCGCCGGCTGCCCCGCTGCCCGGAACATCTCCATCCCCTTGCTCCCGTTCGGCGGCGACTGGTTCATGCTTCCCACCCTTCACACACACACACACAGAGAGAGAGAGAGAGAGAGAGAGAGAGAGAGAGATTAGGTTTGGGGATGGGAAGAGAAAGAGAGCGAGAGTGAGAGAGAGAGAGAGAGAGAGAGAGAGAGAGAGATTTGGTTTGGGAATGGGATGAGAAAGACAGCGAGAGTGAGAACGGGTGGTTGGGCTGGGGAATGGATTTTAGAAGGCGGGGAGGGCAGGGGGGATGGATGGAGGACTTTTTGCGACAATAAACAAAAGACGCTTGCGATTCATCCTCGGGCCGGGGGGGCGGTGGGGCCCACCAAAAACGGATGGCGACTCTTTGAAGTCTCCTGCAAGGTTTAATTATTGGATGCCGAGTTTCGGTGGCTTTCCCATCCGTGACGCTTCCGGGAATTAATTAGTGCTGAGATACTGCGTCCACTGTTCATTAACATGGGATTCGCTGAGCCGATCGATGCGAACGCTGAATGATGTGCTCCAAATTTTTTTTTTTTTTTTTTTTAAAAAAAAAAAAGGCTGTAACGAGGTTCAGGACCACTTAAAGTTACGGCAAAGGCTAAATGTACTCCACCGTTCCTTCAATGGTGCGAGGAGAGAGAAGGTTTTCTCCGCTTGCAAGAAAAAAACAAAAAAAAATAATAATAATTTTAGGTTCACTGGAAAGATGTCTTGACTTGACTGAATTACATAGCATGCAATTTAACGGTGATTGAAAGCAATTTTAGATCGAAATTAGACTTTGAGATACGGTTCTGTGGACTTTGAGATATGGTTCTGTGGTCCCTACTTGATTGACCCAATAAATATCACTTGTGATCAGCCTCCACCTTATTGACTCAATAATTTGATGAATCCATTCTTGGCCCACTAAGTATCCTATTATGATTAAGCTGTCAATTAGCTAGCAGCAAGAAGACGCGCACCTTTAAAATTGGCTGCTTATTATTACAGGTCAATGAAGGTGGATTGTGAAAGCGTCCATTGAAATGGCCATTTTGTTATTATTGATAATTATTTTTAATTTTTGCCATAATTGCAATTTATTTTTTACTACAAAGCATTGGGTGATCATTTTAGGATCATTTAAGTGATCTTGGATCACTAATGATTTAACATCATCATGTTTGAAATGCCATAAAAATCTAAAATTATGAATTATAATATACAAAAATTACTCTTATTATATTTATATTCTATTACTATAACATATATAATATAATATTATATACAACAACAATAAAGCCTTAATTTCAAACTAGTTAGAATTGCTATATGAATTTTTTTTTCTCTATTTAGCTTTATTCTAAGTCATATTTTTTATAAGACGTAAAAATTTTAAGTTTTTCTTTATCATTTTCTCTCATGTGATTTTTGGTCTACCTTTACCTTTTTCTCTTTACATGTATTAAGTCACTTTTTCGCACAAATGCATCTTTAGGACTACGTGGCACATGTCCAAACCATTTAAATCGTATTTCCCTTAATTTATCTTCGATTAGAGATACCTTTATCTTTTTACGAATGATTTCATTTATTATTCTATCTTTTCTTGTATTACTAAATATTCATCTTAACATTCTCATTTTCGTCGTATTCATCTTATGTACGTGTAATTTTCTAATTGCCCAATATTTCATGCCATAAATCATAGATGGAGTTATGATTATCCTATAAAACTTTTTCTTCAACTTGGCGGATACTCTATTATCACATAATATTGTAATTATACTTCTCAATTTTATCCAATCTGCTATAATCCTATAGACAATTTCATCCTTAATCTCTCCTTTCTTATAAATAATCAATCATAAATATTAAAAATAATCATTTTTAATAACTTTATATCTCCAATTTGTATTTTATATTCATTTTCATTTCTAATTGTACTAAAATTGCATTCCATATATTTTGTCTTTATCCTATTTAACTTAAAATTTTTAGATTCTAATGTATATCGCCATAAGTTTTTAAGCTTGGATAACAGATGATGATTGTAGCAAGTTGATGATTAGCATAAAATTATAATCATATCCTATGATTATGAATCCTTTAAACAAAGCCATTAGGATATTTCATACTTACGATGTGACGCATCTAGGGTTACAAATGGTTCAGATTGAATTGGAACACGCTTGACCGCAACTTGATATGGCTTCATTCTTGGGTTATGACTTTGGATCTAGACCCAACCTATTTACTAATTAGATTAAGTTGATGAGTTAAGCCCATGAAAAAGATTTTAGAACCAATGGGACAATCGGGTTAGATGGGGTCAGTATGGTCTGGACCCAACCCAAAATGTTTATGTTTGGATCGAGATTGGATCGGATCGGACTTGTATTTTAGTCATGCATCTAGCTATTCTTTTATTTTAAAATTATTAAAAAATTAAAATAAAATTAAAAAGTGTCCATTTAAATTTTTATTTAAAAATTTTAATTGTTAATAAATAATTAATCATTCTTAAGTTTACAAATTATAATTTTTGAAATATATATTGGTATACTTGAGGCCATTATAAATAAGAATCTATCAAAACAAGTTATGAAATATAAATGTTTAAATATAATAAAATGAAAATAGATGGAGAGATACGTAGTTGTTAAGAAGAAAAGGTGGAATTACTTTAAACAAAACTTTATTTAATAAACTGGTAAATATAATTAGAGTGAAAATGAAGGAAATTTATATGATATGCATTGTTTGATTGGGCCGAATTGAGTTTAGAACAAATCAAGCTTATTTTAGGAATAGATCGAGTTGAAAAATATAAGACCTAAATTTAACGCGGAATTTGAATCTAGTTTATTTTTTGAATCAATCTACCCTATGGGTCTTCAAATGTGGGTCAAGTAAAGTCTAACTAAATTAGGACAGAGCCAGGTCATAAGTTGACTTAATTCAATTATAGCCCTAGTTGCATCAAACTAGGAGTCTAGTAAAAGATAGGTTCGGCCATGCACAATGTAGGCCAAGGTATGTAATTGTATGGGATAATTTGATATATATATATATATATATAAAGTTATATTGAAAATTATAAAGGAGGGGATTGTAAGAAATAATTTAATATTTTTATGTTTTAAGGAAAGCAAAGCTGAAAGTAGAGCGAAATCGGTGGAACGGAATCTCATGGCAGATTTCATTTAGCTTGGATTGAGAAGTGGTCATCATTGCAGTGGTGGTGATATTTTATCATACTTATTATAAAATTAAATTTTTTAATCATGCTGGTATGTTCACGTTGGAAATTGTATCCAATTTGTACACGTCCGTCGCTCCAAAGCAATCGTCTCGTCTCACATAGGTTACGTCTATCTAAAGCAATATTGCTGTTTTCTTTAGCTGTTGATAAGTTTTGGACTCAGTCCACGTCAAGCTCAGCCTATCTCTATCATGAAGAATTGCACCAGACGAGTAGGCTCAGCGTAGAAGCCAATCATGGCAGGATAAGTCAAAACAAAATACCATGCTCTTTTTTTTTTTTTTTTTTAAATTTAACTCCTTGAACCAAGGCTTAGAATATGGATCGTAAACATAGTAGATGGGCCATTATAATTGTTTTGATACTCTATATTGGATTATTTATATGTACAATAACATGAAAAAGATAGTCATTACCATTTGTTATTAGGTATTATGATGATTTATTATAATATAAATAATGTTCATTATTTCACTAACATATATTTCTAAATAAAATATTATTTTAAAAATTTAAAATTTATGCATCAATTTTCCTTTTAATAGTGATTATTTTAATATTGAAAATATTAAAATATTATATATTTTAAGGTGTATTTATAATAGCCATTACCATAGTTGTGATAGTTAATGATACTTTTGATAATGGTTGATCATAATAAAACAATGCTGTAATTAAAACCATCATTTTCGATCTCGATAGAATGGCTCGTGAAATGCTTGAATGGGTAGCCGTTCTATGTATGAGACGTCTCACTAGTATATTATGATATCTTTTTATTTAAATATGGTAATAAAAAAAAGGATAGTAATGTATCTCATTCTATATGGAAATCAAAACGATCTTATCCCACAAGACTTAAACCTTATCTTTTTCTTAAAAAAAAAAAAAATTAGTGACATATTTTGGTGTTGAAAAGAATCTGAAGTTAGCGAGCATTTTCTAACATTTCAATGCTATGTTGAGGGTTGAGACGCGGCGATAGATTTTTTTTTCCTATGGTTTTGGTCATATAGAGTATTAGTCTGGCTCTCAATCCAACTTATACGCACGGGTACACACAAAAATAACTAGTAATAAAAGGTCATGAAAAGGATTAATCTATGTGCTGATTCTTTCATGGGAGAGAGTGCGAGCCTTTTGGGCTGTTGGAAAGAGAGAGGTCAGCTACCCCCAGTTAAATATGCGGTTTGTAGCAAGTGTCTATGAATTGTCTTTTTTTTTTTTTTTTTGTCCTTGGCACCCCAAACATATTAAAAGGATGACACCAATACTTTATTATCGTATCAGTCTCTGACCTTTTTTTTTTATTATCTTTTTGAAAATATTATTACACCAACTAGGTTTTGATACTTGACCGAAAGTGCCCCCTATGTGTAGATATAGTTAGAAGTACTTTATTCTATCTAAAAAAAGTTTGCTTTTAGTGTCCTTTTGATTTTTTTTGCAAAAAGTTGTTTTTTTAAAAAAATTCCCTTAAGAGAGGATTGAAAAATAAATATAATTTTCTCTATAGTATTTTTTTAATAAATATATATATATATATATTAGCCCCATCCATATATAATTTTTTCTTTTTTCTTCAGCTAAATGGACAAAAATATGGAGAGAAGTTTTCCTTAACCAAACAAGTCCTTGGCTCAATTTTAAGAATTTCGAAACATTCTTTCTCTTAGAGGCCCTGATTAGCTAAATTCACCTCTAAAGGACCCAAGGTAGCTAGGTGATTCTTCAGCTGCTTCTCATGAGAAGACTTTAACGGAGAGAAGCGATCCTGTTTCAAAGATCTTTTTGCAATCTCTCAATGTGGAAAGGCTTGTCTTTGACCCACCAACAAATCCTTATGTAGTGGATGAGAGCTCTTTGTTTTTGGAGGCCAAACTAGCTTGTTTATCTTTGGAGGAGACCCTTAAGAGCAATGATTTAGGTGGTGTAATTTCAGATGAAGGTTTATCCGAACCTAAAAGATCTAACAGGTGAAAAGCAATTTTAGCCATAAAGGCAACCACCAACAAGCTTATTCCTCCTAAGAGAGAAGAAATCAAAGATTTAGATTATGGATGTTGATCTTACCACTACACTCCATCCCTAGAGAAATCATAGATTTAGATCATGGATGTTGATTTTACCACTACACTTCATTTCTCGAAGCCTCTCGATTGCATGGGGAAAAAGCTTGTGGTTTAAGCATTCTTGACAAGATGGTAGATGAGGTGGCAAAGGCACTCCTGCTGAAGGAAAAGGGGATAGTAGGAGTTGAAGGATAGTTCCATTCAAAAGCACAAGGCCAGACTTGTTATAGAGGGATGCACTCAATAATTAGGAGTAGATTTCAATGAAATCTTTGCTTTCATGGCTCATATGGAGACTATAAGAACTATTTTGGCACTTGCATCTCAATTGAAGTTACAAGTTCATCAATTAGATATGAAATTAGACTCTAAATGGTGAAATTGAAGAGGAAGTATATATAGAATAGCCACAACGACATGTGAAAAGTGGGAGAGAAGACATAGTTTATTGACTTTTCTCTTCAAAAAAACAATGTGTATTGACTTTGAAAAAAACACTATAAATTGAAGTAGGCTCCGCATGTTAGGAATAGCAAAATTGACAAATATTTTCAGCAACATGAATCCATAAGAAATTCAAGTGAGCTCTCATTACATGTGAAAACTCAACGTATATGAGATTTTCTTATTGTATACCTTTATATAGATGATTTGATATATACCAATAATAGCATCATGATGATCAAAGATTTTAAAAAGGTGACTATGAATCAATTTAAGATGATTAATCTCGGACTCCTGGATACATTTTTGGCATTCAAGTAAGGCAAGAACTTGGAAAGATTTTTATTTTTTAAGAAAAAATATGCGATTATAAAAAAGTTAAACATGTCTATGTGCAAGACCATGTTAACACCAATGGTAACCAATGAAAAGCTATTAAAGAATGATGGACAAGAAAAAATTGATGAATTAATGTACAAAAGCCATGTTGGATTGCTTATTTATCTTACAAATATAAGCTATTAGCATTGTTTCAAGATTCATAAGTGAGTCTAGCAAGCTTCATTTTGTAGTAGCCAAGTGTATTTTATGATGTATTCAAGGAATAAGGAACTTTGGCATTTTGTATCAAGTTGACAAAAGCAACATGATGGGATATATAGACAGTGATTGGGGAGGTTCAATTGATGATAGAAAAAACACATTAGGATACAATTTTTGTTTGAAAACTAAAGCTATCTCTTGGTCCTTAAAAGAAGCAAAAATTTATAGCTTTGTCATTAGTTAAAGGCTTAAAGCTGAATATAATTTAGCCACAAGTGCGGTGAGACTATATGGCTTAGGCTCCGTTTTTTAGTAAAAAAATTTTATGTGAAAGTTGGTCAACTTTCTCATTGACCAATTTACCTACATTTTTTTTGCTTCAATCAAAAAAGGATAAGTGGTATTCCCAAGTTTTTATTTACCTATCAAATTGAGGATAATACTTAACCATCTATAAGATGTCTAAATTGGTTTGCATAAAATATATATATTTTTTATCTTTCTCAAATATCCCAGCACAATCATGATTCTTCCTTCCATTAATACTTCTTGATTATTTTTTTTATCTTATTTTTACTCTTGGTGCATCTTAAAAAGAAAATTAGTAAATAGTAATTATAAAAAATTATTTTTATTTAAAAAATAAAATTTATATATGATTAATGTATATATCGAAAGTATGGTTGAAAATATAACCTGGTAAGAGAAAATTAAGTGTAAGTTATAAAAAAAGTATAAAATTAGTATGCAAATTAGATCGATAGTATGAAGGATATTATGGATAGATAAAAAAATCTTAGCAACTTATATGGAAAAGTTATAATATAAAAAAAATATGTGTAAGAAATACTAGAGTCACTTTCTAATGTGCAAAAGAATATGAAAAAATTATTTTCTTATCTAAGTGTTGCATGTGTAACACTTGCTTAAGAAAATGCAGATTTTTAAATTATTTTAATACCTCTCAAAGAACAAGATCTTATAAGAATTCTTAAAGATCTATAGTAAAGAAAAAGAACTCCAGTAAGAATCTACTGTGACAATATGTTGGCCATTGCAATGGCTAAAGATTTTATTTTTCATAGAGTTAGCAAGTACATTGAAATTTGTCATCATTTATTAGGGAACTAGTAGAAAAAGATGGAATTGAGCTTCAATTTTGCAAATTAGGGAGCAGCTGGTAGACATTTTTACCAAGTTCTAGAAAAGTTCATCCACTTTAAATAGAAATTGCGCATTCAAGATCTTCAAAATTGAAGAAGAGTGTTAGAATTTTGAAAAACTTGTGGGAGTCACATCCTACAAGTATTGTTATCCAAGAGGTGTTTAATGAGTGTAGTTGAGAATTGAGGGTTTTGAGTTAGCATTCCTCCGGAATTTTTTTTTTTTTTTTTTTTGTTTTTCCTTTGAACCTATAAGTTAAGAGTCCATAAGTCCTAAGAGTTAGAGAGTCACCAGAAAGCCTTTATAGACAGCTATGGCTCTCTCTTGTGTAATGTTTTGTTAAACAAATTGCAAAGATTGAGTTTTACCCTAGTAATATTTTCTCGATTCAGTTCTCACATAATTTATGCCTCCAAAACCATTAATCAATTTCAGCACGATTGTACCTGCAGTCCTCATTTGCATTACATTTTTGGCCTGGTCTTCACCCATCTAGGATATCTATAATTTGTTTTTTAAAAAAATATTCTTCATAAGTACTTAGAAATTTGCCCCTTAATGTAAAACAAATTTCAACTCGTTCACATATAATACATGAGTTTTACACTACGTACCTCTAAAAATAAAATTAATAAAATTAAACGATTGATATTTTTAATATTTTAAATTTTTTTTAAAAAAAGTATTATAACATAATTTATATTAAAAATATTAATTGTTTGATTTTATTTTAAGGGATACTGGCAACCGATTGTTAATTACATGCATGGCTGGTACACTTAAAAAAAAAAAAAATAAAACAAAACTTCATGAGTTAACATGTTTAATAAGCGACGCCTATGATGGATGCAATGGCTTCGGTGGCGCCCCGAGGGCAGAGCATGGCCCTTGGGACAAAAGGATTTGGCTTGCGTTGCCATATGGTGGCGTTGCCGGTACTTTTATGGAGGCTGTTTACTGTGGTGAAGCCACGGAGGAGACGATTGTGGTGGCCGCGAAGGAGACGATTGCGATGGGCTGTGGAAGAGATGGTGGTTTTGGTAGGGAAGCAAAAGAGAGTGGCTCTGGTAAAGGAAATGGGAGACGGTTGTTTTGGTAGTGAAATAAAAAAAAGAAAGAAAGAGTCGGCGGGTCCGGTAAGGAGATGGAGGAAGGAACAGTGGCTCTGATGATAAAACGAAGAAGATATACTGGCGGAAGACGGCTCTGATGGGAAAGGCGAGGAGACGACATTGGTGGAAGAGACGACGTTGGCGGAGAAGACGACGGCACCAACTCGGGTCTCCGATCAAAAAAAATGATATGGACTTCTGCCGGTTTGGTCGACCATGAAAATTCAATAGCCAAAACATCTTTCATCGAATCAATGAATCCAATTTTTTTTTTTTTTTTTTATTTTAAAAAAAATAAATAAGTATCATAATAAACTTATTTTAATATTTTAAAAATAAAAGAGTACTATACGACAATCCATGATACAATCAACCGACAAAAAGCACCGGTCGCAAGTGAAACAAAGAGGCCAGAATTATCTATAAATTGCCAATCACCACCTTATTAATCTAATGTGACGGCAGACCTATGTTTGAAGAGATGCACAACCTGGCCCCATACTCTTGAACTTGAAGGCCCCGGCCAGATCCTTTGCAAGGGAGGATCCCGTAAAGGAGGCCGCAGCCTTCCAATAAACGGGTTGAAGCAAAAACTAGAATTTTAGACAAAGATTTCTTCGACAGAGGAAGCCTCTTGCTGGTGGACTCGATATTAGAGTGGTGGGTTCAGGCAGCTCGACTGCATCGTTATTGGGAGCGAAGAAGATGAGAGGGATGTGCGAGGAAGGGACGAGCTGGTCTAATTGTGATGATTTGATGGTCTCTAGACGGTACGGAAAGGGGGCACGGTCGAAGCATCAATATTCATAAAGCAGCAAAGATATTTAACATTGATAAATCTATCGTTTGACATTTGAGTTCATTATCATCCTTTGTTATGACCGTATATGAATTAGATCATAATGAATGGATCTCATTGGGTGGTTAGAATCAAGATTTTAAATCTTACCTAAAAGCGTTCATTCTAATTTTTTTGCTCAAAATGAGACGTATCTTTTTTTATTTTTCATGAAATAAGATGTATCATTTTTTTAATTTTTTTATAAAATGAGTTATGCCATCACCTTCCTCGACGTACTGATTAAGATGCTGGAATGATGATGAAATTGTTCATCTAGATGCCTAAGGTAGTAACATGAGGCATCCCCTGAAGGTCCCATTCTGATTGGAATTTCCTGATGTTCCAGTTTTAAGACCTTGAAAGTTTCCAATTTTCTCATGGATGATATTATGTTTATTTTGAAATTTTTAAAATCAAATTAATTAATAGGAAGATGTATGAAATTTTGGATTTTTAAATAGTACAATGGTTGCTATTAGCCTATCATATGACCTGTGCTTGTATGTTTCAAAATAATGAAACGACCTGTGATACCTCAAATTTAGTTTCACATTGCATGGAAAAGAAATATCTTATGTGCTTATAACTCAAGTTCACTTGCTACCCATTAACTTTCACTCAAGTTTTTGAACCATATTGTTTTGGCCCGCTAACGGAGTTAATTGAGCCAGCAGGTGGGTTTGAGGCATTACAAATGGTATCAAAGCCGATATCCCGTCATGGCGTGGAGCTACCTTTATAGTACTAATGATCCGACTCGAGGTAAATTCTGACTAGCTTGTGGTGTGCAACGAGAACGGATAGAAAAGAAATGTATGGCGTGGAGCCACCTTGTAGCACTAATAACCCGACTCGAGGTAGATTCTGACTAGCCTGTGGCGTGCGACGAGAACGGATGGAAAAGAAATGTATTATGTGCTTATAACTCAAATCCATTTGCTACCATTAATTTTCATTCAAATTTTTAGGCCACATGGTTTTGTATTATGTGCTTATAACTCAAATCCATTTGCTACCATTAACTTTCACTCGAGTTTTTAGGCCACATGGTTTTGACCCGCTTACGGAATTAATTGGACCAGCAGGTGGGCTTGAGGCGTTACTTTTTGGGCCACGTGGTTTTGGCTTGCTAACAGAGTTAATTGGGCATGAGCTTGGAACATTACAAGTAGTATTACAGCCAACCCAAGTATCCGAAAGTTGGTGGGCATGAGGAAAGGGCTACCTATGGATCGATAATAGAATCTTGTCATAACGTGAAGCCATCCTTGTAGCACCAATGATCCGATTATAAGAAGGAAAGATTGTGATACCCTAAATTTAATCCCATATTGGATGGAAAAGAAATATGTTATGTGCTTACTCACTAACAGAGTTAATTGGAGCAGCAGGTGGGCTTGGAGCGTTACTTGACCATATACAATTAATGGAAATGTTAGCCTTCATCCTGCTCATCCTGATAAACATGGACGGCGAAACAAATTTGTTTGGCTAGCTTCGCAAAAACTGCTTCAACACCAAAATTGATAGCTTTCATATGGTACAAGTAACTTAACGTTATTTTTATTATATCATGAACAGTATGAGTCTCTTGAGATGACTGAGAATGTCAAAGTATTTTCAGGAATCTAATCCAAATAATCAAAGAATAAAATCACATGCAAATATAATGTAACAAATACAATTGCCTCTCTAACCCTTTTCCCCCAGAAACTATAAACATTTGCATGTTAATAGGAACAATAATGGGAACAATTGGTTTAGTATTGTGAGATTATCCTCTGCAAGAATGGAAAAGGTTGATAGATTCTGGCTTATAAGTTGTTCAGAGTTATCTCAACTCCCAATGAAGATAGTTCTTGTTTGAGAGTTTCAGCATTCCTGAAATGCAACCCAACCATGCCAGCATTCCCAGCTGCCTCCACATTTGCCCTCCTGAAATGGGTTAGCATCAATCACATCAGTAAAAGGAAAAAGATGCAAAAGGAATCACAGACTACTTGATCAGTGGAATGGAATCATAGCTAAAACCTCTTCTAACATAAACTCCAAAATCGTACTTGCTGTGGTAATACTTTTTCTATTTAATATTTCTGGAAAATAGCCGTGTTGATTGACAGGATGATATCCTTACTGCATGCAATATTCTCCATTTTTTAATGACTGATCAGTGACCAAGATTTACCGTCAAAGAGTGGCACTTCAAAAAAAAAAGAAAAAATCTGCTGGGTAAAAAAAAAAAACCTGTCATCAATGAAGATACAACCAGCTGCCTCAACTCCGAGCTGATGCAACACTTCCATATAAAATTCAGGAGCAGGCTTCCTTTTCCCTATGCATGACAATAAGCAGATATGCTCAAAAGAAAGAAAGAAAAAAAGAAAAAAAACAAAAGAAAGAAAGTTGGGGGGGGGGGGGGTGGTTGGGGTGGGGGTGAAGCTGATGAATCAAAAGTAATTTCTGCGCATGCTCAAAACAAAATTATCTGTTCACTAAAACAATCTGTTGTCTCGGATCAGACTGAAACCCTGCACCACCGGCCTAGCATACAGGTGGAGTGTGGTTTGACACTCGACACGTACTAAAGAGCAAAGACAAGAAAACTCTGGATCCTTTTATGTTTCCGTTCATTTTCTTTTATCTTCTTAACTAATAGGTAATCTACTTCAACCGAAAAAAGAAAAGGAAAACAAAAAAGAAAAAAAATCAAAATTGAACTAATCTTAAAGAAAGTGCCCGGGGTTGGTCATCATAGGTGAGAATTAGATGGATGCCAGTACTTTTCATTGTGCAAACTTCGGTGCTCAGTCTATGATGAATTTATTTAATTAATTAGATAACAGTAATGAATTTCCAATAAATTTAAGTTTTCATTTAAATATATAAAATGAAAAACAGTATGCCACATAAATAACCCATTTATTATTTCTAATGCTATGGTTAATTGTCAGTTGTCTGAAGCACATGCTTTTTCAAATGTCTATATTTCTCCACATAAATTACTAAATAATATTGACCATGTTAAAATTTTAGGTGCATAAGTGAGATTTAAATGAGAAATATCATGGAGGGTCTGGCAGCTGTCAAGGTTTCAATGATCAAAACAAAAAAGGTTCGACAAGGGAGCAGAAAGATTACCAATTATACAAGAACAAAATGTCCATGACAAATACTTTGAGAGTTGTAACTTCTCTTCAATCATCTTGTACCTAATACAACATATCTCAATAATAGTGAAGGAACATCTTAATGACATTGTTGAGAAAAAGACTGAAACTGACCAGATTGGATAGTTTGTAAAAGCATGCAATTCATAGTTGTTTTCTTTCAAACTGTGGAGCAATTCATCAATGCCATCAACATAGGAATATCCTTTTACCATGCACTGTTTGAGACCTACAAGAAATTGACAAACTGACCAACTTCAATCATGGATAAATGATCTAAATACATTATACAAAATCATCAAGGGTCCCATGATTTGAGTAATTTATTGCAGGGAAAGGGCGGATAAGGTTATGAGATAACCAGGCAGTAGTTACTTTTTCCCATATGTTTCCTTACCTGCATCAGGTCGTGTGTCTAGGAGTTGGATATGTCTCAACTCCAAATTTCAGGAAACATGAACTGAAGACAAAAAGAATCTGAAAATCAGATACATGTAAGTGAACACTTCTATAACTTAGGTGGGCCAAATAAAGCCTAACCAGAACTTCAGGTGGACTCGAGCATTTTTACCTACAAAATTGTTCTATGCTTGGAACAGGAAGCCGCAACAATAAGGATTCTTTGCATAAATGCACTTCCCATATTAATTGTACATGATTTTCTACAAAAACATGGAGTGAATATTCCTTCCCATGAATCAATTCAACCATCTATCAAATCTTTAGGAAAAATGAAAGTTGCCATGTTGCTACCTCCCCTGCTTGGTATCTTGAAATAGCAAAATCAAGGTCTATACCGGCAAGTTGCACCAATCTTTGTCCATTGCATCAATCCTCTCATCCACATGAGATGGGTAACTACACAACAAACTACTCCTTAAATTAACTATGTGCAAGCAATGTGCCAAGAAAAAAGAGCACCATAGAAAACCATCCCTTTTTTCACATTCTCTCAAAGCTTGTCAACTTTCTATGCCTCTCCACCCTCCATGATTCCACCACCAAACTTCCCATGTGGCCAGCCAAGATAAGCTCCCATCCCTCACATCCTCCTAGGTCGTATGCATGTGTGTGTGTGTATGTGTGCACACATGCGTGGGGTACATATGTCTGTATTCAGCTTCCTAGAGGAGGTCTTGCCAGAGGACTATTCTTACATGCCAGAAACAGACCTTATACCCACAACTACTATGTCACGTTGACATGGGTACCTTGGCTAAACTCGCTAAGTCCAGGTATCGCTACATGAGACTATGTATTTGCTAGAATCCCATCCGCTTGTTTGATGGAGCGACATCAAGAAAGTTTTGGGTGGATGGCTTATATAGCATCTATAGAATATCAAGGTTAATTTCCCAGGTGCCCTACTCTCTAACACCATATTTTCCCATTGTTCGACAACAAATCAAATTTTAAATGCATGATGACATGCAACTAATTAACCAGATAAACTATGTTTTGGATCAATTTCCAAGTCCATTGATCGATATAAATCTTAAACTCAACATATTAGAACTAAATTATAGATAAGCTGAATGGTACGCAATATACACAATCCTGGGATCAGATTTAACTAGGAAATATTGGATGTGCAATATTTAAAGGTATATTCACCTATTATATAGGAGAATTGTGCATTATCATCAACCCACAACGTGGTGCTATAACAAATTAATTTATGGTCTTAGGTAGTCACTATCATAGTAAAGTCATCTCTCATATGGTTACATGTGAACAGTAGTACATCATTTGCCATGGCAATATCAATATTGGGTCAGCTTAATCATGTGAGAAGCATCACAATAAATTTCACTATGACAGCCCTTTATGACATTATCAAGCTCAGCTCAAGTTGCATATAGCAGGGAAAAGAAACATGGTCTAGCTTTGCCCAAAATTATTAAGACACTTCTCAAAGCTAGCGCAAAAATAGACTAGCCTAAAACTAGTTGCTTCCTTTTTATACGGGAATTGGGCTGGCCCTGATGATGTGGTGTGGGTTACTACCGTGAAATTTATTTAGATGCTTCTCACATAATTATGCTAACTCGACATTTATGTTGTCATGACAAGAGATACCATTGTTCACATGAAATCATATGTCAGTCTGTTTTACTTTATTGCAATAAGACTAAGATGATATTGCGATTTGCTAGAGCAGCATGGTAGTAGATTGATGATGATTTGCAGTTTCTCCTATATGGTAGGTCAATATAAATATTGCATCTTGAACATTGCCAAGTTGAATCTCTTGTGCTGATCTATAATATAGTCCCAGAACATTTAACTTAAGATTTGTATTAATTAATGTCCTTCAAATTTGATCCAAAACACAGTTTATCTGGTCAATTACTTGTATCATATGTCACCATAGCTTTTAAAAAAATGACTTACAGTCAAATAGTGGGAAGTATGCAGTGCTATAGGGTAGAGTGCCAAGGAAATCAGCACTGTGTTTTCCACAGAATCACATGTAGTGCCTCAGAATGTGAAAACAATCAACTACTCACTTGATCATGTAAATATTAGAATTTTATTCTATTTGTCAATCAGTTCTCATTATTGGTTTTTAAAGATTCATAGAATTATATGTTAAATATTAATATAAGTTATTCTGCATATCTTGTATGCAAATCCATACTAAACAAAGGAAACATGCTTCAACATAAAATAAAGAGCAATCTAGTGTATTCAATATAATCAAAAACTTCATGAGAAACTCGAGGCAAGAAAAAAAAAAGAACTTGGAGCTTTCACTCTTGCTGGTTTAGATGAGTTTAATTGGCATAAAAGGTGGCCAATCCAGAGGCATAACTTTAAACAAGGTTGTGTATTTGGTGATAATGCATCAGATGAGCTCATGTGGTGGTAATTAGACATCAAAAGTGATCTATTTAGTGAAGTTTAGATCTCCTAACATAACAAAGCTTTAGGTTGAATAGAATTTAGTTTGTTTGACAACAGATGTTTGAAGGTTCCACAAATCATTTTCCATGATTGGGGGTCCTTTCAGGGTTAGAACATGCTGTATCATTTAATTAATTATCATGAAGTGGTGGATATTAGTAAATTTAAATATCAATTTTTGTGAAGGATTCCAGATCCCTTTATACATTCTTTTATTTTATCAACTTCCTTTTTCAATTACTATCTCTGTATATTCTATTCACCATTAATAAAAGTTTATAGAAAATCGCACAAGCATGCAATAATTGCCTAATGGTTATACTTAATTTGGTCAAACCTTCTAAGATTGACTAGAATGGAGATGTGGTAGAAATTTAAGTTAAATTTATTACATATCTTGTGTCTATGTTTATAATAACTCACCCTTGATACTTGTTATGGTAACAATAATTTTAATCACTACCTTGCAAATATGCTTATCTTCAGCTATAAATGGATAATGACCCTTCAGTAGAATACATTTGGGTCATATTAGCTTCAAATTGTAATAATGTCCAGCCACCAGCAATTGAAGCTATTAAAAATTCAAGAACATTATATATATTATGCTTTGTGATAGATATTCCGAGAAACATCTATCAAATGCTTAGAATGAGACCATATACTATAAATCTAGTTAAAATTGTATCATTGATGAGAAAAAATAGATAGCATTTGAAGCTGAAACTTACAAACACATTCAGCATATCTTCTCACCTTCCAAATCAAATGGTCTTCCATCTTTAAAGAACTTTTTAGCAAGCTCATTCTGAAGTCGGTGGAAGAGAGTTTGTTAGACATTCTACAACCACACTATGTGATTTCCAACATTCAGAATAAATAACATTGAAAGATGTAAAAATTTTCTCATGCTGTATCATAAATGGAAGAAAGATGAACTAGGTGGGCAAAATCACATATGATGAATCACTTAAGAAAATTTGGAACTGCCAAACATTCAGTAGCAAGTGGAAAAGGAGAGCAAATCGAGAACAGAAATAGCATGCTTCGTTTTCCAAGTACTTTAAAAATGGCTGATATATAAAACGATCTCTTACAGGACTCCACTCTTGAAAAGAGAGAAAATGATAGATATTGAAAACTAGATGGTTTCATTAATAAAGACAAGAACAGAAGTTTATAAAAGTTCTGTAACAAATTGATACTGTTCAGCCAGCGCTAAAACAGTATTCCTAAACACAAATTATAAAGTTATGCAAATAAGATGTTTTAGTGTATACTGTACTTGAATATAACTTACAACATTTAATTTTAATTGTTTAATGTGATGTTCATACATGCATTCTTTATTTTTTTCCCCCTGTACATGGATTCCAGAAGTTTATGAAGATATTCTACTCAATAGTGTTATCATGCTTATTAAGTTTTTGTATGTTTTGCCGTCACGCCTTCATTGATGATAAAACTCACACAAGTACTTCTATTCAAGTTTGACTGAAGGTATTAGTCACTAGTCTGCATGGTACATGCCATGGCATGTGCATGTGCTGACACATGGGATAGGCTCATCATGGCCTGGCACAGGCTTAGTATGGCCAGTACCTCAATCCTTGGTTTCACATAACAAAAATCAAGATCATTAACCTGACTTAGTGTCATTGCAGAGCTTCAAAAATGAATCACAGTATCTCCAACCAACATTAGACCAATTTCATAGATGAATTAAATGATCACATTAGTGATCATTCATGGCTCTTGCAAATTACATTCATCAAATTATTGCTAGAAGCCAGTAGATCAACCATCTTTTGATGCCAGAAACATGAACAAATTCTTGGGAAACAATATGACTTTATTGCAATTTTCATGAAGTTTCTATCCCTGCTCTTCGATTATGATGATCTTGTTGGAGATGTGAGAATATAAGGCCTCAATCCTCTCCTGGTGAATAATGCCATTCAGAAGGTTTAACCGAATCTATTCCTTTTTTCTTTGATGGTTGTTAGGTGTTCAAGGATTTACATTAGCATGACATAGTTTTCTTTGCTCAAAAACAACCTTGAACCAATTCAACCCATACTTAAACAATCTCTCTTGACTTACATCCATTTCAGCCAAATTTTGTAGGATTAGGATGGTTTAACCTCTTTTTCACTTCCCCAAAACTAAAAATATCATCTTTCAGGATTAGGAGTTGGTGATGAGTTTGGCTTCACCCTTCATCATCTTTCCCAAGATTCTTAACTAAATAATGTCAAGTTCAATATTTTGTTTCTGGTCTCATCAGTTGTTCTAGCATCCTTCTAGGAATTAAATTCTCCCTCTTTGAAGAATTTTATCCACTTAAAAAAAAAAAAAAAAAATTGAATCAAGAACTTTCCAGCATTTCATGCCAAATTGACCTCTTTTTATTGGTTTCATGTTGATGAATAGCAAACTATTCTCCCCAGTATTTGGTTAATCCTAGTCATTCCTATCAAAGTTTATTATCACCTTCTGTTATTTAATTATTCAATTTAATTTATTGCTTCTAGTTATATTGATAGAACTAATTTCAGAATTGCACACGACAATATAAATCTTTCAGAAAATATTCCTCCAAGGTGTTGGTTAGGACATGTTCTCTTTAGCTTGTTTTCCAAGGGATCTTCTTCTCATGTTCCATGTACAGGTCTGTAAAAGGAGGCCACCATGTTGTCAATTTGTAAAACCCATTCCAAGTATTGTACAGTTAATCTATACCCTATAGCATGTAGCAGTCCATGTTTCATTCTTGCACCACCAAATAAATGTTTTCCTTCAATTACTACTTAAGAAGTTGCTACAACACATTCTCTTCATGAAACTAAACCTTTTTGCTTGTTTCCTAGCCCTCTTGATCTTATTTGATCAAAAGCATAAATATTGCTAGTTAGCGTAATGTTCATGTTTTAAAATTTCTGGACATGAGAAAACAAGTTATTGCGTACTAAGCATGTGAAAAATAGAGTGTCTTGCTTAGAACTAGAATTCTAGAATTCTGCATATGTGGCATGCCCCTTACTCTCTTTGGAGTGTATTCATAATGAACATCAGTACATGTCACTATCTCAAATGCTAAACTATGCAAAATATTAATATATAAAGATTACACATATATCCCATTGCGAAAATGGCTATTACATATTTACCCTTTGAAAATCACTATTTGCATAGATATCCCTCAAATTGTCCTTTTGCATAGATGCCCTTCCTATTGGATTTTTGACTAATGGAATTAATAAATAACCAGATATGCGCATCATTTGACACTACTACATTTTTACATTATTCCTCTTGAAAAAATTTAAGGGCAAATTACAGTGAGACCCCCTCAATTTTGGCTAATTTATACATTGACCCAAAAGATTTTTTTTTTTTCTCCAAAGACCCCAAAACTTACATTTCATTACACTCAGCCTTGTTCCATCCATCTACTTGTAATGTCGTTAAGATGTTGATTGAAAGGACCAATTTGTCTTTTGTTTCCGTTTGGGGGAATTTGAAGCATCCTAAGCCCTGGCCTTCATCCTCCCTCCTTCTAGTTCGGTTCCAATGAACTTCAGTACCAACAAACCTCCAAGTCATTACCCAAGATATCAAACATTTTCTACTGCAATAGCAACAAGTCCACCCAATATATCAAACATTTTCTACTGCAATAGCAACAAGTCCATCTAAGCTATGGATCTCCATTTCCCATCCCATAATGCCCAAAAAATCAAAATTTTAGCACTCAAATAGAGATTAAGCCCTAAAACTACCTAAAAACAAAGAAAAAAAAATCTAGTTTTTAGGCCAACGAAAAAGAGAGGAGAATAGAGAGATCTCGAGTAAGAAGGAAAGCCAGAGACCCATAGATTAGTGACAAGAAGAAAAGAAGGAGGAGAGAGGAGGCAAAGGTGGAGGCCCAATTTGGGACTTAAAATCTCTTCTCTTCTTCTCCTCCTTCCCTTCTCAAGATCTCATCAAAAAAAGGCTAAAACTGATAGTGTGTGGTCACCAATCTGGTGCGTGGTCTAGGTGATGAGTAGTAAATCTTTTTTTTAAAGTCCTAGAGACACACTCATTCTTGTAGCTCTCTTCTTCAGTCGTTTAACACCTCCTATCGTCGATCCACATGGATCAATTCTTAATTGCTGTGTTGTTCTGCCTCTTAGTCACGAGAATTTGTTCTTATTCATCATTTCAAGTTTCTTGATTTCTTGACACTTCAAAGACTTAGCTTGTAGTATGACCATATCGATCCTTATTTCGTCATCTATGGATCTCCATTTCCACAAATAGGATCCCATAACGTTCAAAAAAAAAAAAAAATTAAAATTAGCATCCAGATAGAGATTAGGCCCCAAACTACCTAAAACTAAAAAATAAAAACAAAAAAAAGCCAAAAAAATCTCTCCTTTAGGCCAAATGAGAAAGAGAAGAGAACAGAAAGATCTTGGGTAAGAAGGAAAGGCAAAGACCTGTGGATTGGTTTTGGGAAAAGGAGTAAAAGAGAAGAGACGGAAGCCCTATTTAAAAATTAAAATCCTATCTCTCTTCTCCTCTTTGGAGCCAAAAGGAAAAGGTAATCTTGATATTTCAAAAAAGATTGAGCATCACAAAACTATCACATGCTAATGCCTCACGATGGATATGAATAGAGAGGATATTTATGTAATGAAATGGAAATTTTGAGGTCTTCGAAAAAATTTTCTTTTGGGGACAATGTATAATCAGTCAAAGTTGAGAGGGTCTTGCAGTAATTTGCCCAAAATTTAACATTTGATATCTATTGAAACGTACTCCATTTTTATATAAATTTTTCAAGGGTATTAATGCAAAAGGGTAATAAAGTTATTTTACATTATTTATTAATCTATTAGCCAAAAATCTAATAGGATGGGTGTTTCTGTAATGCCCGTGTAACGTTCGCGTTCAATGCAGCGTTATCGGCAGCATTACTGGGCGAGCGAGCCAAAGGAGGAGGTCATTTCGCTGCCTCCTCTCTCAATCCAGCCACCCTCAGAAGGAAAGAAAAGTTTAAAACCATTCCTTTCCCTGCCTCTGTCACCTGAGATTCTCTATATCCCACCTTTTGTCCATAGGAAACCATCTATCGCTGGACCTTCGCTGATGCTCTAACTGCCCATTGATAACCCCAAATAGGTAATCTCCTCACCCCCATTCGGGTGTAACCCTAGTCACCAAAGTTTGAAGCATGAGGCCGGATTTTCATTTTCTCTGTTTTGGCTGCAGCAGAAGATGATTTTCGAATGGCGATTTCTCCCTCGTCGGTGACTTCTTCCAGCAGGTACCCCTGCCATTCTCTTCCTCCTTGCTTGTACTTTCCTGGGGTCGTGTGGTTCGGACTTTATTAGCTGCGATCATTGGAAAGTGGGGGAGAAAGTCTGTCTGCCCTATTTTTGGATTTGTGAACAGAGTTATAAAAAAAAAAAAAAAAAATCTAAGTCTTGCGATGGCCAGCAATCCCTGCAGACTAGGTGCTTCGGCAGGGGAGCTGGTGCCTGGCTGGAGGGGAGCTGGTGCCTGGCTGGGGGGGAGTCGCTAGAACCCCCAGCAGCCGCGCCTAGCCTTGTGCAATCGTGGCTAGCTTGGCGCAGCCGAACGAGCATGCCAGCTCATCCGGCCTTGGCAGTGGCCCTGACCGGAATTGAAGTGACGTCCGATGGTGGCTGGCCGGCCAAAGGAAGGCCTGCCATGCCGCCCTAGGACTGGCAGCCAGCCATGGTGGCTGTGTTGCTAAGAGAGAGAGAGAGAAAGAGAGAGAGAGGAGGTGGGCCGACACTGTGGCAGCCAATCGGCCAGAGGAAAGCCACCGGCGGTGACCCTAGGCATTTAATGGTGGTGGAAGGAAAATAGGGAGAGAGAGAGAGAGAGAGAGAGAGAGAGAAGCCATTCAGTTGAGTTGGTTCAGCCTTGGAGCCAAGCCTTTTGGACCCAAATTTTGGAGCCCAATGTAATACTGGCCCAACCACTTTGGGTCCAAGACTAGATATAGGATTAGTCTAGTTTATATGTGAGCCCTTTCTGCTCTATTTGGGCTGATATAAGTTAAGATAATTAAGGCTTAAGTTGGGGCCAGGACTAGACTTGGTAGAATAATAGAATTTGTTTTGGCCAACATAATTTTTAAAAGTTAAATTTAAATATTATGTTGTAGGTGACAGTAGCCTAATTAGTTGGATTTGACTTGTGGATTAGCGATAGGAGGTAAGTAGGCTAATTATAATTAGTAAATTTAATAAATTCTTAAATTATGCAATTTTTGGATACATGCTAATATATTGTTTATTATTTGCTTGTATTTTGCAAAATAAATTCTATTGCTTTAATATGTGCATTTGAATATTAAATGTTATTGTTTTAAATTTTAGTTAATTTTTGCATAATTTATTATTTCAAAAAAAATATATAAAATAATAATAATAGTAAAAATAATAATAGTACATGTTGATAATAATGAAAATAATTATAAAATTATTAACACAAATATAAAGAAAATGCAACATAAGTAGCTATTTTATGGTGAAACCATAAAATAGTAATAATACTTGGTATTAATATTAATAATATAACTAATATGGTATGAATATGTATGTTAATCTAAAGAATTTTATGGACAACAATTAATAAGAAATGGGAATAAAATTTCTAAATGATAAAATATGTTACTCTCGATCCACTATGATATGACTTGATGATATGATGACTGATACCGAGACCCACCTCCATAAGGGATATATATGGAGGATACACCCCATCCATAGGGTTAAATGTAATGCTTTGATCCTGTCATAGGGATATATGTGACCATAGTTTGTGCTGTGACGTATTCGTAATAAGATGACATGTAAATTCTAACAAATGAAAATATATAATTCATGACCGTGATGACATGAAAACTTAGAACTGGGACTTTTAAGATATAGCAAAGAATATGTGCTCAAAATAATTCAAGAATATAAGTAAAATAAGATAATATTATGACATGCTATGTAATTAAATTTTTAATGATATTTTATATTAGGCTTACTTACTAAGTGTGAGCTCATTAACTCTTCTTTAATGTTTTTCAAAGCCCAAGAAATAAAAAGGGACAAGGGTAGAATGAAGCTCCTATCAGTGTAGCTTAGACATCATTAAGTTTTCTAGTTTTTCATGTAAACTGAGCATTTGTTTTATTTAGAATTGTAATAAAAGTATTATTTCATTTTATATGCATATTAGTTAAGTACTCCTCTAATGATAATTGCTTCTGTTACTGAATGCTTTGCATGCCTAGCGTGCGGCGGGTTGCCACTTCCCAGATCTGCCCTAGGGTCTAGGGCGTGATAGTTTCCGTATTTTAGGGTGCAAGAAAAACAATGGATGGATTGGTTAGATAGATGCACAAACGTGCCACTAGTGAGTTACTGAAAAGGATAAAGGTCTGATAGATTGTTTTGAGTACGCATGTTTCATTGCCACGAACCTTCAAGGACTTTCACCACTAGGATACTACCCACAAAAGGTGGAATGATAATAGGAATTAAGTTAAAGAAAATGGAGGTAAAAATCTCATAAGATATAACCTATCATTAAGATAAAAAGAAAAATACAAGATTTGATTTTGTTTGTGCCAAGAGGGTCCCTCTACTACCATTATAATCTGGTAATTACAAGTGGCTTCTATTAATTGTTCAGACAGGTGCCACTTTTAAATTCTAATTCTTATACTTGCTTGGTTTGCACTATATGGCTTACTATTATTGTGGCAATTACCATTTTTTGACTATTATATTTTGAATAGTGCTTCTACTTTTCCACGTTCTAGGTAATGTGACTATTGACCAACCACTTTCCTTGGGTTCCACAGCACCAAGTGCCTTGTCATCGGTAGATGACTCCCAACCCTCAATGCCATGTTATAGGTAGATAGCTCTTACCCCTCGGTGCCTTGTTATAGGTAGATAGCTCTCATCCCTCAATCTACAGCCTGACAATTTTCTTGGGAATCAACCCATATCCTTAGTCCATACACAGTCTACACCCTAGCACTTGATCAGCACTCCAAATGCATCCTAGTACTTGGTTTACACATATCTGCACCCCTGATATTCTGATCCGCACCTTGGTATTCGATATGTCAATCTTAATCTCCCAAGATCCAGCTTATATTAAGGTACTTAGTTTGTATCTTGATACTCAACCTGTGACTTAATATTTGATCTCAGATTGATATCCCTCCAGAACCTTTATTACTAAGCTTGCATGTGTCTCCTCTAAGGACCTGCTACCACCCAGTCTATGCTGGGTAACCTTCCAAGACTTGCTGTAATCAGTTGACATACTGATATAGGACTTGCTAGTACAACAAATTCCAGTAAAGATTGTAAACTCTGTATTTAGGTTGAGATTATCCTGGACCAGGGGTTTGGTGGATTTAGTTGATTTGATGAATGTAAGACCCATGGCGGTTTATAGGATGAAAGGTTACCCTCTGGCCCCTAAGTTGGTGCCTAAAAGATAGTTGGAACAATGATCTACCCACAAACCTCAGCTCTTATGCTGATACTGCTCCATTCCATTCAGCCTTGAGGTTTCCATACCTGAAGTCCAACCTAAATTTCAAGGTCGGCCTATAGTTGATATAAGGATTCGTGAGCCCTTGGTTAGCCTGACCTCATCCACTCCAATTCATTGGTGGATCATTCTCTCAGCCATGCTAACTCTTGGTAGCGCAGACCTCAGCCTTTTCATTATCATAGTTCATGTACTTCTAAAGGTCAGAGTTCTCCAATATCCTAATGCCCCCATACTGCAAGTTTGGGTTAGTCAATCTGCTAATGGCATGTGAGCTGCCATCTATTGGACTCACTGCTAGAAGACCAGCCTAGGAGATTTTGTGTTGGCTTAGTATTGATCAGCCAGCACAATTACAAACCTCTCAACCTACATTGCAATTGTGGCCGAGGAAGTCTCCTGCTGGTTAACAAATGACCTCAATACTGTAGCCAATTAGGTAGTGACTACTTCTAGCAAGTCTTGTTGGTTCTCATCTAGGTGGAACTTAGATTGTGTGATAACATTGTTCAATTATTCTAATATCCATTGAAAAGACTCCACATAGGATACCTGATTTTTCAAAACTATTATGTCTTAGTGGGCTAGAACTTGTATACCCACCATATGTAATTACCCGTGTCCCACTAGGCATGCCAAAAACTTGTTTCCGTTTTTTGGCTGCAAGAGAAATGGTGAACGGATTGGTTGGACAGATATGTAGGTGTGCCATTAGTTAGTCATCAAAAATGATGAAGGTTCAATATGAGATATACAGGTTCTCTTGCCTTAAACCTCCAAGGACTTTAACCACTAGAATACTATTCCCAAAAGGTAGAATGATGATAGAAAGTAAGTTGCAGTAATTTAAGGAAAACAAAGGTAAAAATTTGATAAGGGATAACCTACCATTAAGATAAAAGAAAAATATAAGATCTAGTTTTGGTAGTGCCAAAAGGATCCCTCCACTGCAATTGCAATCTAATATTTACAAATGGCCTCTATTAACTGCTGGGGCATGCGTCGCTTTTCAGTTCTAACTCTTGTCCTTACTTGGTTTTTGTCACATCACCCACTATTGTTGTGCATGTCAGTTGCCATTTCTTATATTGCTACATTCCAGATAGTGCTTCCACTCTTTCCATATTGTAGCTAGTGATAACTGTTGACCAGCCACTTTCCTTCAGTTTTGCACCACTAAGTGCTCATCAGAGGCAAGTAACTCTCACCTCCTCAATTTGAAGCCCTACAGCTTCCTTAGGAATTAGATGGTACGTCTGCACCTAATACTCGGTCTGCACATGGTTTGTACTTAGTCTACATCCTGGTGCTTGATTGGCACCCCTGCTACTTCAGTCTGTACCCTGATACTCAGTCTACACCCTGGTACTCGATTTCTAGATTGAGAACTTGGACTGTCAATCTTAGTCCCCTTAGGGATTAGCCTGCATCTCAGTTCTCAGTTTGTGCCTTGGTATTTGATTTGCACCTTGGTTCTTGATCTAAAATTGACTTATCTCTAGAATCTCTTATTACTCAGCATGCACTCAGTCTATATCCTAGTACTTGATCTGCGTCTTAGTATTCAGTCTGCATATTGATAGTTGTTCTGCACTCAATCTGCATCCTAGTACTTGGTGTGCACTCGGTTTGCATCCTGCTACTCAATCCCCTCTTACTTCGGTCTACAGTTTGTAAAGCAAGCTCAATTTATAGATCGAGAAGTTTGTTTGTCAAATTTAGTCCTCCTAAGGGTTGACCTGCATCTCGGTACACAGTTTGCACCTTGGTAGTAACACAAAATCATGCCACACCGAGCCTTGCCAATGCATGATGTGCGCTAGCATGGTAGCATGCAAAGTACAATCATGCATCTAGTGTCATGCCAATGCTGCATGCAAGTATGGCACTAAAGCAGCATAAATGCATGTCATATCATGCTGACCAGCACTTAAATTTTTGATCAAGAGAAAATTGCTGAAAATTCGAATGATGGCTTACTCACCCCTAAGAACTATAAATGGCTCTCCATAATCCAAAATATGATTTGAAGGTTGAAAACTTGAAGTAGCAGTAAGTGTAAATATTCCAAAGTGCTAAAAAAGTGTGAAAATCACATTGATAATAATCATCAACTAATGTTGTTAAACATACCTCATCAATCAAGCCCTTTTCAAATTCAATCCATGCAGTAGGATGCTTGTTTTCTAAGAGTTCTTTCATTGACATCCTGCAAAAGGAATGTTTAGTCAATTGTACTAACAGGTTACTAAATGAACTTCTCAATGAGAATATTACAAGAAATATGTTGAAATGATCATATAAAAAAATCAAGATTTATAGATTTATTCCATATTCTTAAGCAAAACAACCATCTTCATTGAGAATAAAAAATCTAACCAGTATTCTATAGCAGTCAAGAGATACATTCATGGTTAAGAGAAATCGGACAAACTAAAATCTTAAAAGACATTGTTACATATCTATTATTTACAAAATTCCATATCTTTCCACGTCAATGACCACCACTTTCAACAAAATACGTATATCATGTGGTACGAGACCAACATGAGCACAATTCATGATGTTTTAATCCTTGATGACTAATTCCTTTCCTTTTTTAGGTCCACACTCATATTATGTTAACATCATCATCAATAAGATCAAATGTTTTTTCAACTTCTTTATTATCTTCCTTATCATTGAGGGTTAAATGTTGTCGAAATGAGTGACAACCTTCCCGCATGAGTAGAAAGATATCTTTGCTAATTCTAGACATCCATCCACATAAGTCACTGAGTTTCTGGTAACATTTTATGGTTACTATTTGCATACTTTAATGTCATGCCTCACTCTTGGAATGCCTTGTGAGGATGCATAGAGGCTGTTAACATCAATGAGGATATGTGTACATAGTGAGTTTTAATCTCAAACTAGCATGAATCACTAATGTTCCACTTCCACATCTCGGGAAGCTAGTCATACTTTTCCCCTCTTTATGACAATAGATGAAATTTACAACAATTTGTTTGCCAGATCCATGGTGAAAAAATTTCTCCATTGACCTTGGTTTCATCTTTTCTCTGGATGCAATCTTCATGTTTCCTTGTTGAAGATGCAATGTTATGCATTTCATTCCACTCAAGTTTGATGCGTAGATAACTAGAGGATACTTCGCACACTATGTATGTATCTCATGCATATCAGATTCTAACTGACTACACTCTAGGAACACCTCTACAGATATGGAGGGTTTTTACTTTTCTTTTCTTGATGAATGTTGACATTTCAATTGTGAATGGTTAGTTTTAAAGTTTGTTGATGTTTATGTTTGTAAGGAGTATGAATTGTAGTATATTGATTTGATAATGGCTAAATGGAGTTTATGAATGTTCATGTTACTGTGTGAAGCATGATCTATGTTCTTATGATAGACCCGGTATGTTTTATGGATTTTTTTACACAAATGCAATTTTTTTATTTATTTAATTATTTATTTATTGTCATATTGTGGGCACATCATATCCAGTCTTCCGAAGATTTGCTATAATAGTGTATCCATATAATGTTGTATACATATCTTGTATCCATGCTCACAAAACTTGGCTCCCACAAGTTTCATATGTTGGCCTTCTTGTGTCTCTTTTCAGTCAAATAACTTCTCAAAGCAGTAAGCCACTCAAGAAAAACTATAGGGTGAAGATAATTATGAAACACTAGTTATCATGCTTTTTGTTGCACTAAAATAAAATGGATCTGGATGAGGAGCCAGCAAATCTAAAAGCGATACAATTATCTGTACTCTGTAGACTTAATGTAGCTATATCTAAAATTAGGCAAGTGAGTACAAAGCTATGCTTTCAGAAAGACATCAAGTTTAACATGAAAATGAATTTTAAACAAATACAAGACCATGAATGACATAAGATTAAAAACAAATAGAGAAGTCCTTGGAGTTATTAAAAAAAACAAAAAAAGGATCTAAAACTCAGATACCCCAACTTCAACATTTATGACACATAACCACAGCATTACAATAAGGATGACGTTCTCAAAAAGGATTGTGCCTAATCTAATATTTGAAGGTTGCATTTATGAATCCCTATTTGCCAATATCTTTGCCTTATTTTTTTGATCTAAAAGACAAAAAGACAAATTCAAACAAAGGTCCCTTGTCACTTCTGCCAACACCATGTCAACTAGTTTTTGATCAATTAACACTCAATTAGTCAACTTCCACTCCTTTAGATTATTTGTTTCTGAGCCTATAATTCCTAGGCGTACAACACAACCACACCATTATTTTCAATCGCATTAAATTTGTGACCTTTCATGGGAGTCGGGCACTCATTCATAGTTATTATGCATAGATTAAAGATTGTATTCACACCCATGACGATGATGGGCTGGCACATTATATATCATATCATGCCAAGTCAGGCTAGTCAAGCGCCCAATGACATGGCAAGACTTATGACAACACGGGTTTGTGCCTGTGCCTACCACCAAGTTAATACTCTATTGGTATGGTCTAGCATGCATGATACAAGAATAAGCACTCCTGCACTAAGTTAATACCTTTTTTGCTTGGTATGGTACTTGAATCCATGGTTATGAGCTGAAAGCTACTTTATAAGGTTTTAAGGAGCCAACACCTGAGTCATTATATAACAACTCAGAAGTATGTCTTCACTTTGCCCACCCAACTCTATTAGATAGGTCTCCATTTATTTCTCCCTTTTTGGACATAGCAGTCCCAAGAAAGAGAAACAGATCACAGTGTTGTTTTTTATGCATCTACATTGAAACTGCATGATGTATAATACTCAATTATTATCACCTTTTTCCTTCAACTTTGATAACATCAATATACACAATTGGTTTGAGACTTGGTTTTGGAAAATTTGTATTCTGAAATACTTAGCAAGTTGAAAATGGAGATTAACATAATCAAGCTGAGATCTACATTATCAAGTTATGTCTCGAGCAAAAAGATATAAGATCAATTAAAGGCCAATTCCTATTGCCAAGGCCTCAGAGGATTTCTTCCCACAAAGATAAAACATGGTTTCATGGGAAAAGAGTAAAATGTATTTTAAATGCATCAAAATCTCTTAGTTCTCAAATTTGATTTACTGTTAAGCATGCATAATTAATATATCTCAACTTTATAAGCTGCACTGACAGAGAAGAAATTAAGAGAATGACCATGAAGATGAATGTGAAAAGATTTTATCCTTCTGAAATGACCAATATATCAACTTCTACTCACTGTTTTACATTTTTCTTCTTCTTTTTTGATTTTTTCACTTTATTTTGTTTAAAATGGCGGGGCCATATCATGCAACATGGGTTTCAGCCAGTAACAACTGCCTCAACCGTATTATAGACTGGCAAATGTCCGCATGACTTGTAAGTCCATCAAAATTCCTGTTTCTATTCTACCCTTTTTTTTCATTTTTCTTTCCTTTCTTCGTAACAGAAATGCAGTATCAAATAGAAGTTATTATGTTCCTTCAACGCAGCAAAAAATAGTATCTCCATAGGCAAAGGGTAAAACTCATTCATCAAATTTTGAACACAAAAATGCTAGAAAAACAATTCACCACATCTCACTATAGCTATTCTGGGTGAGAACTCAATCAATCACAAAGAAATTCAAATTTTCTCACATTCTGATCTTCGACATCTCTTTTATTCAATCATTTTTATCATTTCGTGTAAAAGGGATGAAATTGCTACTCCAGGATCCAAAGAGCAATTCCAGAAACAACATATGAAATTAATGCACAAATTCTATCCAAAAGAAAAAGAAAGCGAACGATCCACAGCGAAAGATGCAGCAGAGAGAAAATCCATCAAGAAAGGGGGAGAAGGGAGAGACGAACTGGAAGAAAGCGGGGATGTCGTGGTAGAAGGGATCGCGGACGATGGTGTCCATGACGTCGAAGAGCAAGACGGGGAGCCGCCGGTGCTCTGTGAGGCCCGAGGTCGAGCAGCTGGTGGCCATCGCCGGGCAAGGCCGGGGCTTCCGAAGTGGGGTGAAGACGGCCGGGGAGCGGGATATGCAAGCAATCATCGTAAATTAAAGATAGGGGACGATGACAATAGAATGAGAGAGCTTGGCTTCGCTCGGCGCACCGAAAGCGAGGTTTTGATCCTCTCGATTGAGGCTGGCCTCCGTCTTTGTTACAATCAACGTACAACGCCGATACCACCTCCGAAACCGTTCTTTACGGATATATAACGGAAATAATGGCTATAGTTTCGAAGTATCCCGTTATTAACAGTTATAACAGTCGCTATTCATCTCAACACGTTTGCTCTATAAATTTTTAATATTAAAACGGAGTATTACTATATATATATATTTGTAATAATATATATTTTTCAAACCATATATTCATTCTTGAAGGAAATTTTGAGGGAAAAATTTTAAATTTGAAATAAATTTTATTTTAATGAAAGGAAAGTGCAGCTGAAAATCAGGGCCGTTACTTATGTTAGAACAGACTGTTATAATGAAAATTAATAGAAAATAATGGTTGTTATATTTTGTTTTATTATTTAACTTAATAATGTAATGGGGGTGACTGAAATTGTTTTAATTATCATTAAACTATGGTTAAGGTTTTTTTTAAATCTTTGTTTTTTCAAGTAATACCAGATTTACCACCAGTAGTACATTAGATACTAGCAAAATTGTAAGGCTTCGTTTGGAGAGGATTTTTTATTGCTGGAAAAAAAAAGATTATAATTTTATTTGGCAAGTCCATTATTCATGGGGAAATGTGTGAACTCTTTTCTTTTTCTTTTCAAACCAAAGCTTAATAACCACAAGATACCCAACTCTAAATTCAAGCCTTTCAATTTTGTTTATAAACAAATCAGAGAAAAAAAGCGCACACATATATAGATAAACAAAAGAAAACAAAATATAATAAAAATAAAAAACACGCAGTTAACTATGGAAATGGTTCCAGAATCCATGCATGCAAACTGGACGACAAGGCCATGCATCGATTGGGTTTGGATCCTCTCAAATTTCTTTTTTTTAAAAAAAAGAAAGAAAAAAAAAAAAAAAAAAGCTAAGCGTTCGTCTCCTCTCAAAAACAAAGAAGTCACCCTCCATCCGCGGATAAGCCAATAGAGGCTACAATAGAGGCTAGTTGACCGAACAAGGCACGGAACCACATCTACTTGTCTTACTCAATACCCACCACTAATTGATGCACACAAGTCAATGAGTGACTGAACTTGATTTTTCCATTTAAAAATATCCTTCCTCAACAATGAATACATGTTCAAATACTTAACTATTTAGATATTGTTTGACATCATTTTCACCTTTATTATTTTTAAAAATAAAAAATAATCTATTTTATTTTAAATTTTAAAATTATAAATATATTTAATGTGAATAATTATTTTTAAAAATATAAATAGTATGGTAATGATCAAGATAATGAAAATGATAGCAGAGATAGTAGAGGCCATAATGGTGTTGATAGTGGCAACATTAGTGATGCTAGTCATTGACAATATGATGGCAGTGATAATAATAGCATTGGTGGCGTAACAAAAATAGTAGTAATAATGATAGTGGTTGTTATAAAAATGATCATGACAGTGATGATGGCCATTGATAGTGCTAGAGATGATGCGGTAATAGTGATGGCGATCAATGGCAATGACAACGATGGTGTCGATGATGGATATTGTATTGGTCATAATGGTAAAGATATGAATTTCTTATTTTGAACAATAATAAAATAAAAACTTTTTATTTTCTATAGATAATGAAAATATTCTTTAAATATCCTTAATTTTTATGATTTTATATTTAAAATAAAATAAGAAATAAAAATGATGCTAAATATTTTTTTTTTTCTTTGGTGTACCAAGCATGATAGGCCTTTGTTTTAGGATGGTACAAAAGTGCACCCAACTGGATTGGCTAGAGTTTATAGTTGGATATATGTTAGGAAATTCTAATCCTATATCTTTGTAGGTTGAAGTCTTGCTTGTAAAGAAGTGAATGTGGCATCCGCATGCTTGCCCTCTCTACTCATACAAGGGACCAAAAAGTAGAGAAGCATATAACTAAAGTTGCAAATGTGCTACCTTTTTATTTGTATGACAACAACTCAAATTGTATGGTACACAGTTATTCATCGGGCTATAATTTAGAAATACCTAATGATAGGTTAAACTGCTGTTAAAATGACTAAGGATGAGTTGCCTCAACCAAGTCGACTTAGGCTCCGTTAGGTGGAGCTATTAATAGTAGAGCTTTTGAAAGTATAGCGTTTGAAGTAAAGCTTTTGAAAGTAGAACTTTTAAAAATAGCTATCTACTATTTGGTAACTACATCTTTAAACTATTATGAAATTTTAACATTTGTTTGATAATTAAACTAAGAAAGTACTTTTAAAATAAAAATAATGAAAGACATTGCATTATACTTTCAACTATTTAATCTATTAAAAATTATTACTATAAATTATTCTAATAATATTATAATATGATAATATTATATTATAATAATATTAAAATATATCATATTTTAGTATTATAATATAGTATTAAAAATATAATAATATTTTTATATAATTATAATATCTATATTTTATTTATAATATATTATATTATATTATTATAGTTATATTATATTATTATCATATTGAATATTGTTGTTCTTGTTGCTCGAAGCTATTACTTTCAAATCTGAAAATAGCTTTTCGATATTTGACAAGTAAAACTTTTACCAAAAGTTTAAAATACTAAAGCTTTTAAATATTTTTAGTGGAGATAGAAAGTACTATTAAAAATTTTATCAAACACCATAAAATCATTCAAAAGTATCTTTAAACCTTTAAAAATACTTTTGAGTCCTCCAAAAGCTTAACCAAATGGGGCCTTAAACTTAAGAGTTTGAATTTCAATTGGAAACAAAAAAGGAAAAAAAAAACTTGTTAGGCTTTAATAGGAGTTTGACCAAGGAGATGACTTCAAGGGGTACCTCTGCCATCTCTTCCTCCTTTAAAATGCCAAGGAATTAATCAACATTGAGTCCTGAGTGAGTTGCTAAAGATTTCTTCTTCTCCTTCCTGATTGAGTGTTGATCAAACTCAGGTGGTTTCCCTCTCTTTTCTTTCTCTCTCTCTCTCTCTCTCTCTCTCTCTTACCCTAATGGTTAGCAAGCAACCATCAATGGTGGCCCATGATCATGGGATCAAGCCTTAATTACTGTTCCCTTTTTTTTTTTAATAACAGCACAAAGGAGGCCTAAGGCCTCAAAAATAAAACATCTTAGGCATTCGCCTTAGCTAAGTAATTCAAAGAAGACAGGAATACAGAGTCTCAACACTTTTGCTCTTGATGAATAACTGCTCAGTTAGCTAGGTAATCGCTACTTGATTTCTTTCTCTATAGATATGTTAATATTCCACACCTCCAGGGATGAATAGAAAAATAGCTCGAAGGTTCCTCAAGAAGGAATGACCGCATGATGTACCATTTAACCAAGAAATCACTATTGCTAAGTCACCTTCCACAATTATTTTATACTCTAGAAATTAAACCAAAGTTATTTTTACCTCATGGTAGGTTCCATTCAACTCTGCTAATGGTACAGAGAAGGTACATAAAGGAATAGCCATTGCAAAAAGAACCTTTTCTTCACCATCATGAATTACTACTTTAGCTTCAGCTGCATCTTCATGAACAGATCCATCGAAATTTATTTTAATGAACCCTGGTTGAGGAGGCACCCAAGAGATAAATTTTAAAGAACCCATAGCATGTTGTGGAGAAGTACCCCAGCGATCAAGATCAATATTATTAACCACCTTACTTGCTAGAATCCATTCCTTTGTATGACCCCATGCTAATGAAGCCACTCTTGAAGCTTTGAAAGTTTCCTCTGAAAATAATATTCATTCCTACACTTCCATATCTGAAGCTTTGAAAGTTTTTTCTAAAAATAATATTTATTCCTATACTTTCATATCTACCATAGGATGTAGCTGACCAAAATATGTTCCTCCTTGATGACACCATTCCTTGCTATTAGAAGCAAAAGATCCCGCACTTGTAGTACAGAGGAAATCCCAAAGAAACCATGATGGTTGAAAAAAAAATAATACCTTTCCAGATTTAGGACAGTAGAAAAATAAATAGTCAACCATCTTAAGACTTGACCCACATCTATAACAGTATGAAGAAAAATTTGGGATCTTAGCAGCCAAAGCATTTGAAACGGGGAGCCCATTGTGCCACATCTTTTAAAGAAAATAGAGTGCTCTTGGTTAACACTGAAGTTTTTAAATTCTGTCAAACTCATTATGTCCATCGACTTGTTGCCCCTTGACTTTCTCAGTCTTGGTACAACAGCTTCCATATTTTTCTTTATATCTTTTATGAGACTGGTCATCTCATAGAAATCAATGAATGCGCAATCATACATCTCGATCGCAACCTTCATGGCCTATGTGGCCTACACAAAGGAAAAGCACAAGCATTCAATAAATAGAGAATTATTAAGGGAAGAAAGGCTAAAAGATTACTTACCAAGACTCCATAAATTTTTTTTTTTTTTTTTTTTTGATCTACTTAGGATTGTTGAGGTCTTCCAAAATTGATCGATATTTTTGAAGGATGATTTCAAAGTTAATGCACCAAACCAAACTATCTTCTCCAATGGAAGTCGAGTCCCCACTTAGGGATGTACCCATCTTATTGGAATGAGGCCTCTTGCATACAATGTCAAAATAGGGGAGGGCATCAATAGCTCCCCAAAAGCCTATCTCCACCTTAGAGCCCTTTTTAGCCATTATTTTGGTCCTCTACTTGCAACCTCTATCGCTTCTAGGAGTGAGAGCAGTTGTAGAAGTAGTTGCTAGTGCGACATATGACTAACTACTAGTGTTACTAGCTGAGCTACCATTGGACGAGCCTCTACTATCAAATGAGCAGCTGAAGTTGCAGGCCTCTTTGGTGTAGGGCTGAGTTTACCAATAAATATGTCAATCAACCTCTACCTTTACTGTTGTTGCTATATGGTATACTCTTTAACCCTGACCACATTGAAATGGCATTGATCCATATTCCCTACAAAAGAAAAGAGGAAAAGAGAGAACGGTTAGCTTGGCAAGAATAGGACAAATATGAAAAAAGAAAATGACTACAAGCTAATTATCCTGTGCCTCCTCGAACCTTAGACCTTCTTTAGACATTGAGCCCTCTTGGGCATAAGAGGAGCTATACCATACCTGATGAGCCTGACTCTCTCAAAAGTCTATGGAGCTTGACCTTAGGGTGCTCCATCGAATCGGTAACTAAATTTTTCTCTTCATCACTGAGAGGAGGGACTCCATTTCAGCCTAGAAGGGGATCCCTCCATACTCTGAAGAAGTTATAAAGCATATCCCACGAGGCAAAAAAGAATTTTCTCTTCCAGCCATGAATGGAGGTGAGGAGGTTGATAAGATAGCGTAAGCTTTCCTTGGGCTAAGATATCATTACCTGTGACTCCTCAAATGATGCTTTAAAGTAAAAAATTTCTTAAATACATTCAAGTGCTTCCCTAAAAACTTCCTTTTCCTAGGAA
Source organism: Metroxylon sagu (assembly GCA_017589505.3). NCBI lineage: Eukaryota > Viridiplantae > Streptophyta > Magnoliopsida > Arecales > Arecaceae > Metroxylon > Metroxylon sagu. The sequence continues at coordinate 628,716 of JACVBY030000539.1, forward strand.
GGGCAATATATCCTAGCAATAGATACTAGGAATTAGGATTAAGCTAGGAAGGCGAAATTCCTAAATCTCTGCATATCTCAAAGCAAAAGAAAATATAGGGAGCCTAAGTCCGGTGCTCATGGCATTCATATAGATACACAATTCACTAAAGTGAGGACTACAAGCTCTTATTTCTTTATTGGTGCTATGATATATACATCCAATGGAACTCTAAAGATAAACCTAATGGTATCTACATTCCTCTCTATAGAAAGGAGGAAGGACATAGAGCCATTGTAAAAAAAAAAAAAAAAGGAGGAAAAGAATGACTTGCCTAGAAAAGTTGAAGGAAAGGAAAGTTTGAAGGCGAATGCTGAAAAAAAGATGAAGAAAGGTGGGTGTCTATCCTTGACTTTCTTTAAAGGCACTCAGATGGCTCGCATTAATTAGAGAAGATCGATATCAAGGATGAGATATATAGAAAGTTTCTTCTTTACACGTATTGAATCTATAAAGACCAAATAAATATTATACTTGCCTCAATACCTAATAAGTAGTGCAGGTTATGATGTAGTTAATGCGGCACTATCTTAGACAAATAGTCATGCCAAAATTCAGAGTCTAAACACTTACACTCCCTGCATAGGAATTTGAAACCTGAAATAAATCTTTTGAACTTCTTTGAGTCCTCCTAAGTACCTTCTTAGGTAAATCAAATTAGGCACTAACCTTGTAGCTCAAATGAAGAGTATAAATCTGACCTGACTTACCTCGAAAGCTTTTAGCTTGGATACTCCTTGAAGCACATTATTTTGATATCAAAATAGCACATCATTTCAAAGCTCAAACGAACTACCTCTTTACCTGTGCTAGTCACCTCAACCTCCAAAGTGAGGGGACATGTGATGATGTAAATTTCTATCAACTTCTAACAAAAGGATATGTAGGCCAAACAAATTAGTGCATGCTCAACCCTAGCATGCACTAGATAGAACGAATTTTATAAATCCCTAGGTGGAAAGACTTCTAGTCGCTATAAAATCCTTCACCAACCAGGATATTTGTACCGATGCATAAAAGGAATAAGTTTAACTCAATCAATAGGTACATAAAAATAAAATAAAATAAAATCTTCTCTTTCTTTTTCATATCTATGAGAAATCCTAGGGCTTTAGAGCATTCATTTAAGTTGCTCTGATCAAAAACTCTCCACTGGTTTGACCACCAAAGGATTTTCTATTAGGATAAATTTTAGTGCCTTTCTTTAGCTTGTGTGTCACCGTTGATTTCACAGTTCTCTTCATTTTTCAACCTCATTATCATCAATTTTCTATTGTTATTCAAAGACATCATCGAACATGGATAGCATCAGTATCCAATCTTGAATAACTTTAATAACACCAGTGCTAAATAATGCTAAAGAAAACGATCCATGCTCCTCGTTGCAGTAGGACTATCTTTGCCTTTCTTGTTGACGATCCATGCAAGATCCATGAATGTCAAGCCACATTTTATCACGTCAGGTGTGCATAAGCCTAGCTAACTTCTAAAAATTAATCTAGCTAGTCATCAAGGGAGCCATCCCTGAGGCCATTCATACAATTAGAATCAGTGGGGGATCTGGACCTTTCCGAAAACATTGGCGTCTTTTTGGAAGGACGGTTCTGATGTGATGAACCTCCCCAAAGCCCTGCCAAAGAACCCATCCAAGAGGCATGGTTTTTGGACCTTTGACCATGGGTTTTGTCCACAAATAAGAAATCTAGAGATCGGAAAAAGAAATAAAGGTCTTAGACGTTGGGACGTGTTTAGAATAACCAGTGACCAACAGCATTTGTGAACAAACAAATTACTTGGTCATGCAATCATGTTTCATAAACATGGCCTCTTTGACCTTAGAAAAGATTCACGAAGCCTTGTCAAATCTATTTAGTTCACACTAGGCTACGTCAGACCAAGGAGCTAGCTTGAGGATTGAAAGTATGAATTGCCAGGTGTTGGAAAGGCAGGTCTAGTCTGACTTATGTTGAGAATTAAACTGGATATGTTCACAACATTGGCTAAGATGAATTGGAATACGGATAGATAGCAAGGATTTGGTCAATTAATTTGCAAAGGGATTGAAGTCATTAGAATTTAGATGCATTGCAGACCTTTGACCACCTAATTTGCATGGTTGAAGCCCATGTGTAATAAGTGTGGTAGGGGGAAACAACTAGTATCAACTCTATCGAACTTTGTTTATATTATCAATCATAATAATCACTATTTTCCCCATAAATCCCTAAACTATATAAAGCGGTTTAATTTCTCAATTTTCAAGTCTTTTTGCAAAAAAGAGATTAGTTTTTGATGTGTCTGGACCGAATTCTGACCCTGGGTCATGTATGTAAATAAGTCTAAATGCAGGTGTATGTATGTCACTTTCTTTTTGCAAAAGACAATTATGCAGGGATATATATGCAAACAAATCTTTTAATTTGATAATCAATTATGTTACATTTTTAATAAATAAATTTTTTGGGTAAATACATGGTATTTAAAACTTCTTTCTGTGGCATCTGCTTCCAAAATATTGCAGAGAGTCGGAGGAAACCTGCTATGTCATAACATAATAGATGAAACTGTTGTAGTATGATTTGCCAAATAATCAGCTGACTAATTAGCCTCTCTGAAGATGTGTCTGCATTGGAAGTTAGGCAGGTGTACCATTATTATACGTATATATATCCCTAAGTTTTGGATGTAGATTTCCAGTTCCCCCATTAATCCATACCACTACAATAGCAGAGCCATCTTTCAAAATAATGCCCTCCATAGAATGGCCAAGGTCTCTAGATAGATTAGTCAAACCAAACTGAAGTCCAAACCAGGCAATTGTTACCCAGCATCAACTGTCGTAGGATGAACCGAGCCACCAAAATTGATTTTAAGAACTCCTGATAGAGGGGGTTGTCAAAAAACAATGCGTTGAAAATAGGATCTGACGGACCAGAACCTCCGCTACCCCAGATGCTAAGAGAACTCATGGCAGGTATCTTGATGGTCTCTAAGAACTCCAAGGGTAAGTGGTAGGCATGTCTGATAATGCTGATAAGATGGAATTGTTTACCTCGGAACAAGCATTCATTCCTACCTTTCCAAATTAGCCATAGCAAATAAATCTAATAGGAATATTAGACAAGTTGCTGAGACAAACTTGGAGTTCCAAAAAGCATTGAAAGGCTTGGTCTAGAGTTCTGACGTGTTGAAATTTTGAAATTCCAGCCCATAGTTCCTGCAATGTTTGACAGGTAAAGAAGAGATTATCCAAGCTTTCATCATTTGTATCGCAACATTGGCAAATTGGACGTAAGGACTGAATTCGATTAGGTAACAATAATGAAGTGAGAAGAGGACCATGATATAATTTCTAGAGAAATTAAGAAAAGGCCCTATTATGGGCAGGCATTTACCAAAGTTTAGCAAAAATAGGATCTGCATGGGCCTCCAAGTTGGTGACCAAAGATTGATACACTTGTTTCACCTTGACCTTTTAGCTATATTCAAGGCCCCAATGTAAGATATCAGAATAGCTAAACCTTGACCTTTTAGCTATATTCAAGGCCCCAACATAAGATATCAGAATAGCTAATGCCTACAAATGGTGTAGCATAGATCTCATGAACTAGAGCCTTTGAAAAGCATTGGTTTAGAAGATCAAGATCTCATTCACTAGATGAAGATATGATCTTATCAACAGTTGATAATTCTGTCACTAAATCAGTAATATATTCCAGAGGTCCACGATTTAGAGGTAACAAACATTTTAAAAAATAATTAACAAACATTTATTACACTGTAATAGACACTTGACAAACTCTTAAACCCAAAAAAATGATTAACAAAGAAGTGGCACAAATGAAAATGCACTAGCACGTGGCTGTGAAAAATATGAGCAATGCTAACATAACACTAACATTTCAAAAAAATCTTATAATTATTCTTACTAAATTATCTCATTTCTCCATTTGATTTCACTAATTATCAGCTTGCTATCTGCAAGATCTTAGTTTGTGAATGGACAAGATATTGGCTATTATCAATCAATGAATGGAGAGGGCTGGACAGCAGTTATGTTCCTTGATTAACGAAGCTTATAATTGAGATTCCACCTATAAATCCTTTGCCGATATTTTCTTTTTTCCTTTGAATATTTCTTTTAGTAAACGAGCATGGCCTTTAATATATCATTTAATGCATCATGTATCTATATTTAAAGCAAGTAGTCAATTACAAGCCAAGCAGAAGTTTGATCAATCTAATCAACACCAATTCTAGATACATGCTCTAATAGTAGCATGTAAATTGAGGTTAGTCAAGCTACAAATAAATTTTGATGTATGACACTTATCAAGTCATATTTGATGCTATCAATCAAAATTAATCAATCCCGTGATACATTTCTTTAGATATGTATCTTGTGACATCAAACAAAACCGATTGGCAAATATGAGACATTTGCATGCTCTCTTTGCACCCTACAATAAGCAAATGTATCATGGCAGCCCCACAACTCTTTCTATCTTTTTTCTGATAGAAAAAATGTTACGAGAATTTACAACGAGCGATTGTCCTAATCCCTTATTGTACCAATTGAGGATCTTATTAGTTAGAAAGTTGTATTTGGGGTCTCCCTCCATTCAAGCTTTGACATTTTTATCAGGCTAAGGATTCATATTTAAATCCACATCCAAATTAAATCCAATACAAACACATAAAGCCCATTGATGGTGTTCCTCAATCTATATGAGCTCTGATAATTCATGATGCATGCAAAAATAAATGGCCAAGGAGTTTGATTACAGAATAGTAGTAAATAGAACTTAAGTAGTAGTTAAATTGGTTGAAAAAACTCGATTGAATATATAGTAGTCATGGATATGAGTCAAGGGGAGTTAAATTGGCTTACATTGAAGGAGAAGATGTTGAGAATCATGTGTGAGGTTTAGTTCTACAAGGAATAATTAGTGACACGTAGCTAGTAGCCTTTGAAGAGAAAAGGATTCACATATATATAGCCAGAAAGAATGGTTAGCTCCACTTATATTTATGTGATAGTGCTAATGGGGATCAATGAAAGATCTTGACCTCCACATGAAACAATTAATTGTAGTTATTGGCATTTCTCTTGTAATGCTGATGAATATTGAAAAAAATTAGCGATATCAACTTCACTTGTAGAATTTAATTCTACATTAACCAATTAGCAATATTTAGTGAAATTTAATGACTTGAGAATGATAGACTTCAGAGAGAAGGTCTGACATTTAGAGCTAGAAAGAGATGGTTAGAGCCACTTGTGTGGTCCAGTGTAATCGAAGTGCTGAATTTTCATATAGGTTGATGACTGTTGCAACCGTGGCGTCCTTTGGCACATGACTTTGCGGCTATGAGATTTTGATGGAGAAGAAGATTTCCGCCGAATTGATACGTTTAAATATAACCAACCTTTGACAATTTGTGGCGATGAGGATTTGATGGGGAAGTAGATTTCGGCTGCTTTCTCCATGGGTGTCATCACGTTTATGTGAACAAGTTTGGACTCGTCACTTCTTAAAATCATCAATATATTACTTGCATACATTATATAAAAAGTCGTGTTTCTGGAGTACAAGAAACAACATATGCCTCACAAGTGCCTTAGATATGTTGGTGCTTGAAATCTAGACATTTTTGTCATGTTTGGAATACGGAAAAAAGTCAGTGGCGTAACAATATTAGAGTTCACTGATCGTTTACATGGTGATTCTTTAGCATCAAAATAATATTACTCAATTTTTGGATCCCTTAAAAAGTGATTCTTTTTTTCTTCCAATTGCTAGCATCAAAATAAATATGGAAAAAGGGACCAACATGACCAAACAAACCAATGTATCCAGCAGAAAGGACCAAAGAACTCTTGTGATTGTTTGATCCATCTTGGTCCTTATATTATTCAGTTATTGGACCTTGTGATACCTACTACATATCAATTGCTTCTCTTTTTAGGGTCGTATGATTGAGGGCTAGTGTTCCTAACATGCTTTTCGCAGCTAGCTTGAAGATCTAATGGCCCTTTTTTTAGCAGCATTGATGATGTGTAGAACTTGAATTATTGATGTTGGCAAGAGTCGCCACATTATTTACCTAGCTAGTCAAAGTTTGAGAATATTTATAAATTGAAATCATCAGCATGGCACACGCATGCACGATGGCTTTGTTCAGGAAAGGACATCCACCGGCCATTTGAAGGACCTATTTCTACATCACATGTGCCTCACAGCAGCCCTGAACTCACATATAACAAGATTGCACTGTCCTTTTTCTAAAGGCAGGGAAGAAGTCGCTGGCATGGTGCTTTCTTTTTTATAAATGTGAGCTTCAAAATATCTATGGGAAGAGGGGCCAACATGACCAAACAATCCCAAATAGATGTCAGCAGCAAGCACCACAGAATCGATACTAGTTGTTTGATCCATCTTGTGTGTGCATTGTCCTCCACTTTCTGGAGTTACAAATAGCACCCTCACAGTATGTCAATCGATTCTATTTTTAAGGTCTTAATTGAGGACTGCTACCCTACATGAACATTAGGGCCTCCCAGGAAGTTGAGTTCTGGGGGTCATGGTTACTTTATATGTAATTTCTGTGAATGCTTGCAGGTCATACCTTTCCTTCAAGACAGTGAACATCTGTTTGAATATCCCTTTTGAGTGCCCGTTGTGGTCCTGGGTTCCCCAACCACAAATGTCTCTTACCCATATGGCGAGTGCTCAAAAGTCGGAAAAAACGAGTAGACGTTCCGCCAGCCTTCAAAGCTCCTTCTTTGAATGTACGACGACCATTAATCCCTTGGCCCCCTCTCACCCTGACCACTGACCACCGTCCACCCCAAGGGAAGAAACCCCAATCCATTCGGACTGTGAGACCAGTCTTCAACACAAGAAGCTCATTCCTCCCAGCCAACAAATACCAGCTCCCACAGGGATTTGGTTGGTTCTGCCACCTTTTACGCCACTGCTAATTTTGTGGCTTTGACTCGACGAAACTCGGAGGGAGACGTCATCACTCGTATACGCAAAGTAAGCCACGTCAGAGTTAGAACGGTCAGCCATATGCTAAATTTCACGTGTTCTCACGTGGTCGGTACCTCATACCGCCCAATATCTCGCGAGATGTACGTACCCTTTTCTAACCATTCTATATCTCTTATACAATCCATTGGCCACCATCGTATTCTCTCTATCTGGATCTGCCCACCTGGGTGGGTGGGACCAGAGGTAGATAATGGTGGTCCTCCATTGGCTATTGTCCTCGGCCGGGCCCACCCTCCCTCCTTGGGTGACTGTCGCTCTCCATCCGCGGCCGAAGAGACCATGGGCAACTATTATTTAATTTCTTGCAGTGGTAGATGAATTGGTGGCTAATGGCCCCTGTCCAAACTCCAGCAGTGATCCAACACATCGACAGGGCAAAAAAGGTTAGCGTTAATTAATCTTGGGTAACTGGTATCAAGGCTCCCACTTAGGGGCGTGAGAAAGAAGGGAAAGGCATTATAATATGGATGGGCACTCGGTCTATGTTCGCAACGTGACTTGCATGGGAGAGGATGGAGGAAGATCTAACTGGTCAACACAGAAAGTTGACAAACTCTAGAATAAGAGCGCTTGCAAAAGTGAGACCACTTATGAGGAAAACATAGGCTAAGAAGGTCTGGAGAAAGAGGGACCGAGAAGAATGCAAGCGAGTCTGAGTCATGGTTCAATGTAAACAAAGAATTAATTCTATGACGTGTTGGGTTCGTATCCATCATCTATGACTTTGAAACCATTCGCACTACATGGGTGTTAAGCATCAACTTGCTCCAGTTAGAGGACAGAAAAAGACCAGAAAAGTAGCATCTTGAGAAAGTATTGTGATGGTATTAGTTCTATACTAGTCCATGAGGATAATTATATAATAGATATAATCCTTATACATAAGGCTTCATTTTTTGATGAAAAAATTTATAAAAAAATTGAATTGATCAATTTTTTTATTGACCGACTTAGCTATATTCTTTTACTTTCATAAAAAAAATCAAAAGAATAAGTTGCATTTTCAAGTTATCATTTATCTTTTAAATTAGAAATAATATTTAATCAATTAAAAAATATTTAAATTAGTTTTTCATAGATTAGATAAAATATTTTTTTATCTTCCTCAAATATTTCTGTACGATTACAGTTTCTCTTTCTATTAATACTCATTTGTCTTTTACTCTTTATACATTTTAGAAAGAAAAAGTAAGAATATAATGTTTGTAAAATATTTTATAATTAAAATAAAAATATTTTCTTATGATATAATCTATATTTTATAAAGGATATATGCTATTATTTAATTAGTAGATAGTAACTATAAAAATTTTTTATTTTAAAAAATAATATTTATATATAATTAATATATATATCGAAAGTATAACTAAAAATATAGTTTAGTAAGAAAAATTAAGCTTTAATTATATAGAGAGAGAGCATATAATTAGTATGCAAAGTATGACTGACATTATAAATAGTATTATGGGAAGATAAATAAATCTTAACAATTTATCCAAAAAAAAGTTGTAATATAAAAGAACATGATAACATATATCAAAGTCACTTTGTAATATATAAAAGAATATGAATAAATTATTTTTCTATCTAAATATTGCCTGGATAACACTTACTCAGAAAAATGTAAATTCTTAAATAACTTGAATACCCCCAAAAGAATGAGGCCTAAAAGTTATCTCATCTAGAATGTATTGTGATGGTATTAGTCCTATAATAGCCTATCAGGATAATTATATAATGGATATTATGCCTAAAAGTTAGCCTATGGTATCTGATCACGCTCATGTCCTATGCTCTGTCATGAGTCCACCGAGATGGTATTTGTACTCCAGAAACCCTTCACCAAGGGAACGAAAAGATGATTAACTTTACTCGAATGCATATGTGGCATCGGTTGATATTTATGTTTGCTTTGGTCTGAACTCTTTGAAGACTGAATAAGTAGTATCTTTTGTTACTCAATTGCCTTGGTAAGATATACTTTTTATTACACAAAAAATGATATGTAGCCTTCAAAATCTCTTCTCTGCCCATTTGATGTTTTATATAATTTGCCACGGGAAAAAGATGCAGACCTTCAACCATGTCAAAACTGTGCAAAATTTCTCAGGAATATTGATATCAATCCAAAAAATTACCAGAATACATCAATATCTAGTATTCAAGTGTTATCTTGCGATCCTATTACTAATTTATTTGCATTCAAGAAATTTTGCATCCTACATCAAAAAAAAGGAAAACAAAGGACCTTTTATGTTTCCTATATCTATCTCATATACTGTTCAAGTAATAATATGTCAACCTACTACTTTTCTGAAATATTTATCGCTTGAAGAACAAAAGTGGACATTACACCAATTGAAAATTTTCATGAAATTATATATGTTATAAAACTCAACACATTCACCTTAAAGTTTATAATAGCAACGAACAAAATTCATTCTCATTTCATGAAGATGTGCAGATCACGCAATGAAAAAGCCACTATCTAATTAACAAGAAAATAAATTTGCTTGTTAATCATACTAGGTTTCATATTAGAAATAGTTACCTTGCTAACATTTAACTTCACTTTGACTGGATCAAAGGTCCAAAAAGAAGCAAAGAAACTTTCCTATCCCACGGTAGTCTTGCCCTAGACGTCTTGAGTGAGGGTGCTAAAGTTCAACAAGGTTAGTATTAAATATCGGAAATGGAAGACTAATGGTATGAAAACATAGACTAAGAATGTCGGATATTTTTACAGTAACCTGCCTTTAGCTTCTTCAACAAATAAGCAACAACCACACTGGATGAGTTGAAAGAAAACAACGGAAGACCAGCTGAATTGTTTTCCCTTGGTGCAGTCAGAATAGACTGAAGCATGAACAAGAACCCTAGTTTCTATAATTTGGTCTAAATCTAGCTCTCCTGTAGAGATATTTAATTCCAAATTTTGTTGGTGATCAGTATCTATGATAAACTGTTGTGGTATTTGACCTGCACGTTAACAATTCCAAATAAATTTCACAAAATTGGGGCATTGCCAAGATTTGTAACAGCTTAATTTCCCGTGCATGCATGCAAAATTTTTAATGCACTCCACACACCATGAACCTCTGTTGCCCAATTCTCGACTGCACAAGTGAATAAGAATTAACCAATTTTCATTGTTATATGTTTCTTCCCGTCTAAAGGTTACAAAAAAATCCTTTAGATTGTGCAACCTCAAACAATGTGTTATCTGCATGTGAAAATATACAAGGATGAGCGTATCATCTGCCATGAAGCCCTGATATTTTTAGGCCTCATATTCTCAGGGATTGCACCAAGTCACCAACATGCCTTGCTGCATCTTGCCATTGCCATACGTCAAGCTTCTGCGAGCTCATGAATTTTTTCACCTTGTGGAGAAGATTTGCTCCATCCTTCTTCACTTGCGCCATCTTCGGGCACTTCAATAGCCCGATGTAAGCATCCAAGTCATGAACGCATGCAGGGTTCTTCATCTTAAAGAAGTCGAGAGCCAATTCGACTCCCACATGAGCATAGCACGAGCAGCTCCATGGGAGCTCAAATCTCCCCGCCAAGGCCCGGGAGTTCTCATTGAGAAAAACCCCAGGCAACTTCGTGACAGGATCATTGACGTTAACCACTCTCAATACCTTCACCCCGAGCTCTTCGCACCTCTGCTTGAAGCACAAATTGCCGACCCTTGGGCCACCGAAGGAGTACACCGTGATGGGTACTTCCTGGTTCGATCCATCTCGATTCAATCCAAGCTCGGCGAGGTCGTAGCCAAGTAGAAGAGCTAGAGAGCTTCCCATGCTGTGCCCAGCCAATGTGATGCTCGTCTCCTCATCTTTATACTTGTTAATAATCCGAGAAATCTCGGATAGTAGCTGCTCTCTGCAGCTGCCACTGCTGAATTTGCAACTGCTATCATCTGAAGTGTAGAGGCTGAGGAAGCCGGACTCGACCTTCACGTCGGGGCGGGGGTCGTGGGGGTCTAATCTTGCCGGAGTAAGGGTGCTCATGAAATTGGCGATCCACTCGGTGCTAGTCACCGTCCCCCGGAAGGAGACCACGATGTCCCTCCTGCCGAGCCGCCGCACCTCCTCGTCAGACGACACGGCGACATACCCGATCCACCGGCTGCAGCACGTGCCACTCTGCGTGGGGATATCAATGTCGGCCGTGGCATAGATGTACTTGGTGATCTCGTAGCCCGAGCTCACCAACCCGACCTCTCGAAGCATGCTGTTCTTCCCGTATTTGCAATTCAAGTAGCGCTTCGAGCTCGGGTCGAGGTCGAACGCCTTGTAGCAAGCGGAGACGAACTCCCCGTATCTCACAATCTCGTCGCGGAGGAGGGGATTCAGTGGCTCGACCAGGTCCTCCCAGTCGTCGGCGCCCTGAATTTCCCTCCACACGCTAGCGAGAGCGGGCTTGGCTGCGGCGGTGGCGGTGGCGGTGGTGCTGGTTTTAAGTGTGAGAGGGGCAGTGGCGACGGATGTCAGTGGCTGGGCTGCGACGGTGGACGTCACTGCCAGTGAGGCTCTCACCGGAAGCCGGCGAGCGCGAATTTTATGCGAGACGATGGGTGGGTTCGATATGGAGATGCTCGACGCCATTGTGGGAGTTAACGGTGCTGTGGAAGGGGGATGGGGGAAGGGTGTGGGAGTAGAGGCGAGCATCCAACAAGCGAACTCTTTGGAGAGCGAGGAGAGGCGGGGGATTGTTATTTATAGGCACACGGTTCTGCGACTTTTCTCGTGGGGGTGTTGAAATTTTGGGTTGAGAAGCATGTTTAGCGAGGTTTTGACATGGGAGATTTTCTCTCATTTTTATTTCAATAAAGTGGTCGGTTGGGTCCACTCGCTTGCGGCTGTGTTGATCGTGGCTGTGGAGGGGCGTTGGAAGGAAGACGGAGAGGGAGAGAGAACGGAGTTACATTTCGTAGAGAGAGAGAGAGAGAGATGGGTCCAAAGGATGCGCTTTTGATGATCCCATCGGGGTTGACTTCTAACTCCGCGAGAAATACATGGGGCAATTTTTTTTCCTGTCACGCTGACGCTAGCAGGCCCAAGCATTGTAGCAAACAAGGACTCTATGCCACAGGGCACAAGGAAAACTGGTGCGATGCACATGTGGTTCCTGCAAACGACCAATTAATCTGTGACGCGTGGAACTAGGTTTATTTTTGTATCGAAGTTGGTTTCCGATGTGTTTCGTAATTTGGTCTGGGAGCGCCGTCCTATGGGGGCATTTTTCGCTTGTGATTTTATTTGGTTTTTTTAATATATCGACGGTTCCACGCGGCGGGAGGGAGGGTGGGAATCTGGCCGTTGATTTGGGCGTGGGCGGAGGGGGATGGTTGGAGCGCGGGCCGTCGATTTTGATGACGGTGGTCTCCCGGTCTCCCTCCGGCCATGCATGTCTCTTTCACTCGTTGCCCGTGGTACGTGTTGCGGAGGACCGAAGAAAATTTAGGGTGATGGAACCGGGCCGCGGATGATCCGACGGCTTCTGTTAATTATTTGGATTGCACAACTCAGGACAGCTGTTGGATCCTGTTTTCATGTCCCTACATGGTAAGGGGAAAAAAGAATAATCAACACATATCAATAATAGAAGTTTAATATAAAGCTTGATATGTGGTTAAAATCTCATCGACCAGTCAAATGGATGCTGTGGGTTTATATCACTGTGAAATAATTAGTGCTCATTAAAAAATTATAAGCACAGAGAAAAATAAAATTGACTAATCTAACAAATTTAAGCACTTTATTAGAAGGGGAAAAAAAAAAAAAGAAAAAAGAAGCAACTGATGCAATCATCCCAATGCACTTATACAACCATGTCAATCCTTTTCTATTTCTTTAATTTTTTGAAAATATATGAAGACATTTGTAAGATATCTTGACTGTAGGAATGAACTCAAAGCATCCTAGTTGACAAGCATGAAGCTAAAATAAAATAAAATAAAATAAAATAAACAATAAACAAGCTGAAACATAAAAATAAAAATAAAAGAAAATTTTAAAAAAAGTGTGAAAGAAAAATAAAAATAGTAAAAATTCAGCACAATGCATATGAGCATATCAATTGCATATAGTGAAAAAAAAAAAAGGTAAAAAGATGTTATTTTTAAAAAAATAAAAATAAACATTATAAAAAATAAAGGGCTATATTTTATGAAACGTTGGGAAAAACAAGAATGAATTATGAGAATAAATATCAAATACCTTGACTTGATCAAGAAATTCTCTTCCTACTTAATGATGCCATTCAAATCAATACATTAATTAAGGGAGGAGAAAGAAAGAAAGAATGAAGTATCTAGAAGAAAGAAAGAGAATGAAGTATAGGAAAGAAATAAGAGAAAGAAAATGAAGAGGCATAAAGGGAGAGGACATCGGGATTTGAGAAGGATCGAAGATTATTTATAGCGATAGAAAAGAGGGTTTCTCAAAGAAAATGTATGTCTTTTTTACTTTCTTTTAATTAATTATTATATAGCAAAAAAGCAATACCATCATATGGCGAATGAAGAGCTTAGAGAATATTTATACTTATCAAACTAATATGCACTCCTAGTGTGAAGACTAACTTTTATAATATCTTATATGGATATACAAAAGGGAGGGAGAGTGTCATATCATAGTCTAAAATTGACTAATAAAGGAGTGCCACATGGGTTTCTAAGCCTAAGTTTGTTCTTCACCGATAGCTTAAGCTTTTTAAACAATGCTCATAGAATAAGTAGTATCAAAATTTAAACAATACGCATAGAATAAGTAGTATCAAAATAAAATTTAGTTTATATCAAAACCTTATCAATCATGCAAGTCTCTTATTAGAGATATCAAGATTGCATAGAACTCAGGTCATGGGTGGGACATCATCTTGAGTAGGAGATGATCTAAATGAGGGTGTCATGAGATTAGGTAAAGGAGATTATACTCCCATGTCGTTTGATAATGGAGTACCACATGGGTTTATAACCCAAAGCTAATCCTCCACCTAAAAACTTAAATTTTTGAAACCATGAATCCATTGGTGTCATGCCTGGCGTGCCAACCTGGCAAGCCAATTACACGAGCCTAGAAGGCTAGGTTAAATGAGCCACTATACGGACCTAGCAAATTATGCTGGTGGGTTAACAGCGGATCATACTGTGAGCCAACTCGTTAGTGCCTAGTGAGATGTTTAGTTATAATCGGGCCATATCATGCCAACCCATCATGGATTATCATGCCAGCATAGCTCGTAGGCCTTAAGGGGGCAGCCCAACATGCTAGCAGACCATGCTAGGCTCAGCATGGGTACTATAGCTTGCAGGCTGCGTCGAGCTTGATATGCTTCGTGCTGGGTTGGACCAACTCGATCCATTTGACACCTTTAGGTGCCATCAACTTTCACCTTTCTATCTTTAATGGAGCATCATCTTTGAGCTATTTATTTTATATTAAGAGACTTCAATTAGACCCTATTTATATAAAGCTTTTTTAATGCCAATAGATTTTCTAGTTTTGATGGGATATTAATTTTCTAAAATTAATAGATTTTTTAATGAAATACTAATTTTTTAAAGAAAATTTAAGCGATAAATATCAAATAAATATCTAAAAAAATATATTTCTAACCCCATCAGACTTCTAAGTCATCTAATATTAGGTTTTGAAATGAGGAAACATAAAAGTTTGGATAAAAATATCAAAAAATTATTTCTAAAATATGCCATAAAATATTATTTTTATTTTTTTTAAAGTTCTTCAGTATTGATATATGTTCATTAAAGAACGAAACTTAGGTGTAGTGCATTAGGTACGAATACTACGGTTCGTCTTATCACTTTTATTTTTTGCCAGCCATGTTAGCCTTCTAAGCCTCATGCAATGGGTACTAAAAAAAAGTAAGAGAGAGATAGAGAGGAAATTACTGTGCTCGTACTTAACAAATTGCACCTAAGTTTCATCCTTTATTAAATTGCTTATAACTTTCTAAATCAACATCTATCGTGGATGACTCAAAATCCATTGTAAAGATAATTCAATATGGATATCAAGAAGGTAGATTTACTCAAAAATTTTAATTATATTGGCTTTGGTCAAGCTTTCTTTTTCCCTAGAGTGCACCAAGTTGGGTACTATAATAAGCTTGTACGAACCAAGAAATTAAGCTGATCAAACTTCTAGTCTTCTGCAAGTATCAATCACAATAGTTGTTAGCATTCTTCCTCCCATTCAAACTTTGTTCTTTATAAGATTGTTTGAAAAGAATGCATTAGGGCAAGGTTCAAAGCATCAATATCCTTAGTGATAAAGATTAGTAAGGTACGCTACTAAACAAATGGGGCAAGACCTAAAATATGAGGGCTTGGCCATACTATATCCTATAAATAACCTTGCCTAATAGCCTATCATGTGGAACACATATGAGATTCCAATATCTTTGACCGCCAAAGGGTATCTAGATGAGTTTTTCTTTGTAAGAAAACATTTATCTAAATCTACCAATGACCATTGACATGTTTTGCTTGATACCTTGGTCATGAACTAATTAAGGGTTGTTTGAAGTACTGCAAGCGAATAGCCATATTTAGCTCAAGTTGCAGGTATAAATCAGTTTATTTGTTTGGATGTTTGCAAATCAAATCATAAGGTAAGTTGCGTTCTTTATTAGATTACAATAGAGTTTGATATTGTGATCAAAACGACCACAAGCCGAACTACAGCCACTCAAGTAGATATTTTAATTAAAATTAAATTAAAAAAAGAGTCTCTTCTCATCCTCCTTCTGTCTTAATCTTGAGTCCCCCTCCTAGTTGCATTTAATGCCATTTAATGCCATCATCAGCCTTATCATCTATGAAGAGGCCTGGGGATTTTATCATGCCATCACCCTTCACTTCACCTGCTCCTCCGTCGCCACCCATTCTCCCCATCCCTCTCTTTCACCTCTCTGCCCTTCTTAAGGCCTGCACCATAACTTATTTCCTCTATGGGAGCCAAGGTTTATACTTAGGCTCTTATCGCTAGCGACTGCAATGCCAACCTTTTCATTTAGGGTATGTTTACCTGTATGTCCATTGAGCATCCACTTCCAAAGTATTCAATAAAATATCTATAAGCGATAGTCCTATTCTCCCTTTCTCTTCGTAAGTCAACTACTGTATTTTAAATTATAGTATAATTTAAACCATAGTGCATTTTTTATTATAGTGCTTTAAACAATTTTTATATTGAGCAAACCTTATATAATACAGATTATTATATCAAACAGTCCTTATAATCTGATATATTTTTGTGTGCCTATATATCGATATATATGTCAATATACAGCATTCGATCAAAGTCTTGGTATTTCGGGAAAGATGCACTTACCTACACTTAGGTCAAACATGAGTCTTTAGATGTTATTGTGAAGGTCTATTATATCTATGAACCCTAAGTCTTCTACTAAAAATTGAAGTAGCCTATAGAGAAACCATCATATTCTTATTTGCAATGCAGCATCAAATGGTCGCAGATGTTCTTGTGAATCCATGATCTCCTTTATCATTGCTTCTGGCCAATTGGATTGGCTAAATAATTTGACCATTGAAATAAATTTCTTCGCTAGTATTTGTAAAGATAAATCTCATCTTCAGAGTAATTATTCCTCTACATTTCTAACCTAACTATATGGTTTAATATCAAAGCAAACTCCTTTAACATGAATTATGAATCGGCTTGGTAGATTACTTTTGTTAGAATGCATTTCATGTTAAACTGGAGATTGGACTAGTATGTTGATGAAAAATTGTTGTCCTTCCTAAAGGTCTGATTGTAAGCTCTCTCTAACAATTGACAAATCTAAATTTTGAATATCTTTCATAGAAAAATGTTGTTCTAATGAGTCATTTTAAATAATGGTGTGAGCGCTTTCAATCATTATCATGTCATACACTTGGGTCTATTTGGATGGATGGGAACAAGAGGGAGGAGAGGAGAAGGATCGAAAAGGATAATAAAATCTCTCGTTTGAGAGGAAGATGAAAGGAAAGGAAAGGGAATCAAGGTTATTTATTCTCCTACATTCTTTCTCAAGAGTTTAAATTTTTTTTGCCCTTCAAATTGAAGATAAAAAGAGAGAAGTGAACAACTTATAATTTTTAACTCTATACTACTTTCCTTTCCTCTTTCCTCATTCCCAAATAAGAAAAATCTAACAACTCTCTCGTACTCTTCTTCGGCATTCTTTCATCTCTTCATCCTCCCCTTTCGATTCCAAATAGACTTAGAGAAGCACCCTGTGTTCATTGGAGGCAGAATTTTTTCCATTTAGAGGAAAGGGTACTGTAGCTATGCTATGTAGCATTATATATTTGCACTAAATGATTCATTCAGTTAGGAGGATTAGCTAACATATATATTGAATTCATATAGTTTTGCAATAATTGCCTCAATGTAGCTTTGCATTAAAAGCTTATAGTGCATGCCTTTGAGAGTTAGCATACTAAGACTGCACATTATCATTATTTCAACACTATGGGTGCTTTGATAGAGGGAGAAAAAGATATCTAGAAGTTGTGGACACAAAATGTATTTACAAAATAATAATAATAATGTGTCAAAAGGGTTTGATAAATATAGAGCTTATTTTCTTTTTTAATTTTTTTCGATACAAAACAGACCATAACCAATGAGTTAATGGACTATATAAAGGAAGACTACTCTCTCTCTTACACATTGATGAACATCAAAATTTAAACTCTATGATGCTATACTTTTGAAAACTATGCTTGCAAGCTAAAATAGTACTTTTGTTAGGGGTAAAAATGAATTAAATATGGATCAAACATTATATATTCATGTCCATATCTATTGTTGTTTGATGAATATGGATGTAAATGTAATTATTAGTAAAATATAAAATTTATATATATAAATTGGCTAATTAAATTTTATGATAAGATGTAGATATGAATTTTAGAAAAAAGTTTTATAAATACAGTTATAAAGAAGATCCAAATAAATGTTATCCGATTGATTTTCATCCTTACTCATTCTTTTTAATCCTACTATATGGTGCAATATAGTATGCAAGGCTCTATATAATCTAGGAGGTGGATTTCCATATTAACAATTGTTCCTTCATTTAATATAATTCTTGAATTCGTTTGGACTGAGGATAAGGTTAGGCATGATGTTAACAGGGATAGATTTTTGTAGATATTAATGAAACTCAAATGTTTTATATCATTTTGTAAGTTTGAATTCTACCATCTTCTCAAGCTTGTCAAGAAGTCTAGCTATTGATAGTTCGGCTTGAATTCCAAGGAACTTATCCCACGGCACCAAATGAGCTGGCTTCAAGCGTTTTGGGTCTATGTGGGTCCAAGGGAGTGAATTAAATGTGTCTCACCTCATAATGAGAAAATAAGATTTACAAACTAGAGAATATGCCGCCCAAAGAATAGCAAAGAAGTACGAGTATTTTAACGTAAAACTATGTCTGACTTTTTTCCTCTCTAACTTAGATGTTTCATTTTGGTCATGAAGTTAGACTGAAAAGAATGTTCAAAGCAAAATACTCTTAAATTTCAACTCAATCTTCGTGCCATTCCCACTGGTCTAAAACTGATAACAATAGTCAGCTAAAATATTTTATATTTACTCGGTTCTTTAGAACAATGTGGCCAGCTAAACTACTTATAGAACGCACGCTAGATCCGAAGACTACAAGTGTGATTCATCATTCTGTGCAGCACGTTTGTACTTTGACATACTCAATATTAGCACACCAATAATAAAAAAAAAAAACAACGTAATTTATAACCGATAACTGATTTTCTCTTTTTAATTAAGCATTGCTTAATAAGAGCAGAGCTTTTTTTTTTTTTTTTTTTTAATATACATTACTTTTATGTAAATCATTACACAAGTTGAATGAGTGCAAACTCAATTTTTTATGATATTTTTTATGATTTTATATTAATTACGAAGGCAGAAGAACATTATCCAACCACGATGACTGTTTCACCTATCTTGAACTGAGTTTAATATTTAAGTTTGTTTGAAGAAGTGATTTTTAGGTGGCAGGGAAGCTTTCTGACCAGATTGCCTCCACATCTAAGGACCCAAAAACAAAAAAAAAACAAAAACAAAAGAAAGAAAGAAACTGGAGCTAATTTCTATCGAGTCAAGATCTGGACCAGCTCATTTAATTAACAGTGCTGAAATGGGACCAGCTGTGGGTGACCTCATGCCATGACAAAAGATCTTACGTATGCGCTTTCATCATGCTTCCTCTCCGCGTTCGGCAGGTCTAATCGGTCCCGTTTCCAGGCACATCAGCAACCGAAAGGGGATGATGCGATCAGGTGGATTTAAAGCATTACTTCCTGTAGATCTCCCATCATTGCTTCCCATCTAAGGTGCCAGTTTTTGTCTAGCATTTAAGAGTGGTTGTTTGGCGCTGGCCGGAGAGACCACAACAGCCGAATTAAACAGAGCCTTAGCCTGAACTAGCATGCATAATATAACAGGCTTGGTATTTGTGGAATGTAAAATTGGAACTCATATCTTGCTTGCAAAAATAATTCATGCATGGTGATGTTTACGTTTACTAGGGTGATGAGTATGACAAGTTTAGCACATGTTAGAGCTCTTAAATAGAGCTGTAAATTAAATAGGTTAAATTCATATTGGATGATGAGGAAGATCAAGTTGGGATTCAATTTTGGATCCATCTAAATCAGTAAGATCTGACCTCCCATCCAAACTCTATTAACAATTGGATTCAAGTGTATATTTGAAGTTTTTAACATTCAATTGGCACAAGTCATGCAGCTAATTTTTTTTATATTCTTATAATTATGAATATACATATACATATATAGATATTCATATACAAACATGCATATATATCATTTGCATCCTACTCTGGAAGCCAACCCTTAAGGTAAAGAAAATAAATAGTCTAGCATGTGAATGTACACTGAACATTTCGATGTATAGGTAAAAAAAAATGGTGTTGAGCAAAAGTGCTCAAATTGGTATTACCCTAGTTAAAGGCCAATGAGAACAACATGATTTTCTTTTTTTTTTTGGTCAACACATGTTGTATCACATGGTTGTGTTAGTCACATTGACACGTTCAATTGCAACTAGTTAAACATTTTTTCTATCACACTTATGGTTGTACGTGGATGGTGCCATAAATAATAAAAATCTAATGGCATAAGAGTATGAGATAAGAGCTAAAGGTTTTGAATAGCAGTCTTAAATGGATGGGATTAAAGCTTGATTTTTGAAGAAGAATATTAAAAAAGTACAATAGATGAACTCCTAGCCAAAAGAGATCATACCAATAGAAGTGTATTTTTTTCATGAGAACTATGTAGCATATAAAGGATTTAGTTGCTATGCTTTTTTGATATTTTTTTAAAAAAATTGAGCTTTAATCCAATCCGTTCAAAGCCAATATTCAATCTCTTCAGACGTTAATTCAATACCTTATGTCCTTAGACTTTTCATAATATATGGCACGACCCATATAAAGTGAAAAGCATGGTAAATACTCAAGAGTGAGCACCAAACTATATTTTTATATGCCATGCGCAAGAACAAGATAGATAGATCATGAAGGGCTTAATTATCTAACACCTGTGAGTTAAATATTTTCCTTCTTATATGATGCTTGTTTGACTTGAAATGTCTCAAGATGCTTTTTTTTTTTTTTTTTTTGAATTATTTTTCTAAGTTAAAATAGCTTCAATGGGTTGGCCCCACCTAGATGTCTAGGTTGAAGCTACCTAGCCCTGCGGTTCCATCCTTCTGGTGTTATTAACTTATATCACGTATATTAACATGAGTTAGGACCCACATGATGAACCATTTTTAGGTGATGTTGGTTAGAGAAAAGTTAATTTAATGGTAAAAGGAGGTTTTTTGGCCATATGTGCATATGGTTACATGACTTGTGCCTTGGTTCACACTTCCTTCCATCAAAAAATAAAAATAAAAATAAAAAGACAATGGGACCATGCTTTGTCCTCCCTTTGCATTAAGAAAGGCAATGAGGCCATGTTGGCTTTTCCTTCCCTTACATGGAAAAGACGTTGTGACCAAGCTTGTACCATTTTGATTGTGGGACAAAGATTGGTTAAAAACATTGAATGGGCTCAGCTAGGATACATTTTTATAAATTTTTTTTAAAAAAAAAATAAGTTTCATTCCCATTCGTTTAAAATTCCGGTTCAATGCCTTATTTATTCAACAAGCTAGACACTAAATATAAGTTTTGGAAGCAAGTCTATGTAAATTTTTTCATCATTCCTTAACAATTTTCTCTTGCTTAACTTGACCGGTTTGTTCCATTGAATAGTAGTCGAACTTCTACGCTAATGTAGACCTCAAATTGGCATGGGATGTAAGAACCTCAACCCAAGCAAAGTAGAGCTAAAAGAATTTTCTTGCTCTAATATGACAATAAGGGTCTATGTCATGTTCATTGTTCCTATATGTTCAAATTTGGGAGACATCATCAACATGATATTGAAAAATTCAACAACATCGGGTACAACATAATTGTCATTTCACACCATATGTGCAGACCATTCGTTGTGTTGTGTGGCCTAAATGCACTGAAGCAGTGGAAAGTTGAGACAATAAGGGCCTATTCAAGCTTGTCTCAATCATATCAACAGTAGTACGCAAAGCTCGGATTAAGATCAAGCTAGTCCCATGGACCATGAGAAACTTAGACAAAGAGTGGTTTTGAATAAGCTTGGAACATGCTACGTTGGAGCCTTTAATCAATGACTTGTTTTGAGCCTATAAATCACCACTGCAGCACTGCTCATATGACGGAAAGGGGTTGATGTGATACACAACGGGGAGTGTGCAAATCATGCTGATTCAAATTTATTTAGCACCCATTTAGCATCATGTCAAAAAAAAAAAACAGCAGAGCGGTGATCCTCAGTAATTTGAATGCATCAAATCTCCTCTAAGGTGAAAAAGTAGCCTTTGAAGTCAAATTAATGCCCTTGAGTTTTGTGCATTTTAAAAATTTCTATATTTTAAGAAAAGGGAATAGACCAACTGATTGGCTGTCTAATTTTGTTATTGATCATAAGAGATCTCATTTTTGGCCTACCAAGATTTCCTCACCTTCCGAATATCGGAGGGTATGTTTACTAAAAGGTAATACACTATTTTTTTTTCACCAAAAAGAAAAAGAAAAAGTAAATAGTGTTTATCTCAAAAATTATGAATTATTTTTATTCTAAATATTATCTTTATAGAGCTATTAAGGATATTTATGAAAATCTCTAAAGTGCTACATTATTGTTGGATCTAAGGTTACAAATAAGTTAGAATGTTTTGAGTTGGCGCTAATTTGAATTAAAATGATTCTAACAGATTTTTTAACATTTTCAATTGCGATTGAACCAATTAATAATGAAGCTTAACTAAACCATCCTAATCAAGGTCAAGTTGGTTTAAGTTTCTTCTTAGATTACTTGAAAACAAAAAAATTAAATCAAATTATTAGGGATCCATTGATTATATTCAATAAAAGCCGTTATAGCAAACAATCAACAACATAAAACCTTGAATAACCCTTTCAATAATAATGCAGAATAACAAACCTAAAAGTAAATAGTAGATTTTAGACATAACATGTTATAACGACAAAAAAACATGGTAATATTAATGGAACAAAATATAACACAACCCATTAGTCTAGGATATCTGCGCATATGTTATATTATAAATTTTACTTTAAAAATTGCATTTTGGGTCAGATAAGACCACTTAACTGTTTGGCTTAAAACTGAACCAATCTCATAGGCTTTGGAAGACAAGAATGAAGTTAAACCAGCCTAAAATAAAATTTGAAACGCACTAACTAAACACGATTGTGTTAACTTACATCTCATCTTGATCTGAAATTATTTTCACCCAAGTTGGATAGGGTGGAGTCAAGACTTGGATTTATTGAAAATAAATCATTTTTAAAATGATTTTTTTACAATGCTAGCAAAATTTACAAAATTTACCTAAAAGTCCCTAAACTGCGGTGCCACCTTCTCGTTGTCCCTTCTTGATTTGGCATTGAGGAGCATGCCAACAGTGAAGCAATGGCAAAGCTGTAGAGCCTTCTAAATTAGTAAAACCTCTGAGTCACCAAATTCTTTCCCAGAAACCTGGCCACGATAAATATGAGACGCATCTTGTAATCACATAATTTATAGGCATAAATGAATGGGATTGTAAAAATGCCAAAGGAGTTAGTTTTGTACGGCATAAAAGCATAAGAAGATTTAACTATTTTAAAGCTATTTTTTAATAGCTATCTACCTTTAGGTGGTGTTGTGGCTAGAAATCACATGCTGCTGCCATTGAAAACTATAATGCTAACACTAATAAGCATATAATTCATTTTCTTATATTCTTATCTCTATGGTTGGTCATAGATACGTGCCCCTTCGATTCGCAAGAATGGAATGGTAGAATGGCAATTAGAATCATTGATTCCGATTTCAACTATTTATTTGATTAAAATTAAAATTTAATTCTATCTGAAATCAGAATTATATTTTAGAAAAAATAAAAAATCTAAATTCTTACTCAAGATTATAAATCCTATTTCAGTAACCGTAATTGTCCTCATTCTTCTTGTCAGCCCGCCCTCTCTCCTCTTCTCTTCTGCCTCATTCTTTCGCCCGCCATTCCTTTTATCATAATGTTATCCTTATCATGAGCTTTTCTTTTTCATCCATAACATGGACAATGAAAAACGGCCGGTGAACAACGAATAATAGAAGACATTCGATAATATCAGATATATTAAAAATAACTTTTTTATCGAATATACACCATGATTGTACATTAAAAAAATAAAATTCTAATCAAGCTTCAGAATAGAAACCCTCTGGGGTCTATTCTTTTTATCTTCTTCAGCACTCGAGGGCGCTTAGATACAGGAGAAAAGAAAAGCTAAGAAATTAAAGCTTTGGCTCAGGAGTAAAAAAGAAATCCAACTAATTTTAATTTTAATATTTAGATAATGTCAACAATAGCAATAAAAATTAATCTAATTTTAATTTTTATGTTAACTAAATAAATTGATAAAATGAACAAATTCGATTCCAACATTGAACCAAATATACGCAACATTGAAGGGAAAACGCTTATATAGCTACTTCTTCAAAACGACTTATTGAAGTCAAATACTTTTCTAATCCAATTTAACCTTCAAAATTCTTACGAATCTTTAGAAGATCTTCGAAAGTAAAGATTTTATTTCAGTTTGAACTCCAATGGCAATGGACCCAACATCTGCGGTATCTACATTGAAGGGGCAGTGCTTATCTCGCTACTTCTTCGGGACGACTTATAGAAGTTAAATACTTTTCTAATCCAATTTGACCTCCAAAGTTCTTACAAATCTTTAGAAGATCTTCAAAAGTAAAAGATTTCATTTCAGTTTGAACTCCTTTGCCATTAGCAGAAAGTTTGAAGAACTTGATGATCGAACAACCTATATTTAGATCACCAACCATGAGATCTCTACTCGGTGTCTCTACTCGGTGTGTTAGTGGTTTAGTCAACAAAAATTTTGGTTGCAATGCATTCTCAGTTCAGGTAAAGAATATTATATTCTCCCCCCACTTGGAAGCAAGCCACGTGCTTCCTAGCTTTAAAAAATAAACTCAGTGAATATAAAATGGCTGAAGTCTCGTTTCAGGTTACAAGCATGTGACGTTGAGGCTCAGAGAGGAGACAATCGTAGGACGAGGTAAAGAATGCATTATAATTGAAGCCTTTGTTTTCTCTGTACTCAACAAATGCAAAAGAATTATCCACAGTTGGAAACCCCAGCAGGCCAGCAGATAGGGATTCAAATGGCCCAGCCTGTGGGCTGATGTTTGGGCTGGATTACTGGCTATAATTTGAAAGACTTTAGCTCAGGCCCACCCCATTTACATCGGTACATGTAATTGCTACCTTAAAAGTTAATTGTGATAAGAGAAATTTGTATCCACGTTGCTAACATAATTTAAAATAAGAACAGAGCTTAGGTACAGTATTTTAGGTATAGGTAGAAATGTTCTCTTTCTATCTCACTTTTACTTTTTTTTTTTCACCGCCATTATCGCATGAAGCTTAGATGGAAGTTAAGGTAACTATGAAAAAGGAAGGAAGAGATAGAGAGAATATATGAAAGTTTATGCTGGTATGTATTTATTTTTTGTATCGACTATACATTAGATAGACCATAAATATCTTTACAAAGCGAAGGAATCTAAATAATACCTTTTGACTAGTCTTTTTGAGTGACATCTAATATTGTTATAAATGGAATCAAAGCAAACTCAACCCATCACTTATATGGACTAAGAGATACTATACATAGGTTCTATTAGAATTGATCACAAGCCATTTGTGGTATTTATTACTGGATTTGGATTTGGACCCTTTACTTAGTAAAAACATTAAGACTTAAATAAAAGGAGTATATGAGAATCAGAGTTGGTATGTATTTGATCCTACATCAGCTGCGCACTGAATAAATATTGACTACTTATATAGAACAAAGGAATCCAAGTATTACCTTTTAGCTATTTTTTCTAAATGTTGTCCAATATTGTCACAAATAACAAGTTAGCAATGCTATAGAAATGCTTGACAGCCCTTATAGGTTGTGTGAATGTAGGACAATTAAATAACATGAAGATAGTTGTCATTAAATGTAGGTAACCTTTATTCAGTTATTTAATATTTCTTGATAGTTTGAAATTTTAGAAAGAGAGATAAATTGTGAAAAAAGCGAGAGACTAAGAAGGAGAGGAGAGAATTTAACACTTTTACTAGGTAATCTTATCATCCATTTTCTGATAGTGTTTGGTAAAAATGAATTACCCTCCTTTGATGCTTAACACTATCTTTTTGGTCCTATACAATCTTACATTAATTTTTATGATTAATAATTTCAAAGGATTGAAATAGGTATCAAAAACCATCAAAGGACATAGAAGGGCATGGATGTACCAAAAACCATATTGAAGTAAGATTGAGAGTTAACCCCACACCTTTCATCAATAAGCTTTCCAATATATCTTTGATCATCTCAACTGTTTGTTCAAGCATGAAAAACTGTGGCCATTTTATTAAAGATATGTTACATTAGCACATTGCTAACAAAGTTTAAGATAATTATGAAAATGCTATTCCATGGTCTATTTATTTAAGGAATATTAAAATTAGTTTTTTTTTCTTTCCAATAGAAATACTTATTAAGGTCTTAGTTAATATTGTAAATGTAAGATTTGTTTTAGAAGTTCTATTTCACAAGTCCATATAGGTATATAGGATTTTGAGTTTTCTTCAATATAGAGACATTAAAACCGATAATTATGCCCTTTATGTACCCATATTATATTAGTAAAAGTTTATTTCCCTTGAATCCACTTTAATTCGATCGTGTTTGCTTTTAAAATATTTGCACAATAGGTTTTGCAAGCATCCTAGTGGATTCTTAAGCAACCTTGATGGATTTTGAGGATATTACACTAGTTGGCTAGTAGTTTTTTCAATAGGAGTATACTTCAAAATAGCTTAGCAAATTCTAGATAACAACAACATCCTTTTGTTAGCTAGATAAAGAATTATTAGTTATCTCTTCTAGTTGTCTTAGCTTCTAGTTTTTTTAGTTTTCTAGTTTATTTCAAATTTTTTTTCTTTACCTTCAACTTTCATTTGTCACTTTGAAGGTTGTACTAACCTCTTAGTCAGTGTTATCCTCACTAACCCCCCAGTTAACCTATAATTACACAAGGTTGAAAAGTCCTCGATTATGTAGAATTAGAGCTTTGCTCTATAGGCATATTGTTTGGCTCTCCATACTAGTTCTTATTATTTTTTCTTTGTGGTAGGTAGAAAAATCTATATTAATCTTCTTTAGGTAGTTGTTATTTCTCAATGTTGAATGATCACTTACCTAATTTCTTATGATGGATTTAGGAACATCCATTGATCATTCTTTGGCATGGCAACTTTATTTCTCACTCTTCTCAATGTAGTTGTTTGATATAGAATTTTGTGTCCTTAAACTTAGTTATTACAAAATTCTAAATCTTCTAATATTTTATCATCATGCCCATTATGTTCCTTCTAATTTTCTCTTATTCTTCATCTCATTTTTGCGAACCTCACTTAAAATATAGAAACAATTGCATTAAAAACTTTATATTAAAACTTTATGGAGCAACAAAGACTATCATTATTTCATACAAAAAGCTACTCAATCTACTAGCGATTGATTAACCTTCCATCGAACATAGAAGGCAACATGTAGGACTTCTTATAAGCTCTCTCAAATATTTTGTAAAAGAAAATAAAGAAACTCGTCATAAATGATGTCTTTTCAAGTTCCTATCTCCACCATTGGCATTATAAATCAATAGTATACATGATTTGACACCTGATCTTCGAAACCACAAGATTGGCTAGTTGGCCCCATATCCCGGAAAAAACAAAACCCTTCTTGTTCCTATCCTCCTGAACCCTCGGAGTCTCACCACGCCATTCAAAAGGAAATTAATAATACTAATAAAAAAATACTAGTCTGGCATCCCCTACTCTTTGTAACGCGCAGTCACAAGTTAAACATGGCATGGTTGATAAGTCCCCTTTTTTGAAGCACACTTACCGCGTGGACTCGCCATCCCGACCGTTGGGGGTTCGGTTAAGGGCGGTTGGTCAATCGGACCGGTCGGGCGATGGTTTTTGAGCCGTACACTCAAGTGAAGGAAAGGGAAGGGAGCGCGTGGTCGGCGTACCATCAGCGGGAATTCACACCAAAAGGCGCGCGCGGTCCCCACGTCATGGCGGCCGCCTACGCGGCCTTATAAAAATAACGCTTTTCTTTTTTCTTAATGGCCGAGATGTTTGGCGAAGACCAACGATTAGAAGGTGTTGGATTTCTCGTGGTCGGATCGCCTCGCGAGATGCGTAGGACGGCAGAGGGAGTGCCATCCGGCCCGGCTCTATCGGTGAAAGGATTTTTTTATTATTATTATTATTATTATTATTTTTTATTTTTTTAAATAATAATATTTTTTTCTCTTGGATTTGGTGATGG
This sequence comes from Metroxylon sagu, assembly GCA_017589505.3. NCBI lineage: Eukaryota > Viridiplantae > Streptophyta > Magnoliopsida > Arecales > Arecaceae > Metroxylon > Metroxylon sagu. The sequence continues at coordinate 656,936 of JACVBY030000539.1, forward strand.
CAAAGGTCGGATCCCGACAGTCACATCAATTATATACGCCCGTGACCAAGATTTAAGAATCTACAGGAAAATGAGAAAATCGCTACATGGATGATGATCATGCATGCATGCATGCATGCCTAGCACACATGCATTCACATGCACTAGAGAAGATAATTATCTAAACGTTCAAGTTTTAATATATTTATGAGTCCGTAAGGAAAAATATACTTGCTAGAAAATAAAGCGACAATTTCAATGCAGCTTATAGAACTCAGTTTGGAGTTTGGAACGGGAAGTTATGCTCAAATTATTAAGTATTATGCAGTATCTTTGGCCCAAAAAAAATTAACAAGTGACATACATACCTTCCCAATCCGACATGGCTCATGTTACGGACTGTGTTGGCACGGTCTACAGCAGCAGAGGCTTGGTCGGCTTAGCACAGCCCCAGGGGCGCGACCAAGCCACAATCCCACACCAATCCATGCGGGCTCAACAGATCAGATTTTTTTTTTTTTAAAAAAAAATTTAAACAAATTTTATAAAAATTAAATAAAATAAATTAAACATACATGTCTTTATTTGTGGTTTATCATCGCAATTTGCATCATTCTATCATTGTGTTGTTCGATGCTCTTCTTCTTTTTCTTCACGGTTACTCCTTTCTTATTTTATTTCTGATCTTTTAGTCATTTAAAGAGAGTTTTCATTTTCATTTCTTATCTAATTTGATCCAAACCCAGCAAATAATAAATTTTTATTTTATTATTTTTAATTTCTTAAAAATAATTTTATATAAAATTAAATATATATATATATATATATATATATATATATTTCTCAGTGGCTTGCCATCGATTCGTTACGGTCATACCGTCCAATCATTTTGCTGCTTAATCTTTTTTTCTTCGTGATAACTTATCTCGCCTTCCATCTTCGGTTTTCTATTCGTAGAAATAGAAATCTTCATTTTCGTCCTTCATTCGGCCTTGTAAATTAGTTATTTTTAGCTATTAAAAGAGGCAAATATGTTTACTAAAATAATAGACAAAAATATCTTTAAAAATTAGTCTTTTTGGTTATTGAAAAGAACAAAAGATTTTTTTTAAAGAAAAATGGGTAAGAACATCCTTAAAACAAGCTGTTTATGAATATTAAAGGGAGTGTAAAAATATAAAAAATGCACAAATGACTTATAAGTGGCCCATCACATGCTGAGTTGGGCCAGATAGCACGCTTAGCCTGTGTCAAGCTAGCATGCCATAGACTACCATACTGGTATGGTCCAAAATTTATGTTATATTTGGTCAAACTGTAGGAGCCGTGCTCTACTATAAGCTGACTGGCTCATTTGACATCTTTAGAAACAATCTAGCTTAGTATAATCTCTTAACATTTTAAAAAAATACCTTACTTATCAACATATGGTCAATATTATACTTAATGAAAAAAAAAATCAAGTAAAAACATCAACAACAACTCGTTTTCCAAAACTCTAGATTATAAGTTATAGACAATTTTTTGAACGCTATGCAAAACAAACTGGTCTAACAATAGAATCCTGTTATTAGATCGTTCATATGCTATTATAAGTTGTCCTCAAAACAACTTTTTGGAGCAATTTAAGTGTTTGGATCGCAAAAAGGCTTGATATCCGAATGTTCTCATAACAAAATCTTGTCGCTTCAAGTTGTTTACGTAAACAAGTCATGATCAACTTATTTTGCATATCCTAACTTCAAACTTCAATATTTTGAATGGATTTTGAGCTTAACCCATTCGGGAGATGCCTACCATAAATTACTTTCTATTTCACCATACCAAGCATCACTCCCTCCGCTTAGAAATCTCTTCCTACGGAACCAATGAGTTATAGTGAGACATTGAAATGGAAGGTGGTTGAAAAGATTTTACTTCACTGAATTTTTTTTTTTTAAAAAAAAAATTGTTGGTTTTAAAATATATTTCTATATGCGAAATGTTTATTTGCTGTGATGACAGATATAACGGCTGTCATCACGTTGAATGGATATCATTTAAAATGGAAGTGACAGCGAGTACGATGGTGCTATTTGTCTAACTCTCCGTCCATTGAATAAAAAATGATTTGAGGATTTGTCTGCTCTAAGAACTACAAGCAACCCACGGCACTGCAAGACAAGGATGGTGTGGACTCCATGTGGGCAATGGACTGAAGTTTGAGTGTTTTCAACAAAATAAACGAGACAAAAAGGCTTCGTAATCACATGAAAGTATGAAAAAATGAAGCCAAAATAATTTGGACCACATCTAAAGCTCCCAAAGCGGGCTGCTTCTAAGAAGGAGGTTACTTTCACTTCCACAGGTGTTAGGTGGTCTGCCTCTCATTTTTCCTGCCATGCTATTATTCTTCATCAATTTTGTTTCCATATTATCCCATACCACTCAACTTTAACCAAATCAACCGTGTTAAAATTATGTTTTTCCTTGTGTTTCCAAAACATGTTTCGTTTGATTCAACCAAGATGTTCTATATGGTTTTAAATAACAGTCATTTTGTAAATTTTTTTGAAATATATAAAGTACTAATAACAAAAACTAAAATAGCAATCTTTGGTTCTTTAAGAATAACAGTCCTTATTCAAATAATTTTTCGCTGTAGTAATTTTTTTATAATGAAAACAACCTCTTTACTCTGAACTACTGCTTAAATAAAATAATAAATTTAAAACTTATTTGGCACCATTTTATTTCTTAATTTTTATTTTTAAAAATAAAATTATAGAAATTAATATATATATATATATATATATATATATATATATATATATATTTGATGCTATTACTTTTTCTATTTTTCAAAATTATTGTCATTATTTTAAAAAAATGAAAGTAAAAAAGTTCTCTATTTTTAAAAATAAAGAACTCATATTTTTTAAAAACTATTTATACCTTTTTTTACCATTGCCATTATCATTGCTAGATCACTATTGTTCTCCTCAACTCTATCATCGCTATTGCTACCATAGTCCTTACCATTACCAAAATCATCGTTGGCATTCACACTATATTGATATTGTCACCATCATTACTGCTACATCATGAAAAGCTTCATCACCATTATTATCATCACTACCAAAGTGATCACTATGATCTCCATTATCTTTATCATCATTATCACAATCTTAATCACTATTATCATATTAATATATTAAAATAATTAATTGTAATGATTGTACTTATTTTTTTAAAAATCATAAATATAATAAAAAAAATTAATGTTTTAATTTTAAAAGTAAGAAAATGATGATAATGCAAAAAGGCATCTTTATTTTTTTTATAGTTACCGGTAATCTAAGGTTCAAAAGAAGGTAGGTAGTCAATAAATAGCAATATATTATAGTCATAATTCAAGCACTATCTAATAAGTAGAGAATGACTAATAAAGGATGAAATTTAGATGTATTTCGCCATCAATTTTTCTATTTAACAAATAACATGTTTGTTATTATTTTTCTAACAGAAATACATCACTTAGCATCATGGTTGTACACGTGGCAAATAAACAACTTAGAAACTATACCTAAGTTTGGGAAATGTTATTTCTTTCAAATATGTTATCAGATTTGTCTCTTCAAATGTGGATTTGTCGGTATGGATTAACCATGTTATATCTTTTTTAAATATAACATTTTAATTTTTGAAGAAAAGGGCGTAATATAGGGAAGTTTGCAACTCGTTTCATGGCCTTGATCTTGACACTACTGCTATTGGATCTTATGAAATAGATGGAGAAGAGGGAGGAGAATGAGGTCATGATAGAATCTCTACATCATAACTGTCGCATCTTACGAGATCGAAAGGAGGTTGCCATCACCGGTGATGCGAGGGGAAGAGCCATAAATATATATATATATATATATATATTATTGATGATATAATTTTATGAATGATAGCAAAAAATGACTCTAGGATCATGAACAGATTAGCTGGGCATGGATTGCAAATTGTATCGAGATTTTCAATGTCATGAATCCCTTGAAATGGAACGTGGGTGGGATAATTTTACTTAATTGATTTTTTAAATTTTTTTGGTTTTTTAAATATATTTCTCTGTGCGAAATTCTAATGTATATTGAACTTTTGGAATCTCGTGACAATAAATCTATGTTGAAACTTTTTATTTGCTGCGATGATGGATGTTATTTAGAACGGAAGGAGTAATAGCTATTACGACGGTGCCATTTGTCTAACTTTCCGTCTATTGAATAAAAAAATAAGTTGAGGATTTGTTTACTCTAACTGCCACCAGCGACTCACGACACTGCAAGGCAAGGGTGTGTGAAATCCACGCGGGCAATAGCGGGAAGTTCGAGTGTTTTTAACAAAATAAACGAGACAAAAAGGCTTCGCAATCACATGAAAGTACCTAAAAATGAAGCCGATTATTTGGCCCACATCTAAAGCTCACAAAGCGGGCAGTTTCTGCGAAGGAAGCTACTTACACTTTATAGGTGTCAGATGATTTGCCTCTCGACAAATTCATTACTGTATTGCCATAATCAAAATGATTGAGACTTATCTTGGCGCATGTGACGCTTAAATAACTTGATAACCACATTCAATATCAAACTAGAATTACTGGCATTCATGATAAGCAAAGCTATTAAAAAAAGTTGTTTGCACAAACATGTTATATACGTATCCATAGCAATCACAATCATAGAGTTAGATCATAAGCACGTATGAAGATCATTTTATATGGTAACTATAGAGTTCTCTCTGTATACAGCATACAATCCAAGAGGTATGCAAAAAGAAATATCCTCGGCTTAATCATTTAGCTTAGAAGATGTGGGATACTGAGCCTATCCAAACCGAAAAAAGATTTCTTCAAAGGGACGAAAAATATCCTTAGCTTGGCCATCATAGCCTAGAAGATGCAAGATACTAAACTTACGCAAGCCGAAAAGGATTTCTTCGAAGGAATGTGACTCATATATCAGATCAAAGGTCGGATGTGAGAAAAACATCACAAGGAGTGAGACCACGCCTAATGAATAGATAATAAAATATATAGCAAGTAAGGATAAGTAAAATGTAGCACCATGAATTAATTATATATGTATATAATTTATAAAATGCTAAAGCATGAGACTACCAAATTGTAAACAATATTCCATTATATCCTAGGAGTTGTTCATGACAATCATCTCAAAGATTTAATAATAGCAAAAAAAAGCATCGAAATAAAAATATATATACACATACAAGCATGCATAGGCACATACAAAAATGATCATGATACTGAATGTCAGGCAGAAGCTATCCAAAATTGTTGAGAACATGTGGCTTAAAAGCCTAGACAAATGGGTAAAAAGCTGAAATAAACTGCTAGCAACTATATAAGAGGCAAATCACTTGTGTGGCCCTCGCATGAGATTAGTATTAATTCTACTAAAGGAGGTATCTAGATACCGATCCATTACGCATGTATCACATCATGTTATAGAAAGTATTTATCAATTCATATAAGCATAAATGATACATTAGAGTTTAGATGATTATCAACTAATCACAAACATATTGTCACAGGATGGAATTTAAAAATTTGTTTAGAATAGTATAAAGTAATCTTAAGAAACATCACTTATTTACAAAAACATAAATTCATTGGTTAATATGCAATACCAAATATTCAATAGTTTATAAGGCATATGGTCTTATATAACACTTGTAGAAGATTCACTTCATTCATTCATACTTGTACTCATCTTCTAATATAGAAATTATGTAGTATAACATAAATATAATCCATATAATATAATAATGCATATCATAAATAAAGGATAAAAAAAGCTGTCAATATGATTCTTATTCAAAGATTAATTACATGTGTGTGTATAAATTCTTATGTTCATAGATAATTTAGTTCTGTACATAGGTGAATATACTGAGATAGTCATATGTATATATTATTTCTTAAAGAATTTATTATGTAAATTAGCTAACATGCTATAAAGGTTATTATCCATTCACAATCAACTACTAGAAGTCCGAAAAGAACCTAAATCACATCAGCTTATTTGGATTTCAAGTGGAGGTAAGTGATAAAGCTCTAGTGCACATAGAATAAGGATTAACCACATATAAAAGAAGAGCTTTTAGTACTATTAGAGTGTGGAAATAAAGATTATATATTATCATATAAAACTCCATGGTTGAACTCAGATCCTAGCTTGAAATCTAATACAAGATAATAAAAATCCTAAAAACTTTTTTAAAATAGGGGGACTTGACATAATAAAAGCCCAAACCCTTAAAATTTTACCTTAGTAGCTTATATATTGGAAAAGATTTAGTGAACAGATGGTTTAGGGGTGCAGATCCGAAGCAGGAAGGAAATTACTAATAGAAAATGGTTGAAAAAAGAAGAAAGATGAAAAAATTTAAGGGGAAAAATAGTTGTGGATGCTTGGAACTAGAGTTGAGAGTAAAAAGAGAAGAAAAAGAGGAATGAAATGAAAAAAATGATACTCAATCATCTTAAGTGACATGAAAGGTGGTTCGAGTAGTCGATTGGACTTAGAATGGTTGACAAGTTTGGGCGATCAATCAGATCATAGGTGCTAGACATTTAATGGTTTTGCCAGCTAACTAAGTTGCTTGGATTGTATAGTTTATTTTTATTCTAAATTGTTTATAAATGTCTTCATTTCTCCTTTTTTTCTTTTCTCTTTTTCATTATAATAAAATTTTTTATAAAAATAAGAGAACATCCCCCATTGAATTTAATAAAAATATTAAAAAATCAAATTTTATAAGGATAAAATTTTAACTCTCCATTTCAAGAACAAAATCAGAAAATTTCATGAAATTATGGTTCGACCAATAGCAAGTTAAGTGATGCAGCCTTAAAAAGCAAGAATAAAAGGAGCTTAATTTTTAAGGAAACTTTATTATGAGTCTCTTTAAGAGTCTTATTTTTGTCTTACTCTCTTTAGGAGGCTTGTCTCATTATATTTAGAAGTCTTATTTTTGTTAATGTTGAATTAGTCTATGATCCTAGGTTTTTATTTTTAGAAGTATTTTGATTCTAGTTTGATTACTTTTGGGTTAGTTTTCCTGCATAAATAGGGCCCTAGTATATCCTAATAAATTAATAATGAATTTATGAGATTGTTTCTCTTTTTTTAACTTAGAGTAATTCCTTACTTGAGCAATGCAAGGTTACAAATTTCGTAGAATATTCAAATAAGCTAAATCGAAGACCTTTAAAGAATTTATGCGAGATTAGTAGTTATCTTCTTTCACTTGCCTACATCAAATTTGGCATCCCCACCAAATTTGCTTGCATCATTAAGATACTTCTACTAGGCATAAAAATTCCAGAAAATCAATTTAGCTTAAGAATAATAAGAAAATAAAATTCTAAGAAAAATTATCTTGAAATGCAATTTGTAAAGCCTCAGTCCATACTTATTCAAATTTATAGAGTTTGTATACTTAAATAGAATCATAGTAGCAGTCAATATGGACTTATACTGATTTAATCGAAAGTTCATTTTTACAGTGCAATTAAACTTACTGTAATATTTTAAGGTTAAAATTATTTTTGTAGAATTCAAACAACGATATACCACTAGACTGTCAGGTTGTTGCACATGTTATCCCAATTCAAAGTGTGCTACTTAACTTTAACCAAATCAATCATGTAAAAATTATATTTTTCCTTATGTTTCCAAAACATGTTTCATTTTATTCAACCAAGGGTGTATGGTTCTAAATAACAGTCATTTTGATATTATAATAGTCATTACAATTGTTTTTCAATTATATATAGTACTAATAACAAAAGCTCAAATAGTAGTCTTTTGTTCCTTTCAGAGTAACAATCCTTATTCAACTATTTTTCCTTCATAGTAATTTTTCTATAATAAAAACAACCTCTGCATTCTGAACTATCACTTAAATAAAATAATAAATTTAGAACCTATTTGGCATCACTTTATTTCTTATTTTTTATTTTCAAAACAAGATTATAGAAATTGAAATAAAAAATATGTTTGATTCTTTTTCTATTTTAAAAATTATTTTCATCATTTTAAAAAAATGAAAGTAAAATATGTTTGCTATTTTCAAAAGTAAGAAACTCATGTTTTTTTACTACTATTCATACCATCTTCATCATTACCACAATCGCTTCAAGGCCATTGTCACTTCTACCACTATTATCCCCCTCAACTCGACCATCACTATTGCTGCTATGGTCCTTACTATTATCAAAACCATCACTAGCATTCATGCTACATTTACGCTATCATTACTATTATTACCACTACCACTACATCATTGATATCTTTGTCACTATTGTCATCATCAATACATCACCATCACTATGGCCTCCACCATCTCCATCATCATTATCACAATCTTAATCACCATTATCATATTTGTATTTTAAAATAATTAACTATATCAATTATACTTCTATTTTTTAAAAATTCATAAATATAATAAGATAATTTTATATTTTAATTTTAAAAGTAAGATAAGTGATGATAATGTGAAAAGGCATCTTAATTTTTTATAATAACTAGTGATCTAAGGTACAAGAGAAGGCAAGTGGTCAATAAATAGCAGCATATTATAATCATAATTTAAGCACTTTCTAATAAGTGGATGAACAGCCATTGGAGGATGAAATTTAGATGTAGGTCCACTCATCCTTTTCTTAGCACTTATATTGAAGAGTCATCATTTCCAAGCATTAAACCTTCTCCACTTCATTCTTCATTCTTGATAGGTGGAGAACTAGGACCGATCAAAACAAACATAAACATTTGCTCCTAAATTAAGCTAATAATCACAAGATGATTGGGTTAGATTTATTAGAGTTTTTAGATCAATTGACCTGAATAAAGGTTTGATACCACTTTCAAACAAGTTTATTTAAGGTTTGGATGCACCTTTTCTGAGTGGTTCGGTCCTCTTATGGTAGCAATACTTCTCTACATGATTGGTTCTCTCGCATACAGAGAAGAAACTCTTCTTCTTTGACTTCTAGTTTGATCAGATTTGATTTGGTTGATTTAACGAAGGTTTGGAAGGTTGGTTAGATCTATTTTGGAAGTTCTTCCCCTTAAGTTTGACATGGCTAGGATTGGAAGAATTTTGCTCTGATTGAGTAAAATTGATTTTGGATCCATAATCAGATTTTTTCTTAAGCTTAAGTCGGTGCTCTTATTTAATCCTAATAAAGCTGAAGACATTTTTTAGGGCTAAGTTACGTTGTTTATAACTTAACTCTTGAGAAAAGATTGACTAGGATGGAAGAAGGGAGTTAATTAAGGCTTGGACCTTATAGCTTTCAGAAATAACCCAATGTAGTGAAACATTTTGAAATATATTGAAATATCTTAACTTAATACACTGAAACCTCCTGAACATCCTGAAACATATTGAAACATCCTAACCTAATACACTTAAACCTTCTAAAACATCCTGAAACATACTAAAACATCCTAACCTAATATAATAAAACATCCTAAAACATATTGATAAATAATAACACATACTAGAATATATGGAAATACAATGAAAAATATTGAAACCAACAAATTAATACAACTTGAAATCCATTTATCATCCCAATATGCCACTATCTCGATACAAAACATAAGTTCCATATATATCAACATCAAAGTAATACATAGTGTCAATAATCAAACAAAAACAAAGCACACCAAGTCTAAGACACCAAAACAAACCTTCTACATATATCCAAGGAGACCCTATTCCCCCTCCTCTAATAGCTCCAAATGAGCCTCTTCTCCTTCCTCTAGCAGTAGTACCAGCAACAACACTCTCCCTTGCACCAACAAACCCCCTCCCCCTTCTACTTATAGTAGCCCTTTCATCCCCACCTGCAGTAGCACCTTTCTAGTTGCAGTCCTACCTATAGTAGCACCTCTTCTAGCCGTAGCTATACTTATAGCACCACCAAAATTTGAGATAACATTAAAATTTGAAACTTTTGAGCAAGGTAATTTGGTTAGTTCGAACTAGTTTGTGAGTTCCTTTTGTAGGAACCACACATTAGATTTGTTTTGAGCTATATTACACTACCATAAATGATTTTAATGAGATGATAGAAACTAATTTTTTAATGTCACAAATATAGAGGTCAATGGTAAGTTAAATTTAATATGAATGTCTGATACTTTTAGCAGTAGCCCCACTTGCAACAATACCAAAACTTCCTCTAATACTTCCAACTGCAGCCCAACTTGCAGAAAGACCGGATCTTTTCAAACTCCCAATAGCAGCCCCACCTATAGTAGCACCAGATCTTCTCAAATTTCTAGTTGCAGCCCCACATGTAATGGCACCAAATCTTCTCAAACTTCCAACTGCAGCCCTACCTGCAGTAACACCAAATCCTCTTCGACTTCGACCTATAACCCCCACAAACTTACACTATGTGCATAAGAAAATTATGTATCAACGTATTAAAATGATGTTAAAATATTCATTTTGTATGACTTACCTAAGATGTGAACGATATTGCTCTTTGAAATGGTATTGGAGGCTACAACGCAAAATAACCAGAATAAGATACATGCATTTCATAACATCACTGCTACTTTACTTTTTAATTCATTTTAGCTTGAGTTATACCTTTAAAGTTGTAATGACTTTCTCTTTATCCTACACTAGATGTAAGGGTGGGATTGCTCTAAGTGTTCCAACATTTGAAGAACCTATCGATCGCGAGGTTATACTATGTTTGCAAAATAAATAACATATTAGTAAATAGATTGCATTTCTTAGATGAATTATTAGTATTTGTATTAATAATTTGCTGCTTTCTCTTTTTGCAATATGATTGTCCTTTATCAAACCATTTTTCCAATCGTACTAGCTTTATAACCTCTAGAATTGTGCCATTTTTTATGATATTTTCCATACCTAACAAACTTGTTCATTCTTGATACCTTTCAAGGATTTCTTGGTTCATCTAGGTCTCTTTTTCTTAGCTTTTTTTGGTTTGCCAAGGGTTCTAAGTACACAAGGAGGGATTGGAGTAGGCAGCCTAGTTTCAATCTATTGATCTTGGCTTAGCATTGGATGAATAATCTCCTAATAACAAGCCAAGTAAACCTCTTTGCTATAGCAGGGGTGAGCATACTTTTCTGGTTGCTTTAGGTATTTAATGATGAAAGCCATACCATGCCTGCAAGGTAGTTCATTGAAATCTCAAATCCTACCCATGCAACTCCTCGAATTCAAGTCAACCATATGCCTCTCATACCCATTATCATTTTGCAATTAGAATGTCAACTATGACAAATATCATGATGCTAAATAATCCAAAGTTGACAAAAGTTGAGATTTAAAATGATCATACCTTTATTTCTCCCTCTTTTTTATTTTCCTATCAAAATAGTAGGAAGGACCATAACACTACACATTAAAATTCAAAGGATTGAGAAAAGAGAAGAGTTATAAAAATAATAAAAATAAGAAAAGAGAAAAGCAGAAGAGAAGAAAAAAGCAGTAGAGCCCAGCTGGCAACCAATCCAAGCGGTGAGTGATCCCCGGTCCAAAAACAAGCCGGCCCAGAAAAATAAAGCCCAGCTACACATACAAATCAACATGCGCATTAGACTGATCCAACCCACTAAACTCTTATAGCTCGACTCCAAACTGGCAAACCATCAAGAAGCGCTTCCTCTGCCGATAATGGGTGGCTTTCCTCCTCTTTTTTTTTTTTTTTTTCTCCTTTTTTTTTTTTTTTTGCGGTTTTCCTGGGGAAAAAAGATAACAACATCCAATTTAAGCAGAGGATCTTGGCGTGAGCTGAGCCTTACTTGGCTCTCTCTGGTCAATAGTCAGATTACCTGTTTGTTTTAACTATTTTTGAAGCCCAGGGAACCATGGGGGGTGCAAAGATGCCAGTGCTGGGGTCTCCTTATTTAAGCCTGAACCAGGCTCCATTCTAGCTCCTCTAATAGCTGCTTTTTATTTTTATCCTTGTTTTTTTAATTATTATCCAAAAGACAGATCCAATACTCACCAGAAAATCCAAGCCTGGGCCCCTAGTTTTGCATTGGTTAGGTTCTTTTTTTCTTGCAGCTTGCACTCGCCTGGCCCATTGATGGGCTCTCCTTCATCTTGAACATGACAACATGTTGCCCAACTAGATATCTTTTGCCAACTCCCCTTGTCAGCCACGTTCCTCCGCCCATCAACCTGAGAGACCTTCAGACTGCCATACACTTGTGTAAGTTGTGCTTCTATTTTCATCCAGAAAAGAAGACTTGTATCTCTCTGCCTCCTTGTGGACATGCACATAAAAGAGAGAATATTAGAAGGCCAACGAAGTCCAGGTTTGGAGGATGGGGATGTAATTCCAGTTGGGTGAAGAGATCTTAACAAATTAGTCCTCCTTTCCCAACCCAATGCGTATCAACCTCCGATCAAAATGATTCCAAAGTTAACTAAAACCTTTCTTTTTAACTCTAATCCCACACATCATCTGCAACGTGTTGCCTATCCCATGTTATTCAAACAAGTTTCCTTACCAGTGAAGGATCCCATAGGAGTTTGTAGAAGCCTCCAATGATTCTTTATTTTTCCTTCAAGTAAACTTTTCATCCACTTTTTTTTTTTTTTTTTTTCTTAAACAAAAGTTCTTTTTTGCTCAACAATTCCTTTTACCTACATTCTTCTTCTCAAAGTTCCAATTCTAAAATCCTACAATAGAGTTGGATAACCATCCTATTGAGAACCTGAATATATATATATATATATATATCAAGATTATCCAAGCTCTTAAATGAAGAAATAATATATTTCTTTTTATAAAAATATACATTATGCATGAAAATTAATGAATTAAACTTGTCATAAAAAGACAATGCAGCTAAGAAATTATATAGCATTTAAATGACACTATAAATGCTGCATCAGAGACACGGAAACTTCTCAGCCTCCACGCTGTTCCACTCCTCAAAGACAAGGAAAAGAATCGAATCAAAAGTCGAAGACAAATGGCTCTCCTTCTCTCCCACCCACTTCTTCCCCACAGCCCTCGGACCTCGGCCGAAAGAAGCCCAAAGCACATGGAGCTCTGTGGCCTTCGAGGTTTGAGATGGGTGACGGTTGCTTTAGGCGCTTTAAACCTGGCTCTGGCTGCCGCTGGGGCAGCGCTCGTCGGCCTGGTTCTCCGGTGGTGCGGTGGCAGGGAGAAGGCTCCGGTCATCGCAGTGGCAGTCTTCGCCGTTGTCAGGATCGTGGTGATGATCGGAATGGCGATAGCGCAGGAAAGGACGGCGATCGCCATTGCCACTCTGTCGACGGATGGGCAGCTCCTGGATGGTGATGTCTTCCGACAAGAGAGGAGGGTATGTACTCAAAGAACATTCTCTTTCTTCCTTCTTTCTTTTCTTTTTGGTTGGTGCTGTTGTGGTGTCTCTAACAATGTCTAATTTCAGCTTTTGTTTGTACGCTATATTTCTCTATGATGATGATGATTAGCTAATGATATGTTTTCTTTTGTTTGAGTTGATGAATGGTTTCACCCAAAGTTTTTCATTTTTTAAGTTATTGTCCATTGCCTCTACCCACTTGGACCTACATGATATGTGGGCTTGGATATAATCTAATGTAGAGTTCAAGGCTAAGTTGAGAATTAGAAATCATTATGGTGCACAGGGGAATAAAAAAAAGGAAGTGAGACATTAGTTTATAATTTGTTTTGTTACATTTCCTTTTTCTTTTTTTTTTTTTTTTTTGCAACCATAGAACTGGGTAAATGAAAATTGCTGTCATTAGTTCAATGGAGTTCTTATACTCTGCTCTATGCTCCACGTATAATACATCTAACCTAAATTAGCCCTTATAATTGTAACTTTACCAAATCACATGTGTGTAAAAGAAAAATTCAAAGTGAAGAAGAAATTAGTGGATGTTCATGCAGTAAATAACTTTGCCACCTTCATAGTTGATTGATCATTTTTGTGTATGTCAAGCATTATAGCATTGGGACTTTTTGAATCAAATTGAGATCATATTTTGAGCCCATACCACGTGACTTCATCGACCACTCAAATAACCCTAACCAAGTTATGACCATCGTACTTTTATCACTATCCTAATAATTTAGGTTTAAATTTTTTAATTCTTTTTTATATTTATTTTTTATGAAAATAGAACAAAATTTTATACCATAGAATGATTAATTTCAATTTATTCTATCAGAATAAGTATTTTTATTTTTATTTTATCTAATTGCTACTTTAATTTTTTTTATCCTTTATCTTAAGCAACAGTTACTATTTTTTCTAAGAGAATAATTATTCCATCTGATTTCTTATCTTATTCTCTATTAAATGAAAAATAGAATAATTTTTATCCTACGATGTTATTTATCCAATTCGGTCCTCCTTAATATCCGATCAAATTGAGATATAAGTAATTGCTAAAAAAGCCCTCCTCCAAAACTGTTCATTTCCGAGTTTAATTAATCGAACCGTTCGGCCCAACCACCGCTCTCGTTCGATCTTCTTCCACCTCGATCTCCTCCATTCGAGAGGTCCGCGTCAAAATGCCTCAAAGGAACTCCATCAAACCGAAAATTTCCCTTCTCGTCCCTTGCCTCCACCGGCGGGCCCTCGACTTCTTCCTCCGCCGGCGGCCGCCGGCCGCCCTCCCGTTGGGCCCCATGGGGGAAGATCTCGCCGCGGAGAGGATCACTCTGGTCTCGAGTCTCCGGAGGGTGCGGTGGGTCTCCATTCTTTTGGGGATCTGGAACCTCGGCGTGGTTCTCTTGGGAGGGTTTTTGCTGGTCTCCGTCGTCTCCGGTTGCTCCGGCGAGGAGAAGCTCCCCTTCGCGGTGGTTTCCCTTGTTGCCGGCGTTAGGATCGTGGCCATGGTGGGCGCCGGCAAGGCGCAGCAGGAGACGGCGGAGACGATTGTTAACCATCCTTTCGAGAGCTCCGTCGCCGTTGATGCCGTGATTCGGCACGAGAGACGGGTATGCTAACGGTCTCTTTTTCATTTTTGAAAGAAAAAACCGATTCTTGTGAAGTATTTTGACATGGGTTTCGGAATGGCAGCTCAATTTCGTGTGAAATATGCCTTTGACGTCATCATTTTTGATCCTCGATAGAGCTTTGTCCACTGGATTTATTTCTTTGTTTCGAAAAATTTTTTCTTAGGAATTTTGAGATGGATTTTGGAATGGCAGCTCAATTTCGTAGAACAAATGCCTTTTGGGGTCATGATTTTTTTTTTTGGACCCTTGATCAACCTCTATTGACAGGATTTGATTGTTTGTTGTTTAAGAAAAATCTTTTTAAGCAAATTGAGATGGCTTTCAGAACGGTAGCTCCATTTTGTCTAAAGTTTCTTTTTAGATTTTTAGACTCGTGATGTGCCTTAAACCCCAGGTTAGCTTGTCTTTCTCTGGATGGGAATGATAGTTGGGAACAATTTGTTGTAGATGAGCCATGGTTTGGTCTCTGTTTGAGTCTAATTTCATTGCTTTAGCCTACCCGCAGCTGAATCTGTGAATTCTATGATAGCTCAATTATTGGCTACTTTTCGTTCAATTTTCATCTATGATAGCTTAATCTTCTAGTTGGCTTGTAGTTGGCGATTCTTGGTAAAATTTTCTTTCTTGATGAGCAGATGAGGTATAAAAGATGGCTTTGGTGGACAAGAGTTGGAATGGCAGTCACTGTACTACAGTTTTTGGGAGCTGTTTGTCTGATGTACATCATTGTCAGCGATTTTTCTCATAATGGAGGGTCTAAATCTTGTTTTTTAGGTAATTCTAGTATTACATTGTTAATTTATAATCAGTTTTATTATCTATAGCCTGTATTGAAAAAACCAAGGGGTGGTGGTTGGTAGCGGTGGTTAGTTTCAAGCCAAAACTTAGAACCAATTCTATCGGGATCAATTTTAGGATTTTGACCCAGATGGGTTATAGTGTAGAGCCCTTTTTTTTTTTTTCTGATATATGTCTGATATCTAATGTCTAATCTTTTTTCTTAATTGCATTTAATAAATAGGTTATTATAGTATTTATTGGTAAATATAATATTTAAGGTCTCTTAGCAAAGATTATAGACAACTCATAAGATGTATGTAATGTCCGAGATTTGATCCCTGAGAGCCCTTCCATTTTTTTTTTAATCCATCAAAACTCTATTAGATCGGACTGCTATCAATTCTTGAGTTGTCTTGACCCATTGCTCTCTCTTATGTAGTATATGATAGATGAAGAAAAAGTGATGATATTGTACTATCCAAATACATTGCTACAAAGAGAAATTTCCTCACTTCTATGTAGTATATGACCGATGAAGAAAAAGCAATGATATTGTGCTATCCGAATACACTGCTACATGAAAGAGAAATTTCAATGAGAATACTTTAGATAGAGTATTTAACAACAACAATAGAAACAATAACAAAGCTTTAATTCCAAATTAGTTGGGATCGGCTAAATGAATACGAAATATTTAACCAATCTGAAAAATAATAATTTTAAAATTCCACATACATATTGTTATGCTTATCAAAGCAACCCCTTTTCTTGATGGATGCATGAAAGCAGCTCTAATCCAGAATTTTAGTTTTAGGATGACTTCATTACCTTAATAATACCAACAATTAGCCAAGTGCATTTTAATATGATTTTTTTTTGCGGATTTGATGTTTAAGATGTGTAACAATGCTAATTTAATATTATGGACTAAACTGCATATTTATCTGGTTCTACTCTAGGACCAAGTCATTCACCTGAAAGGTGCAAATCATAAATTAAAAACCTGAGCCTAAAGTCTGGCAAAGTGAAACACTTTTTCCTTTTTTAATCAAGTTAGAACTCACCTTTCTGGCTTTGGTTTGCTATACTCTCTTTCATTTTGCAACCATCCTGGTTATAAAAGCTTCACAATAATTCTAAAATCCACAAATTCAGAATTCCTGCAATAACCAAAGTGTTCTTCACTCGACAGCTTTGATCTGTATCCTAAGTGATTGCATGAAATTTGCAAGTTGTATGTTGAGCTTCTTAATATATTTATCAAATTTTGTACATGACATGTACTCACTTCACTGATACATAATTGCACAAAGAAAATTTCAGACCTTGTGCTTCCTCTAATAACAAGATGTGCAGACAAAGCGCTTTCAAATCTTAATAACAAACTAAAGGCCATGACTAGGCTGCATCTTATGTTCCGAAGGTATCTCTCAGACAACATGTTGCATGTTCGATCGTTTTTAGTTGCAAGTCTTGACTACTGAAAATCAAGATGGATAATGCGCTGACTATCTGTGTCTTCTTAATGAAAAATGACTTGTTTCCTGTTACATTTACATTTCAATGATGATGAGAAATATTATCATATAACATTTATTAAGGATCTCTTAATTAGAATACAAGTGATTCATAACTAGTGTGCAGATATTAGGTTCAATACTTGCTCATGATTTAAATTGTCAACATAGTTCTCTCTTTTACTGGGGGCTAAAGTCTGTTCTATATGCCTTCATTGTACTGGATCTGCATGCCATTATATCAGATCTTATCACAAAATTCTGAATTCACTTTTTAATTTATTGTGAAATAACATGCTATTTTGTTCAATGACTACTTTTAGTGCTATCTACCTACATTCACTGGTTCTGGATTTCTGCATTTAAAACCTTGTTAATATTTGTATGAACCAGATAATCTTTTTTCTTTTTTTTTAGTTTTTGATTTTTTCATGCTAACCTTCCAACACAATTTTTACGTTATTTGTTGATAAATTCTCTTATTTTGTTTCATGCTCTTTTTTCCTGGTACCTACCATTAGTCTGATTGATTCCTTTATTGGCAATTCAGATCAGGATAAAACTAGTCAGACATGGAAGCGAATTTCCGTTGTTTCTTTTCTTGTCCTAGTTTTTCTTGTCGTGATCATCCAGTGCTTTACGGGTTCAGACATATTACGATGGAGGTCATTTTATGCAACCCATGATACTGCATGGAAAGCTCATTACCGGGAGGTATTTGATCATGGAATTCGAGAAGCTTTGTGCTGTCTAGGACGTGTGAAATACCTGTAGGGTTCTTTCAGCATTTTGACTGCTATATGACATTGATCTTGCCGTAATCATTTAACCAATTTTTATATTGTCCAATTCAGGAGTGTCTTGGAAGAAGATGAGGTTTACTCTGTGGCAAGGCTCTTAGGAGATCTTGTGGCATATCGTGCATCTGGAACAGGACATCTAGAACTCCTGGCAGGTTCATTTCCTTTCTGCAGTGCAAAGTTCTAGCATTGACTAATCGGCGCTGCATAATCCTTTATTTCTCTGTTATTTTGCCTACTTCACTTTTAAAGGAGCTCATTTCCTTATAAACATCATTGACAAGTCTGTAGATCCTTGCATTGTAGTCTAGTGCAACGCAAATTTTCCAAATTACATATGATATCATCTGAGCATTTAATGACCCCTCGGATATAGTAAATTAAGAAATATGTTTGGTCTTAAGGGACTATTTGTGCCCAATTTTTCCCCATGTTCCAGCAATATTTTTTGCAATGGACATTTATTAACGTATGTGTCTGTAGTATGGCCCAGACACATAATTCTAACAAAATGCTGCTGTAATAACGATATGTAACAAGAAACATACAGAATAAACTGGGGTGTAACCAGGGCTTAAAAGTCCTAGAGTTTTAAATTGCTTTGAGGATGTACTCAGTGAAAGTGGAATTGATTGTCCATGTTGCTTGGCTGAAAATAAATGAATTTCTTATTTTAATCTCACCTTTCCCTTGGAAAGTAGAAGTTTAAAGAAACTTCGCCATAGATCATACTCTTTCAAAGTAGCTTCATGCTGCATGCAGATAAGACCTCAGTGAGCCATGCTGTTATCTATGGGTTTTATCCTGTATGTTGATGGGAGAAAGAGTTGTAGAGGTATGTCCTGGACTCTCTGATGCCTTGCAATGTGTGATTTTTGACAATCCATTTCTAAGGTGATTTGTGGTGCCCCAAAACATTCTTGGATAAATGGCTGATCTTATATTTCCAACTTCTTCCCTCCCGGTTTTGTTGCTGAATCAAAGGCTTCAAGTTGTCTTTCCTATCCATATTGATGATATCTAATGGATATGGCAGTGAGCTTTCAAACTTCCACCTATATTGGCTCAGGCATCTGTTATGTTACTTCAGTTACTTGTTTTGTTTTCTATCACTTGTACTATTTAGTATTTACCCTCATGTATTCTATTTCAGCAATCATCCTCTATCAGAGGAATCATAGAATAAAAAATTTGATTCTTTCCTTACTCTAACATTGTGTGTGTTTTCTTTTTCTTTTTTGAGAATGATGCCCTCATCAATTTTGCTTCTCTGATGCATGCAATTGATGTATGCCTCATTCTAATCTGATACTGTTCAGCTCATTCTTCTCTAACAGCTTTTTATTTTTTCTTTTTATGATCATGAAACATTTTAAATTACTTTTGCCTTTGCCACCTAGGCGCCTTCCTATGTGGGGCTGCCTTATGGATGCCCCGTATCTGCCTTAATGTTTTGTATCAAGTTTGAGTCTGGAGGATGAGATGATTTATGAGTTAGTATTAATGTGTATTTTTTTTTGTATCTGGCGCTAGTATTATGAGCTGTGTTGCCTTTTCTTGTTGCATGCAGTTAGTTTTGGTATTATCAATCATCTCTTGACTCATAAGCCTGCTGGTTCTTGCACTCACTTCTCTTTCCCTCTTTCATTTTCACTGTCTCCTTATTTCATATACCATCATTTTTGAATTTTTATTAATCATCACTTTTGCTTATATCGCATTCCTTGCCTCATTACCTTAAATTAGGTGAAGTTATATATGTGAGCACATGAGGGCATGCATGGGTGAATGTAGCACAATTAGGGGTGGGTAGGGGCCAGACCAAGGAGAAAAAGAGCAGTATGAGGCATCGGGTTGGGCCGACTCGGGTCTAGCCTGGCTCGAAGTTGGGTCAGCTATTGTTAGCCTGAGCCCGGTCCGATAGGATTCTTTAAGGGCTTGAGCCTAGCCTGACACTCTTTCTTTTATATATTATAATTCTATAGCATATACAATATATTTAGGGATATGGTTAAAAAAGAAAAGTTGGCGGGCTGGTTAGAGCTTTCGCACCTCACTGAATGGGTCTCTAGTTCAGTCCCTTCACAAACTTTTTAAGAAACCAAATTTTATATTTATTTATTTATTTTGTATAAAATTATATATTTGGGATGGACTAGGTTTGATCTATTTTTCTTAAGCCTAGTCTTGGCTCGAAATTTGAACAGACTTAGAAATTCAGGCCTAGCTCGGGCCCTATGGGCTAAAATTCGTGGCCCAACCCTTATATTTTTTGATCGGGCTTGGGCCGGCCCATGGGCCACTCGCCCATGCCACCCCTAGTCACAATGCTTACAGGCCAGCTTCCATTTACAAACGAGTAAAATCAGTTGAAAGGTAGTGGATGCGACAATGGTTATCAAAAGATAAATATTATTTAGAATAACAAAAGGTTTAGTTTCCTTCAAAATGTGCTGTTTTAGATATGGACATAGTGATGAGGACGAGGACGAGGACGGCGACTGAGGAGGGTATTATGGATAAGGTCCAGGCTTGGTACTGTCAGTATCTTGAACTTTGTTCCCGTTTCCTATCTATCATGGAGATAAATCTGTTGCAAATATGTCTAGCATTGACTTGTGGAAGTGTGGTTGAATTTGTCTACAAGATAATTTGAGAAGAGATACTTTTTTATCCCTAATCGAGTGAAATGGAGGAAAAGGATTCATATAACCATCCCCAACTAATTTGGGATTAAAGCTAGTTGTTATTGTTGTTGTTTTTTTGTATTTATAATTTGCAAGAACTCAAAAATTATTTGCAGAATTATAAGTGTCACAATACCCAGGGTGTTATTTGTGCAATTGAATAACATGAAAGAAGAAATCTTTTAGTTTACATACTCATACTTTGGAGGAAAAGAGTGGGGTTAAATTTTTTTTTGAGTTTTAGCCTAGTCCATCTCTAATTCTGGTTATGTTTCCTTTCTGCAGACAATGCTTCTCACATGTTAATGCTTCCTCTATGCATTTTTCTTGCACTACGTTATGCTTTCATTAGTTGCTTCTTTCTATAGGTTATCACTGAAGTAACAACTGGATTCTAACAATATTTTGTATCTTTATCAATATTCCAAAGTGTTTCATTTTTCTTTTTTCTTTTTTTTCCTGGTTTTGGTGATGGGGGTATTATATTTGTCATGCTGTGTATAAGTTGGTTTTCTTCCCAGGACTGGCTCTATTGCAGATGCATAAGCGATCCTCAAGCTCGTATGATGAGCTCATTGAGGCACCTGATGAACTTATTCAAGAAGCTGCAATCTTTCATCCATTTGCTGAAGCTGCTTACACAGTTAAATCTCATAATATTTTCAATCCATGTCACTTTCCAGTTTCCACCGATGGCAATTTATTAGACTATAGTCTTAATGCAGGGACCACTACTTGATTTTGGAAGGAATCCCATATTGTTTCCTTGTGCATGGCTTTATAGACAAGGAGTTTTTACTCCCTGGACTCGCAACAGGTTTCCACTATACTCGCTATCACACTAGCATCGATGACCATGCATATGAAATTGTGAAGTATACTGAGTTGTGACATGAGTATGATTACGTGTCTTTTAGCCATGGCTAGTTTTACATCATTAGGTCATGCATATAATCACCCTAGGGACTTAAGTTGTGTATAGGTATTTGATAGAAGGGCTAATGGCTCATTAGAGTTGTATATATGCTTGTTGCTTTGCATCAGTGATTGTTTGAATTCTTGCAATATTTAGTTGCATTTCTAGTTTAATGTTAACTAAACAAGAGCTATCTATGTTAGGGATTTGCCACTGACTCTAGAAGTCCATCATGTGTGATCCATACATTGCTTGGGCATCTTCACCATTGGGTTGGTCCTCTGCATTTCGCTCTCCATGCTTGTTCCCTGGTTGAACTGTTCAGACATTGGCAATTGAACATTGCTCTACTGTTGGGAAGGTTTTCTGGTTCTTTAAGTGTGTTTCATCATAACTTTTTGCTTCTTATATGACATCAAAATAGAGTTAACTTTTTGAGGAACAAAATATGAGACAACATATAAAGTGCTAGTACTAAATACTAATATATCATCTCCTTATAGGAATTGCAATCAAGGTTTCAAATACCACCAAATGGGTGGTTTGGATGGTACTGTACCAAATTGACTAATTTTTGGCACTGGTACATAGTATGGTTGATGCAGTCTCATATTGTGGGTCAGTACCTGGCACTGTACTGTTTTAGCAAAGAATGGTACAGGGTCCACTACTGGTATTTCTGAAACCTTGAGTTGCATAATGTGAAGAACACCTATAGTATGTGTTTGATATGTACATATAATTACATGTACACTTATAATTTCCATTTAAGAAGTTGAGCTTATTAATGTTCTTAATACACAACAAAGTCTCATGATGAATTACTTGATAATATGTGAGGTAAATCAGTACAGGTTAAAGTACAACTGACTCCCATGTATAGGATGTTTTATGATGCTAGGTTTCTAGAAAATAGTAGTGAACTATAATTATTTCTTCAAAACCTCTCTACACACTAATATAAAGTTGTGGAGATTGATTTTAATTTAAAAATGGATTAAGTGCCATACTTTTAGTGATGGTTAGAATTTTTTGACAATTGTTTATTTTTCGGTGCAACTGTCTGCCAGTGTCAGCATGATGCTGCAAGATAAGCATTCTATAATGGCTATCATCTGACAGTGGCACTCCATGATACTTTAATCCTTTGTTCGACCATGACATCTCAAGTATGTAAATATATAGCTTAAGCCTCTTGGTTTATGTGTCACTGTTCTTGAGCCATATGATGTAATTAGTAATTACTTTTTCAAGAAGGATGTCCATGGCCGTCCACACCCACCTTGAGGGACTTGCTGTGCGAGGGGCTCCAACTAGCATCTTCTACAACATCAAACTAAATGACACAAGGGCCTTTGCCACCTCAGCATCTCAAGTTGGCATCAGATTGATTAGGAATTTTCTACTGCAGCATGGCACTAATGGGGCCTTATATCCATTTCCGTATATCTAGACTTATGATGTTCATCATTATCTCATAAGGCTTTATGAGTTCCTGCAGAGCTCATGAGCACTGCTATGACATGACAGTTGGTCTACTCAGTATGGTTAGTTGCTAAATAGGAGTTTCACACTCTTATGTTTGATAACTAGCAAGAGCTTGAGGCTATGGTTCCAGCCCACTTCTTATTTTGTGTGGTATAGTTTCAGTTCTTGTGGTTCATTTGCATTTTTATTAGTTATTGATGGCCATTCATCCTCAAATGGCTCATCCCGTTGTCTTAGCTTTAAGCCATGGCTATTTATTTGAGTGTTTTCTTATTAATCCCAAGCATCTATATGATTCTTCTATATGTTGATGGTCATCTTGAAGGTCATGGATATATTGATGCTTCCTTAGGCAGGAGCTGCCTATCCATCTGATCTGGATGATGGATTTGTTGTTTCATCCTGTTACCATCTGAATCACATCATGCATTGTGCCTGTGTTTTGGCTTTGTGACGCAGCTTATGTCTAATTCACATGCTTCCATGTTTTAAAATGTTCTTTCTGTTATTTATACTCATCAAGAGCCCTGAATTTTTGGGGGGCAGTGCATCATGAGACTGGCTGAAACAATGGTTGAGGAGCTTTAGGCTTTTTAATACTGGGCATTTTAACCCCTCCTAGCTAGAAGTCTTTTCTGTTGCTAAGTACTTATGTGAAATTAAGGTCTACATTTTAGATCTGCAGTGTTGCATAAAGGTCATTTTACCATTTGTGGCTTCAAAAAAGAAATATAGCATTGATTGTGGAGACCTTCAGTCATGTAATACCCATGCTTATTCTCTTCTCTGATCATTAATGTATCTTTTTATGGTTGCTTTGCTTTGTTAGATGTGTGCAGTTTCATTTTTTTTCTATAAGCTAACTTAAGAGGTGTTCTGTGCTGCCTCCTCTTGGTCTTGATGCCTCCTCTATATCTAGATGGAGCTATTTATGGGGTTATGAATAGTATACGCTGTATTTAGTTGTGTGCATGCATTAAGTAATTTTCCATACCCGGCAGAGTTCCATTTCTGAGGGACCATAGCATTTATACTTCTGTATAATGGGTCATTAGTTATTTATGGCAGTCTTACAAAATCTCATCGCTTCTTGCATTAAAAATTGCAAATTCATATATCCATTTTGTAACATTTTGATTAAGTCTGGCTTCTTCCCAGCTGCTTAAGTGTTGCAATTTTCTTCATTTACATTTTTTTGAGGAAGCATGTGGCTATATCATGTGCATTTTTCATCTTTCTTTCATTTTGCGCCTGTGACATTTTAGGATCCCTTTGTTATTGTTTTATTTTCAAAAATCCAAGAAGAAAATTGAACTAGGCTGCAAAAATGTATATATCAACAAACCCTTTTGTTTTTCAATTTGTCCATAAAACCTTTGGCTTTTGGCAGCAAAGATTTATTGCTTTCAAGAAGAGTGACAATAAAAAGTGAGAGATGGCAGAAGTTCTGTGCAAATGCTATCACCAACATCAATCTCGATGCAGCATTTCACTAATTTGTAGGGAAACAAAAACTCAAAAACTAAACAAAAACACATAAATGACTGCAGTATGAAACAGGCCTTAGCTCCTTTTTCCCTTTTTTTTTTCTTTCCTTGGTGGGTTTCCATGTATGCTGTGACTTTTTTGTTTAGTCTGCAACATTGATTTCATGAAGCCTTACCCTTTCCCCATGATAAAATGTTCTCTTTTGCTTTATCTGCATCTTATTACACCAGCATGATCATACTTTCTTTTGTGGTTGCTATTTTCTGTCTTTTTTTAGGCGTCCTGCACTTGAAGGTGATAACTGGTGGCGAGGGCATGCTGCAGCTTATCTGAAATCTGTTAATCTAAATTCGAAAGCTCTTCGACAGGGGCGTGTTGGTCAAGTAATTTTTTAACTATAATGTATTTTTTATTAATAGCATTTATGAAATCTAATATCTATAACTGTAATCTCTCTCTCTCTCTCTCTCTCTCTCTCTCTCTCCCCCCTCTTGAAGCTCTTTCCCTTTCCTTTTCACCCTCCTTCTCTCTTTTTCCTTTCTCTGTGGCATCGGTTTGCCACAGTTCGATATGGTACATACTGGTACCGTATCGAACTGATCACCAACCAACATAGAGTATCAGTATGGCTTGGGGAACCTTAGGATCAATTATGGGATGTAAGATTCTGACAAGAGAACTCTGATTTTCTTTCTTTTTTTTCTTAATTATGCTTAACCTATCCTTTTAAATTCATTTTGGAATCTGTCATAATATGGAAGTTTTATTCCTCGAACTTTTTTTTTAACTCATTGCTGCATGAATATTGTTGTAGCCATCCTTTGTGCTCCATTTGTGAATTTATTGAGGTAGAATATGTTTTGAGGTTGACTTAAATTTGTGCGGGATGTGATGTAAAACCATGACTGTATACTTGGTTTGTTTCTTCTGCATGCAAGTCCCTTGCTTTATTTTAGAGAAGATGGTGGATTTTCCTCTAAATTATCCTTCAGTCATCAGTTGGAAGTGCCAAGGATTGTGTTGAAATGGCATCAATAAAAGATGATATCTCTCTAGAAATAATGTGTCAAGAGATTTCTATCTGTCTAGTGCAAGCAAAAAAGAGTATGTAATATTAGCTGTCATAGATACTTGAGACTGACAGATAGCTGTAATTAGATGGCACCGAATCTGCACTAATCTACCCTAAATTGTGTTGAAATGGCATTGCAAGAAGATAAGATCTCTTTTCTTGTGATGTTAAAAGTTATCATTCAGTGCAGGCAGAACAATTAATCTAATTGTCATAGATACTTGAGTCTGAAATATATTTATTGATATGACAAAGTATCTGCTTATTCTTAGTGGTTCCTTAACCTTGATGCATTTAATCTGTCTCTGAACTCCTTTTCTCTTGCAACCATGAATACTGAGGATTTTATATACACCTTCAGCTTGTTCTGAATTTTGTTTTTATGCTCATATACAAAATGAAATAAGTTATGCCATAACTTTCTTTTCTTTTATGCAATTAACAAATTTTTCTTATGCTTTTAATTTTAGTTTAACATCTTTTTGAAGCTTTCTTCAGAATGGATCTGCATTAGTATGTTCTGTGAAGTACATGAAAATTTTCAAATCCTGCATTCTACTTGTAATTTTGCCGGTGCCAGTTTTTGCCTGCTAAAAGTTGAGTTTGACTAATATATGGGTAAAATGTTTGCATTCAGGTTCACTCCACACCGTTGAACTTAGTATTGAATGAGGCTTCATATCTCAGGCCTACTATTGGAATGATAACTAGTATTTCAATACCACAGCTTACTTCTTTTTTTTGACCATGCAGACAAAGCGTGAGGTTGCTTATTTTCTGGTGGTTCTGCATGATCAAAGATCTATAGTCATTGCTGTACGTGGAACTGAAACCCCTGAAGACCTTATAACTGATGGCTTATGTAGGGAATGTGCTCTTACCATGGAGGATTTGGATGGATTGATAAAGAAAGTCTCTCTCTCTCTTCTCCCCCCGGCCCCCATCTCTCTCTCTGTGCGTGCGCGCGCGTATTTGTTCTGCGTGTGGATATGTTCATGCATAATGATTCAAATGATACATAGGTTATATCAAAATTCTTCATTCAGGGGTAATGGAATTGCATATATTCAAAGAAATCTACTGTTTTACATAGTATAAGATGCAAACTCTGATAACTTGGGCTTTGGCTGTTGTCGTGAATCTGTCTGATTTACGATGGTGACAGTGCACCTATTTAGGATTGTAGGATCTAGGTTTATGAGGTGAAATAAAAGTGGGTTTGCAGGCTAGGTTGTTATGTTACGTGGCAGAAGAATAGCAAAGACATTTTTGGCATGGCTTTGGTAGGAAGGCAGATGATATCGAGGGGAATTTCTGATCCAATGTTAACTCCCCGGTGGTGGTGATAAGTTGAGACCTGTGTCAAGTCAGAGGAGAGAAGGGGAACACCTCAAGGAGAGGGGAACAGTTGAGGACCTTGATTGGATGGATTAATCCACTATGGGGAGAAGATAGGTGGGAAGGAGAGGGCTGTAGAAGGGGGATATGAGAGATCTTGGATTTGATTGCTGACCAAGAGTTTATAGTTTCCAAAGTTTTAGCTTTAGTTTTCTATATAGGTGGAATCATGTTAAAGTTGCAGCACACTAAGAAATATACAAACCTATATGGCTACCATGGTTTTAAATCCTAGGAAGATGTGCTATAGGATGCTGTAACGGGTTACCATTCCAAGTGTCAGGATGAAACCGGCTTGCCATCATCCAATCAGCGGGTTTTGTGACATCTCCTAAGCGTTTGGGAATAGATGGGATGGTAGCACGCCTTGTTTCATGAAAAAACCGGGATGACCCATCCCATAAGATTTAAAACCTCAATGGCTACATTGGTTAATGTTGGATTATGGGTTGTGTTGATACCAAATTGATTAATGATCCAACTCTTCTACATGCTAACTTAAATCTTATCTAGGAAATTCAGTTTGGATTAGCCATGCTCACTTTAGGATAAAGTTAAGGTAATTTAGGGGTCAAACCAATGAACTTGCATCCTAGGAAAAGTAGTTTGTTATGCTGTGAAATTACTTTCCATTGAAATTTGGGCAAATTAATTGTATTACCTGGATACAATGTTTGTAGGTATGAACTTGATGTCCGGTAATTTTTACAAATCTTGCATTTCAGCTAAAGTTGCTGCCCATCGTAAGTGTTGTAGATTTTCCACTGCAGTATTAAACTTCAATAGCTTTCACTTGTACTGTTGCATGAGTTACATATTAATTGATAACAACAATATTGCTTGCCTTTGTACTGTTTCATGTTAGTTTGGTTTTTTTCAATGTGAGTCTTTGATTGAATGGCATTTGATCATTCCACTTTCTGCTTAGAATGTGCCATTAGAGTTGCTTCTGTTGTCTCCTGTTCTTACATTCTCACTGGTGTAGCCTCTCTCTGGACATTCTTTTGTTCATCCTCCATTCCATTCAAGTGAACCTGAAATTAATATTTTCCACTTTCTGCAGTAGTGAGCATGTACGCCCAAGTGTGAGACAAAGAGTCATCTCCTCTTTTCCGCATTATGGACATGCAGGGATCGTGGAGTCCGCTCGTGAGCTTTTCATGCAAATTGATGGTCACCGTGGAGGCAAAGGTAAGGATTGTAGTCTCTAGATGCAGTGTCTGTCATCTACATGTGCTCAATTTGTTTCCTTCATGTCTAACACCTTTGTTTTCACATTTTATTAGGCTTCTGAGATTCAATAATTTCATATTCCTTATTCAAAGATCCGATTAGAAAGTAGCATTTTGTGAGTCTTTCTTCAAAGAATTCTTACTTCTTTTTCTATCATCTGGAGAAGAGCTTGTGTTTGTTGGATTATGCAACACGAAGCAATAATCTATTAGGACTTTGTGATGATTGAGACTACTTTCTTTTGTAATTTATAAATTTTGTAACCATGTGGTCCCTTAGCATTCATTGTCAAATGGTACTGATTGATGTAGATGTTTTTATTGATCCATGATTAATCTACATGAAAGAAAGTGCTGTCTTAAAATATGTTTATATTTTTTAATATGATCAAGAAAAGATAATCTCAGAATATTTAAGGGTTTTTGGAGTTTAATATGGCTACTCATATACTGCATTCTTGTAATTAATTTCTAGATTCTAATGTTAGGTTATGAAGACCATGAATTAACAAGCAAAAGAAAAGGCTTAACTAGTGACAAGCTATCGCGCTCACATCTAGCTTTGCCTATTGACACCCTCTTCAGGCTGCAATGCATAAAAAAAGAATGCCTACGATGTAAATGTTGGTTCAAGCTTTTAAAAAGCAGCAAAACCATGCAGGTTGGGGTACTGCATAGTGACATATGCAATATGTTGGTGCGTACGCAGGCATGTATGCTGTTGGTATCTAGAAGAAAGATAAAAATAAATATAATTCATAAAGTTAGATAAAAATAAGTTAACATTAGAAATCAATAAGTAATCTTAGAGAAAATAAAAAAAAATTACACATACAATTCCACCTTGATTTAAAAGACTTTTAGAATATGATGTGCAACCTAAAAAAATATCAATATTTTCCTATGAACTTTGCTCAAATTTTAGCTATAGTAACGCGAAGAATAAGTTTGTGGATTACCAAATAATGAAAAACCCAGAGAACAAGCAGCAGGTATGCATGATTTATAATTAAGTGTCAAAAAATGTAGCTAATAAACAAAACTCGTAATATTTATTTAAACCATGGTTTCAAGTCCCATCGGGATGTCCCATGGCCGTTGGGATAAGTTGCTGTTTCAAGTATTGGGAGGGGACCTTTCTGTCATTGTCCCAGCATCCTAGTCTGTGCATCCTGGGACGTGCTTTGTCTCAAGTGTCGTGCTTTGTCTCAAGTGTCGGGATGGATCGGGACGTCAATGTGTTCCATTCCATTAAAAAATCGAAATAGTCCCATCCTAGGGGATTTAAAACGTTGATTTAAACAACTAATCTCAAGAAGACACTTAAAACTCAATTCATTCAATTATAGCAATTCTGCATATATGAGCTGCTTGAGCCTATGTAGGTGTGCCTAATGTCTCCCTATGCAGACCATCGCCGCATGGTGTGGTCACCAGGCTGCATATTCATATATGGGTGCCTAAGCGAACACTTGAACTGCATTTTGGAACATGAACACTTAACCATCAGTATTGATTTTTGACATATGAAATGAAAATGATGGAAAATTTTCAAGATTCCCATTTGCACTCCATGCCTTAGCACTTAATATGCACATCTTATTTTTATAACATCATTCATGTATCTGCAGATGACTCACCATCTGAAGTGTCTGGATTTCTCTCTTCTTTGTTGGGAGAGGGATGTGAATGTCATGGATATCAAGTTCGCATTGTGGGGCATTCTTTAGGAGGTGCTGTTGCTGCACTATTGGGGCTAAGGGTAACCACATATTTTGTTGATGCTACTGTAGATATTTATCATTTGTTCTAGCTCTTCTTTCGTTTATTATCTGCCATAATGTTGCACTGAAGTTGGCATAATGACTTTTGTTGTTTAATCTATTTTCTTCTTCTTCTATGTATTTTAAAATTTTTCTTTACTGCTTCATATCTTTTACTATAGTTGCAACTTGGCTAAGCTTATACTTCCATAGTAGCTAACAAGCGTTATACAATCTGTTCAGATTATCACAGTTTTCTAATAATCATGAATGCTATCATAAGCTTTTGAATGTGACAATAGCAAGCATGCCTTACACATTTGGAATCTTATATCTACTTTCCCGGAAATGCTTATAGCTCAATCTGTATTTGAAGGCTCAATTGAACTGTATCCTCCAAAATCTCTGGTTTGATTATAGATTACTTATTAGAGAAGGAAATATTATTTATCATCCATAAAAGAACTTTATACTTTGAGTGATCATGTTATTCTTGGCCTTTGATTAACATTGTTGTAGAAGTATTGGGCTTATATGTACCTAGTCCATTTATGTTTAAAGAATTTGATAAAATGATCCCTGAATACATGAACACATTCTTGACTATTATTAAGCTTGCCATGATGGGAGTCTGTATAATGATGACCCTATGAAACATATCTTCAACCACCAAAGTTCAGGAATCCGACATCCAGTTCATTGATGTCATTTTTTTGTTGAAAAAATACCACTGTTAGCTTATTTGTCTTTTCTCTACTAGTCTATATGTGATGATGTATATAGTGTTCTGGTTCAGAATGAAGCTTCTTTTCATGCTTGGTTCTATATGTAGCAGAAACAAACAATTTAAGCATGGTAAGCGAGATTGAAATATGTAAATATAATAAAGACAAACCTTTGATAAAAGTTAACTACTGCATAAAATTCTCAACTACTTTCCTAATTGGTTTTACCTATTTCTCTAGAAGTTGATGCTGGCTCTTTGATGTAGTGCATCTTCCCCAACACCTTGGTTTGGGAAACACTTAAAACCAAACTGCAAAGGAGACCACAACTAAGGCACTTTGACCTGTATTAACATTTAACCACGGTCACCAATGGGGCTGGCAGTGGTCTCAGTTTGTTTGTGGCTCATCAAATCAGCTAATTTTGAGTCGGGCCATGGGCTAAGTTGAATTACTTCAAATCAAGTCTAGGCCTAAAATTAGAGCCTAAACAAAATTAGGGCCATGCTCGGGTTGGCCCAGCTAGGGATATCACAAATCTTTGCTTTTGCGATATCACAAATTCTTTTGCCCTTCTCAGCACTTACAAGGCCACAAAATATCTAAAGAGTTTGCATACTCCTTTCTCCATGTAAATCATATGCTTAATAAGAAATACAGATGTTCTCAATCAGTATCTAATATTAAATTTCATCATTTGCTTTAAACTTATGCACGATGAACTTTGTGTACAGTCTTTTTAGTTTATTTTATAGATTATGTATATTTATATGTATTTGAAAAAGCTATTCTCACCATATCAGTTATTATTCTTGCAGTTATATCGACGATACCCCAACTTACATGTGTATGCTTATGGAAGCCCTCCTTGTGTGGATTTAGCTTTAGCTGAAGCATGTTCAGACTTTGTTACCAAGTGAGCGTGTTTGATGTTTCTTTATTTTAAGACAATTTATTTCATGCACCACTTTCTTTAACTAATATGGTCTGAACATTCTTAACTTTCTCCAGCATTGTATACAACGATGAATTTTCTTCACGTCTTTCGGTTAACTCAATCCTCCGGCTTCGTGCAGCTGCAACCACTGCTCTTTCAGATAATTCTTCAGCTGATTCAGCAATGATATGCAAACTTGCCCACAGAATTCTTGATATAAACAAATACCATGAGAATGGGGAGCATTCTGATGTATCTTCTTCATCATTGTATAAACCAAGCATTTCGAGAGTGGAAGAAAGTAGCTATATATATAAGAGAAGGCCCTTTAGGCATATCATTGAAGGTGTGATATTTCTTTGCCTTGATACAGTTGCATGTGTGATGGGCATGTCCACTGATCACCATTGCTCACCTGTAATGCATAATTGTAAGCTGTTGCTTAGTAACATGTTAGAATTAGGGTTTTCTCAAAGGGTCTTGTATCTTGCTGCAGGGAGTAGCCAACCTGATCGAGAACTGCATGGTCCACATCAAGAGGCTTCTTCCTCATTTGCCAATTCAGACTCTGAAATTCTGAAAATGGGTTGCAACGAATATACCAATTATGATGTCGTGAGAGATGGTTCCCAGGAATGTAGCCAAAGGGAGCCATCCTTTGAGAAGTCTGATATCAGTCTGTCATTTGAGGATCAAACTTCTCGGTTGTTGGAAGTTCCAATATCATCTGTTCCAGTGTCAACGGAACCCCCGGAAATGTTTCTGCCAGGTTTCATCATTCATATAGTACGGGACTCAAGAAACATTGTGCCTCTGTGGAAAACCTGGATTATTCACGATCATAAGCCTGTTTATAGAGCTTTTGTGGCTAGGAGGGAAAGCTTCAAAGACATCGTTGTGACACCTTCCATGTTCATTGATCATCTACCATGGAGGTAACCGCCTGTATATTATTTCATTTCATTAATTAAATGTAATGAGTTTTACTGCTTTAATTGACTAGTGTGCAACTATTGATTATATTGCTTCAGTTAATTTAAGGGAATCTGGATACGCTACTAAACTCATATTTTGGAAGCAACTGGAAATTGTAAGCATTTAAATTTAACATCTGATGCTTGTGTGTGTGTTGAAGGGGAATGGGGAGGGGGAGGGAGGAGAGAGGGGTGGAGGGGTTGTATATTTGTGTATTCCTGTTCCTTGGTGCATTCTATTATTCAACTTAAAGCATCATTTAGATAATCTTGTTTCCATTTCTGTATGATTTGCTTTAAATAATGGACATGAACCTTTATGAAATTGTTAACAGATGAATTACCCCAACTTAATTAGACTGCAGATTTGGTTCTAAACAATTACTCTCTCTGTTTGTTTTTGGGCTGGCATGGATTCATGGTAGCTTCAAATTTTTACCCATTTGATCTATGGTATATCTGTTAGTGATGCTACTTTTCTGTCGTCTTAACTGTTTTCAGGTGTCACTATGCAATGCAAAGAGTTTTAGAAGCACGCAAGTCTCGAGGCCAACTTACTGTTGATCTACTTAATGGAGAACAGGCAGTGTAAACTACATTCTAGGCATCCACAGTCACTCAAGAAAGTTTTCTTCAATACCCATTTTTCCAACTTATGATATAGCCAGGGATATGAAATCAAACGGCTGAATCTAAAGACCTATAACTTTGGAGGACAAGAAGTTTGATCCTGCAAGAAATATTTGCAAAGCAGGCAAGACATTTTCAGTTCAGTTCAACCCGGTAAGTTTTAGGTGAAATGCTGATATCACTTCCTCCTTTACAGAAAAACCTCCATTGGAAGCCACAGCAGAGAAGACTACACTGTAGTGTAAAATGCTCAACATGCATGTGCAGCCAAGCTGCTTGTCCGTTGAGCAGTATATATGGATTCAAGTCCCATTACTATTGTACTTGATGTCTTGCCCAGAAGAGGCCAAAAAGAATCAGCAGCCGTAAAACTAATCTAATGCAATCTTTTAGTGATTTGTTAAATGAAAATCTACTGCCATGTTTTTCTGCATGTTTTCTGCCTTTGTCCATGAATTTACTGTTTGCCCAATTTTTCACTGTGATAAATATTACTAGTGACTAAAAATCTAAGGCACAATGGTAAGATGGATATGCTATTTGTTTGTCTTCCAAGCTGGCGGAGTAAATTATTACGGTACCATGATTTAATAAACCCCTTGCTGTCTTCTTCAGCGTTCTGCAGGGAGCCAATTGTTTGCTGTTCATAACAAACCAACTTAATCCAGGCACTCGGTATCATCTCCCAAAAATTTGGCCATTATACATGATTGCGATCTGTTTAGTGAATTGGCTCATCAAAGGCAGGGCAGTGCTTCAAGATTTAGACTATATTTTGCAGCATCTAAATTTCAGAATGCTTCACTTAGCTTGTGACAATAACAATAAGAGTAAAACTTTAATTTCAAATTAATTGAAGTAAGTTATATAATTTTTTTTTCTTCATTTTCGTTCGATTTAGAGTTGTATTTTTTACAAGATGTAAAATGGTTAAATCCTTTTCTTTTCTCATTTTCTCTCGAATATTTTTCATTCTACTCTTACCTCTGTTTTTTCCTTCAATATGCATCATAATTTTTGATAATATTAAATGTTGAATAGTGAGTTAAATCTAGCAACTCTTGACCATTTTGCTTTAGTTAATATGTCTGGCATCAACTTGCATAATGAATAGTTTTTTAAGAAAAAGAAACTGAGAAAGTTTATCAAGATATAACGTTTTCAGCAGTGATATATGCGACTATCACTGAACGGCTTAAAGGCAGAATCCGCTAAGAAAGTTAATCAAGATGTAATGTTTTTATCTATGTTACATGTGACCATCACCGAACGGCTCTAAGGCAGAATCCTAAGCTCCAATCTGACAATACGGGACTTGGTCCCCACGACGGGCATGGCCGCATGGCCACCCGTCATTATAACCTTCAATGGCCTCTATGATTATGAAATGTACAAGCATCAATAACTAAGAGCCATCCTTCCATTGCTTAAATTCTCTATCCAAAAAAAATAAAAATAAAAAAATAAAAAAAATATACATATTTATTTCCTAAAAACGTGATTAAATATATACTGTATGCAAATAAATATGCAGTAGTGGATGAGTGATGGTTAGGAGTATGTCGTTGCCGTAGACAATACGTACAGGTCTCCCTCAATCAATAATCTTTTTTTTTTAATAAAAAAATAAAATGAGTATAAAACAAAATCAATTTAATAAAAAAACCAGAAAAACTGGCAAGGCCACCGAATCACCGCTGGCCTCTTGCATGTTTCTTTCTGGTACCGAGCCAAAAGCAGCCTTATAAGACCAGCATACAACCGTCTGTTCCTTCCCTTGGTTTGAAAGAGGTCCACAGATCAGATGGCTGACACTACTCAAAATCACAGCAGCCGTTTAATGAATGGTGGTTCCAAACTGGTCTTTATGACACGAGACTGGGACCATAAATTTTTGCTTGTGCCTAAAGATGATACAACCATTTCTTTATTACCTTTATATTGTACATAATAATTAATAAATTTATATTAATTGCTCCTTTATTTTATTTTATTTTTATCACCACCACCTCCGAAGCTCCCCACCTTTACCTTCTTCCTTCCCTGTTTCCTTGAATTCTCACGCCATTTGCCCCAAATTTCCTCGGTACGATCGTCCGAGCTCGTTCCATCTCTAGCTATTTCCAAGCAAATCTTTCATTATTTTCGCTCCATGCCTTCGATTTCGATCAAATATGGGAAAAAATCCGACCTTTTGAGGCCAATTTCGAGGCATCTTCACCGTTCTTAGGGTTCCTTCGAGCTCTTTCGATTCGATTCGATTTCTCGGCAGCTAAATCTCCCATCTTTCATCCTTCCTCTTTTTCTAATTTCAATCAGGCAAAAAAAATTGTTCCTTTTTCGACTCCTAGCTGAAATTTTCAGTCATCCTTCTCTCTTTTAATCCAAAATATATATTTTTTTTCTTTCTTTCTTTTTCTTCGATTTTCTAGAAAGTTGGTATTTTCCTGGGTTACTTAATAATTCTGTGATTCAGTTTTCGCTTCAATTCCCTTCGATCTGTTGTCCTTTCGAGCTGCCACCTATTTTAGAGCAATCAAATGGCCCGAGAAAGCTGTAATCTTGACAAAGATGAGGCCGAAATCCTGAAACCCTCCTCCTCGTCCTCCGCTTCTCCTCCTCCACCCTCTCCTCCTTCGTCCTCATCGCCGCCTTCTCTATTCGTGAAACCCTGCGAAGAATTCCCGGTTCAGAGGCTGGAGAGGCCGGAAGCTCCGGTCGCCGGGGCTTCCCCTGCCTCTGCCGTGGTCTCGAGCACTCCGAAACCCGAAGATGAAACTCCGTCACCCGTTCGGTTCAGTAACAGGTGCTCCACCTGCCGGAAAAGGGTGGGGCTGACCGGATTCCGGTGCCGATGCGGTGATCTCTTCTGCGGCCGCCACCGATACTCCGACACCCATGACTGTTCTTTCGATTACAAGGCAGCCGGGAGGGAGGAGATTGCAAAGGCCAACCCTGTTGTTAGGGCTGCTAAGATCATCAAGATCTAAGGTCTAAAAATTTTATGCTCCTAATAATTTTTCTTTATATTTGGATCTTTATATCTACTTGTTTTCCTCTGTAATCAGTTATTGGGATTAAATGCCTGGTTGCTTACGCATCACTTATTGGCTTTCATTAGCATTTAAATTTGGATGTATGAATTTTAATATATGCTTGTCTAGCTGCAATCTCGTGGTTCTTAGATAATATAGATTTTGATGTTTATTGAATTATTGTTGCTGGAATTAAGCTTTTTTTTTTTTTTGGTTTTCCTGTTTGTTGCAATTTGTTTAATTTTGGAAGTATGAATTTTAACATATACTTGTCTAATTGAAAACTTATGTTTCTTAGATTTTATAGATTTTTATGTTACTTGAATTATTCTTCTTGGAATAAGCTCCCCCCCCCTTCCCTTTTTGTAGCAATCATTTTTAATTTGTATAAATTTTGAATTAGGATAATTTGATTCTGTTTTGTTTGCCTCTTTTCCCTTTGCTTTCGTCTTCACTGTTGTGGCACTGAAATGTTGAAAAAGGATGTGCTAGAAAAGATGCCGTGGCTCAGCTTTCTGTTGTGTGGTAGAAAAGATAGCTTTGTTGTTGTGGAGGGGCCCTTGGTTTTTTGTTGATTCCGTGTTGGCAATATATGGCTTTGGATTCTCTGTAGGTTGTGGACTGGATGTCTTTAAAAGTTGCAGTTTTGAAGCTAGTATTCTGGGAAATTTTGTTTAGGTGAATTCTTTTGAAGACATTTGGATTTTTGGATTGCTTAATATAGCCAAGAACTACAAGAAATTGAGGGTTCATCCTTTTGACAGAGATGCAATTTCTTGGCCTGTTATCTCTCACGGGAACACTTAATTGATCTTTCTAGTTGCTGAAGTTTTTGTTCTCTTCACTTTGCTGAAGAATATATGTGTTTTATATTATTATTTTCATGATCCAGTATAAATTATGTGTTGATTTGTCACCAAACATGATTCATTTGAACATGGAGAGTTTATTGGCTCGAGCCTTGGGTGATCAGTTCAGTTATTCTGAAATGTTATTTGGTTCAGTAATCTGTTTTATAGGCAAGGTGATATAACTTTCTAGAAATATTTTATTATTATACCAAGATATATCCTTTCTCATCTTGTTCTTATCTTTTGCAAAAGAAAAAATTCTTGAAAAAAATTTTATATCAAAACCCTCTACTTAAACACAATTAGATATGTATGGCATTCAACCAGCTTGGCTCACATGGAATAAACACTGATTCCCTCTAACTGCTCTGAAATATCAAACTATGGTCGTTGGTTAATATATAATCACTGCAACATATTTAGATGTTTTGCCATAATTAAACAATTCAAATGATTTGTTGACTTGTTGGGTTTGTTTTATTCTCCTTTTCAAGGGGGAGGTACTGGATTCTAAGCTTTTGTTGATATGGCCAATCTTTTGCATTTGTTGCTGTTGTGTAGGTTGTATGATTGTGAAGTTTGTGGAAGGCCAGCCAGGAAATGTCTGCAAGTGGATACATGCATCTGTCTGGTGGCTAAAACAAAGGCCTTTTAAAACGTATAGCTTTGGCTTCAAGAAATTGCTGTATTATTGCATTCTTAGCTTTTGTCAACAGTCTAATATGGAGGCTTTGAGACTGAGAGCAACCTTTTTGTCAGCGGATGCTGGGTCAATCCAGTCCATCCATCTTTGTGCTACCTTCTTGAATCGCAGATTATTCTCAATTGTGATAAATGAAGTTATTGCACTTGGTGTTTTCTTCCCTATTAGATTTTCCTTACCATCAGCTGTGGTCAATTTGCAACCTAATCAAATAGGCTTACTGGATTACTCTATTTCGTCACTCACAAGGAGTTTCTAATATCAAGCAGTGATCCAATATGATCCAATCATTATGCGACCTTTATGATTATGCCCATAACTTTGTTTGAGAGCTAGGAACAAGGGTCGGCATGAGGTTCTTAAAGAGAGAAAGGTGGCATAAATAATAATAATAATAATAATAATAAGAAGGAGGAGGAGGAGGAGGAGGAGGAGGCCACTTGGTGTTTTCTTGGATTGGAGGATTTGAATTGGGAGGTGGGGAGTTAATTGAGGGTTGAGGTGAGTGGCGTGTACATCGTGGCAGAAAGTGCACTGCATTCCGGCCTCTTCTTTCTTGATAGATTGTTGAGCATTTTTATTGTCCCGTGGACCATTGAGAACCACATTGTCAGTTTAACAGAGGAAAAGATATCGTCGCCTCCTCTTAGCAAACGAACATGGTTGTTGAAACCCGTGTCTATTTCATTAAAAACATTATATGCTACTCATGAAGCATTTCTGCCGCTTAGAAATTTAACACCAAAGGTTCTAGAGTGAACGGAAGGGAAAAAAAGAAAAAAA
Source organism: Metroxylon sagu (assembly GCA_017589505.3). Taxonomy (NCBI): domain Eukaryota; kingdom Viridiplantae; phylum Streptophyta; class Magnoliopsida; order Arecales; family Arecaceae; genus Metroxylon; species Metroxylon sagu. The sequence continues at coordinate 695,737 of JACVBY030000539.1, forward strand.
AATCCCCCGGTAACCTCTTCAAAAAGTTCAAAGTTTGGGCCCTTGTTTAGGTCTATGTTTTAATGAGCATGAATGATGGCTAAAATGTTGTTATTTGCTGTTAAGGATGATGTAAAGGTAGAGGTTAAATTTTATTCATTAGTGCATCATCTTTATCATTATCACTTTTAGCGCATAAGGTTTCATCGTTGAATCAAAGCATTATCAAAATACCGTACATGAAAATCGAGCCTACAATCATATGGTTAAAAGCCATACCATGGCATTGCCTAGATTGGAGAAGGAGATTTGTTTATCTTCAATGGTAGATTGACTCTCATCTTGCCAGTTCAAACTATAGTCCCTCAGCTAATATAGCCTACTATAGTCCCTCAGCTAATATAGCCTTGAAGTCCAGAACCATTGGTGAAGCCCTTGGGAAGTTTATCATGTGGCTACTTAAGAAATAAAGACTCATAATAAAGAGGTACATTGAACAATGGATGGGGTGCTAGTATTATAGAATCTTTAGTTCCATCTAGAGAAACTGAGCTAAAAGATTTCAACTTAAAGCAATAGCTTCAAACCATGAATGAGCATCTTGGTGTTGCGATGCAAGAAGTCTAAAGGAAATTAGACCTTCTTGATGACCTTGACCTGAAGGTTAACCTTTCGTTCATAAAGGAGGTCATGAAGGAGCTCCTGCCATCAAAGTTTAAGATACTACAGCTCGAGTAGTAGACACCTCAAGTGACCCCAACGACCCTTTGGAGACCTAAAAGACCATGATGATGGTCTTGGAAGCTCTTAATGCCATTATGTGCAGATTGTTCCTTACCACTATGAGAAAGGCAGCCCCCACTTGGTATTCAAGGATCAAGCCAAGGTCGACTGTTTCTTTTAAGAGTTGAAAAGATAGTTCCTCAGTCATTTCATTATCAACATCCAGTAGAAAGCGAGTGTGGGCCTGATGTCCCTAAGGTAGCAGAGAGGCAAGTTATTGCATGATTATGTCAAGCGCTTCAACGATAAGGCTCTTAATTCAAAGACCTCCAACAGTCTATAGCTATGGCTGCCCTCATGCACAAGCTACTAGACTTACCTTTTAGCTTCTCGCTTAGCAAAAGGGATCCCATAGATATAGAAAAGCTCTTAAGTTAGGTGGAAAAGTACATCAAGACCAAGGAGGCTTCTAAAGGAAGATGGAAATCTATGGTCTTCTCTTCAAATAAGTGGCCCACTGATTTAGGAGATTCAAAGAAAGATAAAAGGAAGCGAAGGTACAATCCTGAGCTTCAAAAATTGAAGCACTCATCTCGACATTAAGATGGTTACACTCCTTTGACCACTTCAAGGCAATATATCCTCATAGAGATATGCAACAATTCCTTACTCCAGTGTCCCTAGCCTATGAAAGAAAAATCAAAGAATAGAGGTCAAAGCCGATACTGTCATTTCTAGCATGACTATAGTACGATAAGAAGTGCCAACAACTCAAAGAAGAGATTGAAAGTCTTATTTAGAAAGGCTACCTTAGAAAATACATCCAAGGTCTTGGGGACTCTTCTAAAAAAGACCAAGGTTGGCAAGAAACATCGAAGCATAAAGACAATCAACCCACTGTTAGGGTGATTAATGTTTATCTCTAGTGGCTGACAGTTGGTGATGGTAGCTCCTCATCTAGGAGGATGAATGCCCTATGATCCAGACCTAAGATGTCAAAGAAGCAGAGGGCTACTAAGACCATTTTTTTCTTTGATGAAGACCTGCGAGAGATCCGAATCCCCCATGATGATGCTTTGGTGGTCTCTATAGTGATCACTAATTACTAGATCAGGAGGATCTTGATTGATAATGGGAGCTTAATAGATGTCCTCTATTTGAAAGCCGTTGAGAAGAAGAGGATTAGTAGGGATTGCTTAAGCCTTCTGACAGCCCACTAATTAGTCTCTCTAGAGAGTTGACTTCGGTAGAGAGAGTCATCACTCTCTCAGTGATGGCCAATTAAGAGCCTCATTGGGCTACAATGATGTTGAACTTTTTAGTGGTGAGAGCTTCCTCACCCTACAATGCCATTTTAGAGTGACTTAGCCTTAGTGCCTTAAGGGCCGTTGAATCTAGCTACGATCTCTCTGTAAAGTTCTTTGTGAAGTTTGTAGTAGGGGATCTCTAGGGAGATCAAGTGGTAATAAGGTGGTGCTATAAGGTCATTACCTATTGCTAAAGATCCTACTTTTTGATCTCAAGAATGTTGGGACTACCTGCCAGTGGTTGGTCAGCAAGATATTCTAGGCTTAGATTTGATGCAATACGAAGACATACGTTGATGACCTACTGATGAAAAGCCAGGAGCACCAACAACACAACAATGACCTAGAGGAGTTGTTTCAAGTATTAAGGTGCTACAATATAAAGCTCAACCTAAGCTAGTGTGCTTCTACCATCTCTTCCAAAAAGTTCCTAGGCTTCATGATCATGCATAGGGGGATAGAGACCAACCTAGATAAGATCCGGCCATTTTGGATATGGTCTCTCCAAGGAACCCAAAGGAGGTGTAACAACTAACATGCCAAATAGCCATCCTTAGTCGATTGGTCTTAAAGGCCACGAGAAGTGACTTTCTTTCTTCAAAGCTATTTGGAAAGTCAAATAATTTTACTGGACTAGAGAATGCTAGAAAACCTTTGAATAGCCAAAGCAGTACCTACCCTCTCCACCTTTATCGATGAAGCCAATTTTAAATGAAGTACTTTACTTGTACTTAGCCATCTCCACTACCATGCTGGGTGCCATCCTAGTCTGAAAGGAACAAAAGGTGCACGGATCAATTTATTATATTAGCAAAGTCCTGAGTAAAGTGGAAATAAGATACCAATGATAGAGAAGGTCACCTATCCTTGGTGAGTACAATATGAAAGTTGAGAGATCCTACTTCCAAGCTCATCCAATAGTCATATTTACAGACCAGCCCTATGGCAAGTGCTCTAGAAACCAAATACCTAAGGGCATCAAGTAGAATGGTTGATCAAACTTTGAGAATCTGACATCCGATAACAACCTTATCCTACCATGAAGGCTCAAGTGCTAGTTGACTTCATAGTAGAGTATACAGCTCCTTTTGAATTATAAGACCTTAAGATGATGGTTGCTGAACTAGAGCCCCTATATGTAGATTAAGCTTCTACTAAGGGAAAGGGAGGAGTCGGTCTCATCCTCATGGGCCTAAAAGGAGTCGAGCTTGAGGCTATCCTTAGAGTCAACATTTTAGTTTTTAATAATGAAGTAGAGTATGAAGTGCTCCTCGCTGGCCTAGGATCGACAAGAATCCTAAAGGTCTCATGAGTCAGAATCCACATCAATTCTTAGTTGATGGTAAATCAGGTTTGCAGGGAGTAGGAGGCTAAGTGACCTAAAATGGCCAAGTACTTAAAAAAAATTTTAAGAGCTCCTTAAGAAGTTTGAAAAGTATGAAATCATTCAAATCCCTCAAGAGCAGAACCCTTAGGTTGATGCCCTCTCCAAGCTCACCATCATAGACTGTCCTAGGTTAGAATGATCGATCCACCTTGAAGTCTTACAAAAGCCTAGTATAGAAGAAGTAGAGGAGGTCATGCAGACTAACCTGAAGCCCCATTGGATAGACCTAATTATTGAATACTTACAAGGAGGAAAGCTTCTTAAAAACTGAGTAAAGCCTAGAAGATTCGACAACACACTGCCTAGTATACTAAGCTGTACAAGAGATCTTACACATTGCCTTACCTTTGATGCTTTAGACCTTTTGAGGTAGACTACACCTTTGTAAGGTCCATGAAGAAGTCGGCATAAACCACTTGGGAGGAAGATTTATGGCATACAAGCTGCTTCGACAAGGCTATTACCAGCCCATTGTGAAGTAGGATGCACGAGTGTTAGTAAGGCAATGTGATGGGTGCCAAAGAAACATTGTAATCTCTCACTAGCTTACAACCCAAATGATGCCCTAAGCGAGCCCATGGCCCTTCGTCCCTTGGGGAATACACATCTTGGTTCCATTTCCATGAGTAGCTAAACAGTTGAAGTTTTTCATCATGGCAATTGATTGCTTCACTAAGTGGGTTGAAGTTAAGCCTCTCACCATGATAATAGACAAAAAGGCATGAGATTTTGTTTGAAAGTTTATTGTCTAGTACTTCGGTATCTCGAAGGTCCTGATCATAGATAATAGAAAGCAATTTGATAACAAGCTCTTTAAGAAGAACTATGCTAAATTAGGGATCAAACAGAGATTCACTTTGGTGTTCTACCTGCAATCCAATAGACAAGCCAAAGTCACCAATTGAAGGATTTTAAATGCCCTGAAGGTCAAGCTTGATCAGGCCAAAGGGCTGTAGGTCGATGAACTACCCAATATTTTGTGGGTATATCGGATAATGGCTTATGTCCCAATGGGGGAAATTCCCTTTAGCCTAACCTTCAGAACTGAAGCAGTTATCTCTATGGAAGTTGGACTCCCTTCATCCAAATCCAGTACTTCGATGCCCAAGCAAACTCAAAAAACCTACGAGCAAACCTGGATCTACTGAAGGAACTTCGAGAGCAAGCATGAGTTTTGATAACCATTTATCAATAGAAGATGGCGAGATACTTCAACTCTTATGTCCACAAAAGACTTTTTAAAATATGAAAACTTTTCCTATGAAAAACAAAGGTCTATACTCAAGCCAAAGCTATCAAAAAATTTGCACCAAATTAGGAAGGCCCTTATAAAGTCTCAAAGGTAGTTAGGCCCAAAACTCATAGACTAGAGAGGCTAGATGGTACTGTGGTATTAAAGACTTATAACTCCAAAAACATAATGATGTACTACCAATAAAGTTGTTTGGCCAAAAAAGGGGCCCTCAAGAAATCTAAGGAAGAAAGTATTCATTAGTGAAAACAAATCTTGTGAAAATATGATGTTATATTATATTAACAAATAAAGAAGGCCTAGAGGCCATACAAAAACTAGTCGAAGTCAGATTTATCCATCGAAAGAAAAAGAAGAAAGAAAGAGACCGTTGTAATTCAAGAAGAGATGCACAAACCATAGGAAGATCCTAGAAGCCTAATTAATTAGCTCCCACCACTATGACCATGATGTTAGGATTATTCTTATTGGCCTCCTAACTTGTCTGAAAGCCAAAGAGAGGTTCTCATACCGAAGGAGGCTAGCTCATCCCTATAGTCAGGGGATAGGTGGAATTGCTTCAGCATGTACAAAGAGGCCATGGCAACTCCCTCATAAGGGCCTTCAACTCCTGGCCCAGCTTTATTTTTTCTTCCTCCAGCTGCCTAATTTTGGCCCATAGCCTTCGAAGGTTTGGGTCCTTAAGTGGCCAATTTGGTTAGTCCACCATCATCACAATTTTGAAGAAAGAAGGGGGGAAACTTTAGGAATGAGATAGAAGAATCCACCATCTCTCCTTAAATAGAGCCTTGAGACTTCAAGAAATGAGGCGCCCCATGGCTTCTCGACCTAAGCTCGGCCCAAAAAATTAAGGGCTTGGGCTAGGATTTTGGGCTCGTAGGGCCCCGTTGGGTCTGGATTTCTAGGCCCGTTCAATTTTTAGGCCGGACTTGAGCTTAAGAAAAATAGGCTCAATCTAGCCTAGCAACAAAGATGTTTTGCAGGATTCGATTCAGGGCTAGTGCGTTAAAAAGATGAAACTCTAACAATCTGAGCAAAGGATCATTAGCATTCTATAATCCTTCTTTTAATTCTTTATATGAATGCGAACTGATCGAGCTAGGCTTGGGCTTTAGGAAATTTCTATTAGGTTAGGCCTGGGTTGGTTATACATAGCCCAACTTCGGGCTAGGCTCAGCCCAGCCAGAGGCCTTCAGCCATCTAATTTATCCTCAGCAACTTGACCCAACCTATGCCCACCCATATGGAGTATTAAAGCTCATGGTGGACCTAGCCAAGGCCTTGGGCTATGTTTTTTATCCTGAGCCCGACCTGACCCGGCTTATGCCCACTCCTATGGAGTACTAAGACTTATGGGGAATCACATGTGACAAGTCCCGAAGCATCACCAAGAAATCAAAGGGCTACTACATAGCCTTCAACTACAGAAATGAAGTTATGATGAAATACCACCTTCGACTACAAAAATAAAGTTATGATGAAATACCACCATGCCAGAGCATTGAAAAGCATATAGCTCTCCTTGAAAAGGTACACCTTTAAGTGCCCCACCTCCCAACCCATTCAACCTAAAGGGTGAATCGAACAGCCCATATTAGTTGAGATCTATCCAACCAAGAGCCTATTATAAGTTTTACTCGAAAGAACTCTTCTTGCTAAGCAAGAAAAGGAAGTTCATTCTGCCAAAAAACTAGCCTATTTGGAATAACTTTACTAGGAAGAAAGAGAAAGCAAGTCACTAGAAAAAGCTGCTTGGAAGACCTTATTTTGTAGATCAGGAGAAGTATTCCACTCTACTATAGAACCGATCTATCTCTAAGAACTCTAATCAAGAAAAAGAGAGCAATCTATTAAAAGAGGTTGCTGGAAAGAAATCTCTTCACTAATCAAGAAAAGGAGGGTTTGCTCCACCTAAGAGCCAACTTTCCTGAAAAAACTTTACTTAGGAGAAAAGAGTAAGCCACCAAAAGAAGCTGATTAAAAGAACTCTCCTTGCTGAGCAAAAGAAGGTTTACTCCACTAGAGAACTAGCTTTCCTGGAAGAACTTTATTTAGAAGAAAAAGAATATCAACTCCAAAAAGAAGCTATTTGGAAGAACTCTTTTTACTGAGTAAAAGAAAGAGGTCTGATCTGCTAAAGAGATAGCTTACCTGAAAGAACTCTACTCAAGAGAAAGCAAGGGTAGACCATCTAAAAACTATTGAAAGAATTCTTCTTACCGAGAGAAGGAAGCTTACTCTAACTGGGAGCCAACTTATCTAAAAAACTCTACTCAAGAAAAAAGAAAGAGCAGATACCAAAAGACTGCTTGAGAAAAGTCATCCCAGGAAAAAAAGAGCGTCGGTTCAGCTATCGGGTGCAACCCATGGATCCAACCAAGTTTGAAGACTTGGCATGTTTGCCTTACTTTAGAAGCAACAAAAAAGTCCATTCAAGCAAGTCGACATGGATGTGGTTCGTGGGATGAACAAACCATCAAATAGTAGAAGGAAGTGGTGTTAGCCTAATCAGAACCATATTGAATCAACATTGAGGTTCAACTGAAGCATTCCCCATAAGACAAAGTATATCAAAGGACCACCTCAAAAAAGAAAAAATGTACCTTTTCACTAATCTCAAAAATGAAGTTCTTATAATATCAAAAAAATGGGTTGGGGGGGGGGGGGGGGGGGGTGCGAAGGACAAGCGATACAAAACAATGTTTAAGAAAGGCTCTTATTAGGAGGCATGCCTAGCCCTAACCCTTGGAACATTTATGGAACCTTATCTCTAGCATCACCATCCATTACATTGGCTGCCAAAGGTGGAACTCCCTCATTCAAACTTGGCTCTATTATTGAGGTGACAGTTAGTGACCCTCCATGGGTTGGCTAATTGTTGGTTTGATAACCCTAGCCTTAGTTAGGGGGTGTCACTCATGGCCATCGAAGTAACATGGCTAGAAGCATCATCATTGCCAGCCTCTTCCTCCTTTGCCACTTCCTTAAATGAAAGATCACGGCTGGGATACTTAACCAATATCCCTATCATTATGTCCTTTTGGGACACATTATAGGCTTTGGCCATGTAGTTTAGCAGGATCAACTGAAACTCATCTGATGCCTTGAATGCTTCAGCTACCTTCTTCATGGCCTTCTCAGCAATGAATCATCGTTCCTCCACATGGGCTGCTTCTAGAGTGGCTATGATTGTCCTGTTCTTAGCTGCCTAAAATTTCACATCCAACTCAACCGTTCTCATTTGACTTTAGCCTTGTGCATGTCAGCTTTTGCTAACAGTGTCAATTTCTTTACCATTTTCCTCTCTAATTCCTTCACCCAGGCCTCGAACTCCACCTTGATCCTCTCCTCTGCTTTATAGGATGACTTGATGCACTTCTTGCACCCCTCTAGCTCCTTTAGAATTTAGTTTAGCTAAGCATTATTTTGAAGAAACCTCTTCATGAGAATTTGCATGTTCTATATAGAGTGGACGGTGTATGAAAAGGTGGTTGTTATCAGCTCTCAATTGATGAGATCCTTAAGAAACTCCTGAAACAAGGGTAGCATGACTTTATAGTAAGGAGGTAGGTTGAAAGTATGTCGCCTGAAAACCCCTTACTAGGTTTGAACAGTGCAGGCAAGTACAAAGATAGCCAATAAACCTAGTGTTGGAGGTATGGCTTAAGGCCACAGGAGGACTTAGAATTATAAAAGCTGACCTGATGAGCTTGGGGTTGGGGATGATTGCCCAAAAGCAAAATGAGAAACCCCTAAGTCCATGGAATGACCAAATATTGTGCGGAAGAAGATGAAGTTGGTTCTGAAGGACAATTATCTTTGAAGTATTGAAGGGCACCCCCATAAGAAGTGCCTTCCTCTCTAGCACTGGAAGTGCATGAATGGATCATCTCTTTGGTATACTAGATCATCTCTTTGGCATACAAGATGGCTTTCCTCTAGCAAGCTCCTATCTTCGCCGCTTATCATAGCACGATCTTCAAGTTCCACTGTTAAGGTGTAGGTAGTCTATCCCTATAAGAATAAACCCAATGATCAATATATTTGCAAAATAAGACCAACAACTGAGAGATGAATTGTAACTTCACACCCTAGGACTCTTAGGTTGATCATGATCCTCCAAATAGAGGGGTGCCTAAACCCGCCAGTGCTAAACTTGGCTCTTCGAGAAGTTTGAGGGTCTCTTGATGGCTGTATTTGCACAAGGTGGAGACTACAACCCTCTCCCCAGTACTAAGGTGAGGTGGTTCCATCTATCTCTCCAATGACTCCGATAACACCCAGTGAGCATGATCTAATCTGGGCTACAAAGCATAGAAAAACTTATTCTTCTATCCATAGATGGAAAAAGGAAGATCAAAAGTAAAAAGAAGTGAAAAGCTCTTCCCAAAACAGAGGTTATACTACTCTTGACTAGTCAGATAGTACTTCAAGAGAAAGCAAGACCGGAAGATAGAAGGGTTTGACAAACTCATACCTGCAATACCTTAACAAAACAATATATCCCACTAGGAAGCATCGAAATTTAGGATCGGTTGGAATAGAGAAATTCCAAACTCTTGGCAATCCCTCAAAAAGGACCTAGATAGGGAGTCTAAGCTTAAAAAAAATTGCATTTATATAAACACTCAAGTACCTTGGGAGAGGTTTGTAAGCCAAGTTCTGCTTTAATGGCGTTGTAAAGATTACTTCCAAAAGAATCCTATACTACTTAGTAAGTTATATGAAATGGTCCTTAAAAATCGAGGAAGGCTTGTCCAAAGCCCCAAGGGAATGATAAAAGCACTCTATGATGAGAGAAACAAGGACGTACCTAAGATGAGGTGAGTATTAAGAAGAAGAGGGAATGAAAGATTTAGAGCATTGGGCTAAGCACCAAAAAGAAAGAAATCAAAATAGAAGAAGAAAGATGACTTGGCAGCCTTTAAAGAAAAGGGAGGAGCGCAACTATTGTGGATTGGTGAATCATATGAATGGATTTGTCCCTTCAACAAACATGATATGATCTCATAGGAAAAAAGAAGGGTACATGAAGATCAAACTGTCTGGATGCCTTGGGAAATGATACATACCCAAGCATATTGAATGCTACCCAATCATTACATTGATGCCATGCTCAAGAATCGAGGAAGCATCAGTATGATAATGTGACTATGCGCAACATTTGAAGGGCTCAGGCATCCTTCCTAATAGACATGGGAATCTTAAAGAAAGGTGGCCCAATGCCCTCCCAGTCTAGAGTTCCAACCTCAACGGATCAGCATGATAGAGTCAGCCCACTTAGTGAAAAGACTTTTAGCTTAAGAACCTATCTCCTACCTCAAGTGCAAAGCCATCCAACAAAATGGAAGGACTTGCATTCGTCTTCTATCCTTACAAAGGCTCTACTTAGATATAGGGACCTTCTTTGCTAGACTCACTACCTCTTCATTATCTTCATCATCATCACTGTTAGTGTATGGAATCCCATTGCTGAATCACAACACTAACAAAAGACTTTCTTCTTTTTCTTTTATTACAACAAACCTAAAAAAAGTATATATTTTCTAAGTCCAATAGTTTGTTAGCAAGAGAATTTTATTTCTGTTTGAAAGATATTATTATCGTCATTTTAAATAAATAAAATGAAAAGAGCAAAAGAAAAAGTAAAAGGTTTGTACATTTATCTTTAAGAATAAAGAGCAGAAAAATCATAAAGAATAGTATTGAGTGCGATTGTTAATCTTTTTCCCAATTATCATAAGATCTTGGATTCTAGTGATAAATCAATATAGTATCAAATGGTATCAAATCTCAAGTTTCTTAAATATCACAAGTTCAAATAATCTTCACGCGATCTCAACTTTGATTGAATCTATATTGCATGATCCAACACACATGCAGGAGACATTAAGACGTGTGTCTATATGTTATTGATCATTTTTTTTATTATTTTTATGAACTTAAGTTAACAAATCCTAATTTTATCATATGGAAGGAAGATGACGGAAAGATATAAACAACTATTTTACAAGAAGAAGGTGAAATGATGAGTTGTATATCAATTTTGATTTAGACGTACAACAATAAAAAATATCCTATTTACTCAATTTGTTTGAGAAAAATAAAAAGAAGGTGCCGTAAGCGTGCGCTTGCGTGCACATTTGTATACGCATGCATGATTGCATGCCGTCGAAGGAAGAGAGGGGGGGGGGGGGGGGGGGGATGGGATGGGTGGTTTGAACAACATCGCTTGTAGGTTTTTTTATTATTTACGATGGAAGGAAATAAATCCTTCCACAAACATGGCAGTGGGAGGCATTGCAACAAATCGTGGAATTCCGTAAGGTTTAAAAAATACAAGAAAGAATTGGAGAAAACAAAAAATGCAACCATCTAAGTTATAAAAAAAAATTGGTGAGAAAAATCCTTCAACAATAGATGAATACAGTATATGGAATTATATCTTCCCCTCTGCATGACCTGCTACGAAATTGAACCAATAACCCATTAATTGGCTAACTACAGTTCAATCACCGTAACAATATTAAAATATTTTTAAAATTAAGTTTAAACGTATTCAAAACTTGTACAAGTTATAAAATATGCTCATTGAAATATATTTTTATATTTTATATTTTCATATTTTTTATAAAAAATTAACTCTTTTTTGGATTAAAAATAATAAATGAATAATTTCATTTTATTTTTTATGATATTTCAAAACTATTATATTTAAAATATTTAAAATACCAACAGCTTCAATATATCCCTATATTTGTATATAATTTTTTATTACATGCTATTTAAACTATAGATTACATTTAAAAGTGATAGTGGCTTTTAGTATATAAGTTTTTACTATTTTATATCGTATATTTTTCTTAAAATAAATTACATTTTTATTATGTTTTTTATATAAAATTTGGTCAAAATAATAATCAAGACTCTTGACCACATTAGCAAGAAAGATTTTAAAAAAATCTGACCTATCAATAAAATAAAGATGAGCTACAAACTAATACCTGATAATTCATTATAAATATATTGCAAAGTATCATTTCATGATAATTTTAAAAATATTACAAAAAATAAGATGATAGATTCTAATTTTTAGTAATTTATCACAAACATTGGAAGAAGTATTATTTTTTGTTATTTTTAAAATTCTACTAAAATAATGTCATGGATTCTATGATTTCAGTAATTTATTATAAATATGATGCAAAAGTGTGGTTTCTTGATTTTTTTTTTAAATGGCAATTTAGTATAAATACAAGCAAAGTATTATTTTTTGGTATTTTTAAAATAATATTACAATAATATCATGGATTCCATAACTTCTTCTGATCAATTGGGTGACAAATTAGTAAAAAGATGATGAGATTGTGCTTACTTGTTGCCAAAGATACAAAAAGTGAAAAAAAAAATAATGCGATATATTAGTTGCCAATGCTGTGATATATATAAGAGAAGCAAAAGTTAATGGATGTGGTGAAGGCAAAAAAAATTCTTCTACATCTCTTATATTGGAGGAGAGGGGACTGCCCGTTTTGATGCAGCTCATTTTGAGAAAAGGAGGAATGTCATTAGACTTGAGCCTTAACTCTTAGGTAGGGATTTAAAAAAGAGAAGAGATTCACTTTCAAAACATTAAAAAGGCTGATGTTTTTTCAAAGAAGAGGAGGAAAGAAGTGGAGTTGGTGAAGAGCGTCCACCATCTTTTGTTGGTTTTTAAAAGTAGAAGAGAAAGTTTTGCTTGGTCTGATGAAAATCCATATTATAACTAGAAAGATAGAAAGTGTAAAGAGGGTAAGTTAGATTTTTGGCTTCTAAATTAATGCACCAAGGTAGGCACATGAAATCACCTCTACATCTCTCCAAGACATCAGGAAGAGGCATGAAGCAAACTTAACAAAGCAAGAAAGGCGTGAGTTCTGTTTATCGTTTAGCATATACCGGATAAAAGTGGGAAACGACGAAATATGGTTGGTCAAATACGTTAGGGAAACAGCACTCCAAAATTCAAAAAGAGAGCCCCCTTTTAAATGGAGAATGGGTTCAAAAACTCGAACAAGGATGACAAATGTAATTGAATAAAAGAGGCTGATCATATTTGTAATTGATTCATTATCGGACTTCTTATAATTTGTGAATACAACTTTCTTTCCCTTTTTTTTTTTTTTTCTTTTCTTGTTCCATTAAAAGGGATCCATAAATGATGGTATGGGTATGCCATACCTTTAATATCAGCGGTCATAATGCTAAACAATTACATCAAAAAATCCATTCTTTAAGTATAATTAAATGGTGCTGCATTTTGTTTTTGCAAGAAATTCAGTAGCTTGATTGCATTTAACAAGACGATACAACTTTCTACCTATTCAACTTTGTATTCTGAAACCCTAATCCAACATTTTTTTTAAAAAAAAATTGTAAATATTCAAAACTTACTTGATTTCTTAATTTGAGTCACATCTCTTTACCCTAGAAAATAGAATAAAGAATATATTGTTAAGAATTTATTTATTTAGTTATATAAAATTTTTGAGATTTGGAAATTAGGATGGGAGGAAGTCCGGCTAAATTGTGTTTTTGGTAACAGTGGGAGGTCAAAGACACCAAGGAAAACTAACAGTTAACATCTAGCAGAAGAAATAGACAAAGAATCATGAATTAGTAGCAAAGATAATTCATGTGGAATGGAAGAACAACGATATGGTCTTCATTGGAGTTACGGCCTGCCATCCAATCCACTGCAGAAATCCCTTCATGAAATATTCAGTAGCTTTGAAGAAGCTTGTGGATCAAGTAGCCCTTAATTAGCATATCACTGAGAAGAGGATGCAGATGATATGTACTGGTGGAAGATTGTTAATCCGCCAGTGAATAGTAGCCGAATCCCTTTAACCTAAATAACTTGAGGATACAAACACAGATATACATACATTCATGCATAAACGCATGCACACACACGTGAACGTGTGCATGTCTTTGTCATTAGACCATTCCAAGCTGCCCTGAGTTCTGAAGCAGATTAATGTTTTATTGATGTGTTGAAGTCGACCTTAACCACATCAAGGGGAGGGGGTAGCCAAGAAAGAAGGATTGGTTTGCTGGGAGGGGCTCACAGTGCCACTGGTACCCACTGCCATGTTCTAGTGCCAGTCCAAGAAGACACCTTCAGAAATTCGGCAGCCATCCAGTGAGCTCGGTCAGCAACTTTGGACTGATTCGTGGCCTTGGATTCAGAAAATCGCAAGTTCCGAGCATTCCACAGCAACCGAACAGTGTGGCATGTCATCTCTTTCTTGGTACCGATCAGTGCAAAGCGATGGATGGATAGAAGATGATGAAGGGAAATAAAGTTTGTAGGTGTACCGTAGTTTGCTGCAAGATAAACAAATGTAGACTTACCACCTGACACTGAACTAAAGTATGGTCGCCATCCTCTTCAATCTGATAGCGAACATTACAATTAATTGATTGAAGATTACTAGAGAGAAAAATTAAAGGGGATTTTCAAGGCAAACATTTCCATACTCCGTTCCACCAAAATAATTTAACTCTATGGGTAGCATTAATATTCCATGAAAAATTGTAATCATCTGTGTAACCATGCGGAGAGCAAAAAAACATTGTAAACATCATGGACTTTGAGCTTCCGGGAGCCAGTTTTGCTCCGTACTAATATGTCATTACACTCTGGAGGAGAAGTCAGGGTACATGAATTACCTTCAAGTGTGGAAGATGACTTTGTTTCCATGGCATGGCTTCTCGTATTCCAGCACCACCAAGCAGAGGAAGGCTACCAAAATCTCCTTCTTGATTCATGCTCGTACTACCGTTCGCTTCTTTGGTGGTGGGATGCAGAGGCCTTTCGCCAGAAAAAAGTTTTTTTTTTCCTTCTTCATTCATATATTTGATTGTTTTCTGACCTTGAAATATTATTAGAGGCTGGTTTACTATGGAAGCTATTTTCAAAAACCAATTCAACTACTATGGCCTATGAGGGCGCTGATCTGTTCAAACTCAAATCATCTGCCAACACATTCTATTTCAGGTGTCTGAGGACTGATAACTTGATCAGCCCATTCATCTGGCAGCCATGCAGTAATTATGGGAATGTTCTGTTCTCACTGATGAGTAATAAAATGCAAGACATTAGAATTCTCATCACAAATAGCTATATTTATAGCAATTGCTCGTCTATCAAGGGATTGTTTCGTTGCTTGCACCTTGATTTTATTCAATTCAATTATAAGCTGCAGTTCAACTGCTTATACTTGGAATTGTAGTTGTAGAAAGGGGTCTTATTTGATTATCTATAATCAAAAATTGCAAATAAAATTAGAGCTGTTCGGTTGTTTGATGTATAAAGAGTTGATTATCCTGTGTTTGAGTTGATAAGATCATCCTGGAAAACAATGGGCCCTTCATATTTTTTATTGCATTATAATATTTATCATATTACGTTACCATGAGAGCAACATAAGAATAATTACTGTATTAATTATATAAATATAAAATCATTTGATATTATAATAACTAGACATATTATTTATCATATGCTTTATACTAACTAATAATTATTATATGTTATTTATTATGTACAATTCTAGCTCTTGTTATAATATTATATAGATTATAATTTCATAATATTCTATAATAACAATGTCATCATAACATTTTTATAATATATAATATATATTGCATATTATCATATATTATCATAATATTATTAATACTATATTTTACCACCATTATAATTGTAATATCATGTTATACAATAATATTATAATGGAACAATATAACATTATAACAACATAATAATGATATAATTAGTGCAATAATATTATATAATAGCAATATATTATGATATTACAATATAATAATTTAATACAATACCAAATATTATTATTATATTATTAAGATATAATAACATATTATAATATTGCTGATTATATAAGAATATGATATTACTATTACTATTATAAAATATACTAATAATATAATATTATAGCATATTATAATTACAAGGATTTTCGTGAAGAAGAAGGGAACGACTTGAGCTGTGATAGGACTCCTTCCGGACTTACTCAATTACAAGATTTCTCGTTCCGGATTCATGTCCCCATCAAAAGATTTAAAAAGTTTTTCCAATCTATCGAGGATACTGTTGGGACAGCAAAATTAGAGATAAGATATAAGGGGTAGAAGAATTAAACGCTCAGCTTGTGACAAATGCCTCCATTGCCAACTATCGAGTCACATCAAATGGAGTTGGAGTCAGAAAGATGCAGCCTTTACCCGGACATAGGAGTACCGAGATAGCACCAAGTACCTGATTTCACTATCGTAACCAGCAGAGAACTAATTTGTCTTTGGGTTTCAGCCATAGTTCCAGTGCTAAACTGCTCAAGGGACCTACCAACATTCAAATTTTGCCGGGATGCAACACAACAGGAGGTCATGGTCCTTAGCAGCTCTGAAGCATTATGCTAAGCCCATTTAAACCTGTCACAAGCTCTTTCTACATCAGTTTAATGATCATCAGATCTCTAGTGATAGATGTCCCCTCTATGAAATGCATAAAAGCTCATGTGCAATCATCTCATTACCAGTTATGTTTCTGTCTCGCAAGAACCTCTTTTTCTATAGCCACCAGCCTAGGTAGAATCCCTTTCTTAAGGTTGACTCGGATTTTTACCTCAATGTTGTAGCTTATTATATAGAGTAATTGGCCTATATTCTTTGAACTCCGGAGGTGTTGTCTTCAAGCTGCTACTTTATCCGTTTTGCTAATCTGTGAAAAAACCTTATACAATTGGAACCATTTGCACTAGGGTCTCAATCAGCAGCTGATCATGAATTGCTTCTTTTCTAATGGTCAGTTCTTTCATGTCCAATGTTGTGCTCATATTCTTAACTTAATTCTACAAGAGGGATTAAAGGAGATAGATGATGCAATACTTAAGATTTGTGAAAGTATTAAATATGTTAGAGGCTCACAAGTTAGAAAACAAAAACTTTTAGTATGTCTTAAACAAGTTTCTTTGGATAGTAGAAAAGACTTAAAATGTCCCTATAAGGTGAAATTCAACTTTTTTTTATGTTTGAAAGTATCCTTTTATATCATCGTACTTTTTTTCATTTATAATTAAGTGATTCTAATTATAAGCATTGCCCATCCAAGGAGGAGTGGATTAGAGTAGAAAAGATTTGTAAGCTTTTGAGTGTGATTTATCATACCACTTTAATATTCCCAAAGGTTAAGTATCCTACATCAAACTTGTATTTTCCTTAAGTTTTTATGATTGAGCTTATTTTGAAAGAACAAATGCAAAGCATAGATCCTTTTATGCAAAAAATGGCATAGCATATGTATTCAAAGTTTGAAAAGTATTGGTCTCAACATAGCTTAATTTTAGCCATGACAGTTATTTTGGATCCTCGATATAAGATACAATTTGTAGAGTTTTGTTACATAAAGTTATATAGAAATAGTTTAGCTGAGAGCTTACACGACATTCGTGATCAAATGTTCTCTCTTTTTAACCAATATATGCTCGATTCCTCTAAAGCCTCAAGCGCTAGCACATCAAATCCAACATACGTAAAGTTAGCCATTTCTAATGAGGCTCATAAGACATTTGGAAAAATAGAAGTTTTAAAGGTAATGCAACATTTTTAAGAAAATTATCATATGCATTGTATTTAAACATTCTCTTTTTTGTGAAAGATAATCTAATTTGTTTCAATATTGTAGGAATTTGATATATTTAAAAGTTTTGAATTTATAACTGTTGTTTAGAAGTCACAATTAGAATTATACTTGGATAAGCCAAAAGTGAATAGAAAGATAAAGTTGGATATTCTTGAATTTTGGAAAGCCAATCAATTTCGATATCCGAGCTTTCTTTTATGGGACATGATATCCTAAGTATTCCCATATCCATTGTAGCTTCTGAATCCACTTTTAGTATTGAGAGAGGGTTCTTGATAATTATCGTGTTTGCTAACATTAAATATTGTGGAGGCATTAATTTGCACTTGAGATTGGGTGTTTGGAAAAAAAGGTATATATTTTATGACATTGATTACATTTATTATTACTAATTATTCTATTAACTATTATTAGTTTTTATAATATTTCATTCTAGATATTTTGGAATCCGATTTAGAGGACTCTGTAGAAGATGTCATGAATTCAAGTCCTAACAATGAAGCCCAAACAACTCAATGCTTGAAGAGATCTTCTAGTTAATTTTTTTTCTTTCTTTCATACTTTGTTCTTTGCTAACTATTTTAATTTTTTACTTATAGGTTCTCCTAAATTTGAGGACTTCAAGTTGAAGAATTTTGGGATTGGAAATAAAAATTAGTTGTTTCTTTGATATGGGGTGGTGATTTGATGGTCTTATGGACTTTTATTCATGATTTCTCATTAATACAATGATACTTTGATGGTTTTAAGTACTTAACTATGAATTTTGAAACATGGTCGACTTTGAATTTGATGTTGGTTATTAGTTATTATGTGGTTATCATTGTTGGTTGCTGCATTGAGGTTGGTTCATATCATGTTTGACTTAAAAATTAACTTGATTTTTTAATAATGCAAGAATATCTTAGCTAAGCTCTATTATATTTTTTCAAATGATTTGAGGGTCGTTTTGTTGGAAATTAATATTGCTTAATATCTACAATGAGGTGGTAAAGCAAGCTTTACACTTAACTACTGAACTTTTTTTTAGATCCATTGAAGATTCTTCAAGCACAAATACGAGGGATTATGGCAACCGTGGCATTGTCACTGGGAGGCCCTCTCTTTGTAATGTATGTATTAAAGGTTATTTTGATGGATTTATGAAAAAAAAATAAAGCAAGTTTTAGTTAGTTTGTTTATGCCGAGGGGAGGTAATTACATCATTACTAAGTTCTTTTGGATGAGTATTTGGATGCTGAGCCTATATTGGGAATTTGGAATTGGGGCAGTTGTGACATGAGTTGTTATTTTTTTAAGTAAGGGCATTACTAACTTATTGTTACTTAGAGGCCCCCTTCCCTATATTCCTTTGATGTATTGAAGGTAATAAATAATATCCCAAATGATGTGATGAGGCAAGCTTTACAATTTACTGCTAATGTTTTTGGGTCCATTGAAGCATATGTACTCTGGTTAAGATTAAGATGTTACGAGTATATGTGAATAACTAGCTATATAAAAGTTATATATATATTTTTCATTGTAAATAATGGGGTTGTTGTTTGATTACATAAAGTATGTTATAAAAATTAATGTCATGGTCATATATAGCAGTTATATGCAAACTAATAATTCGAACTAAAACCAAAACAAATTTCTTACTCATTGGCTTGGTTCGATTTATTAGTACTATCAATTCAATTTTGATTTTGATTTTAATAAATTGATTCAAACCCATTTGATTCTCTAGATATCTTTAAGCCAATCTAATTTGATCCCTATACTCTTCCATCTTGACTAATAATCAATCCCTCGTGAGCCAAACTCTAACTAGGGATGACAATGAGGAGGCAGGGCTAAAAACCTTGTTTATCTCCGTCTCATTCATGTAAATAAAAATTTTTTTACTCTCTTTTTAGCTTTTATGAAATAATAAATTTTCATCTTGTTTTTGTTTCTATCTCTAACGCTTTCATTCCTACTTCGTTCTTAATGATATATATATATATATAAAATAAAATATATAAAATTGATAATATAGTTTAAAATTTTGAAACAACGACAGTGAATGATGATTAGTGTTGAAAAAAATATTATAATATTTAAAAAGTACAGATCAGCAGGATATGAGTAGAATAGGATGGGACGGGATGATGGTATCCTTTGTTCCTTTCTCCACGGCGGAGGCGATAAGAATCTCCGCTTTCATTTCCATTCCTGAATAAGGTGGGAAGTGAAGCAGGATGAGAACGTTCTTTCCGGGTTGGAATTAGAATCTTTAAACTCTGGCAAAGATGGGAAAGCGTTAATCAAAGCATCAAACGAGAATAAAAAACATAAAAAGGGTACCCGCGATCGCCCGGATTCGGTGGCGTCGTCCGTGTTCAACCTTCCATGCTGCAAAATAAAACCCTCGCTGCGCAAGTGTCGTACCCATTACCATAACTCCCTCAGGTGGTGATGGCAGACCAACTGCCGGCGCCGCCGCCACTGGACCTCGGCGACCTGAGGGCCGTCGCCGTCCTCGGCCGCGGTTCCAAGGGCATCGTCTTCCGCGTCCGCACCCGCTCCTCCCCCGAGGCCCTCGCGCTCAAGGCCATCTCCCGCTCTTCCATCGAGCGCAAGAATACCGCTGACGCCTACCGCCGAGTCTGGTTCGAGCGCGACGCCCTCCTCAACCTACACCATCCCTTACTCCCCTCCCTCCGCGGCGTCGTCTCCACAGACAAGATCGTCGCCTTCGTCATCCCGCACTGCTCCGGCGGCGATCTCAATGCTCTCCGCTGGCGCCAGACGGAGCAGATGTTCTCCGACGATGTCATCCGGTGAGATTCCCCACTCTCCATCTCCCAGTCTTCAAATATAACCAATTTCTTCTGAAATTTTTTCCCAATTCTTAACTTAAATCTGGTGCTATTTTGATTTGATCTCCCTTAGATTCTACGCGGCGGAGCTGGTGCTCGCGCTTGAGTACCTGCACGGATTGGGGATCGTCTACAGAGATCTGAAGCCCGAGAACGTTTTGATCCAAGAGAACGGCCATCTGATGCTCATCGACTTCGACTTCTCCACCAAGCTCCCGGCAAGATCGTCGGAGCCTGGTAAACTCCCCACTGAGAAATCCGACCCCCACCGCCACCGCGATCCTCCCCCATCGCCACCTCGCAGAAAGAAGAAGCGCTTCCCGCTCTGCTTCTTCTGCAATTCCGGCGTGTCGCGGGAGCGCTCCGACTCACCGAAGGACTCATCCTCCACCGGCAGCAAGTCGACCCCCGTGTCGTCGACTTCGGGGAAGTCGAACTCGTTCGTAGGGACGGAGGAGTACGTGGCGCCGGAGATTATCCGGGGGGACGGCCATGATTTCGCCGTCGACTGGTGGAGCCTCGGCATCGTCCTGTACGAGATGCTCTACGGCCGGACGCCTTTCCGAGGGCGAAACCGGAATGAAACGTTCCACCGGATCCTGACGAGGGAGCCAGAGCTGACGGGAGACAAAACGCCGTTACGAGATTTGATACGCCGTCTCCTCGAGAAAGACCCTGAGAAACGAATGTCGTGTGACGATATCAAGCGGCACGAATATTTCAGAGGTGTAGATTGGAAATTAGTTCTTCAAATATTACGGCCCCCATTTATTCCCATGGAGGTAGATTGGGAAAAAGAAAATACCGAGGAAAATAATCCCATAGACATGGAGGAGTTCGTACAACGGATATTTGATGGTGTTAGTACAAAAGTTGATGTTAATTAAAAAGCTGATGAAGATGTCGCGAGGGAGAAAATTTCGGATGGAGAGAAAGAGAAAAGATTAAAAGATTCTCTCCAAGCTTCTGATCTTTCTTTTTTCTTTTTTAATTATTTCTGATATTTAACCTTTCTTTACTCTGCCAAGAGATTATGATAAAAATAGCGGAGAGAAATATATATATATATAATATTTTAATATTTAGACAGTTGTTATTATTATTATTATTATTATTATCATATACAGTTAATTTATCTCTTATATATATATATATATATATTATTTTAAAATTTTTCTTCATTAATAGGGCCAATGCTTGTTATTGATTGAAAAAATAGCATTAATATTGGATGCGTCTACAATGTACGCAAAATCAAGCATAAATAATATTGCTTTTGGGTGCATTCTACCATGCTGGCGTGGTACTTGCCTTGCTCTTAAAGGAAATCGTGTCTATGAACTCACAAGCAAGTCCCTACTAGATCTTGAGTGTAGACTTAGAATTAATTCGTGCATGCATTGGAATTTAGCTTGGATGATTTGGAAATATATTTTGTACATGCGTGCAGTTCTATCATGCTTTTTTATTATATTTGATGCATGCATGAAAGATGGTAAGAAAACAGTCAGGATTGCTTAATGCCATTTTATGTTTTCTAATTCATTCTCTAAGTTGAGTAGTTGGTCGATGATCCTAAAGTTTAGCCTTTTTTTTAATTTTTTTGATGGAAGGAATCTGTATGGCATGGATTGTATTGCAAAATGTTATAAATGTCTAAATGACTGCTGAGTACTTTATTTTGAACATAAATATCTATTATTTATTTATAATTTATAACAGTATGGATATTAATAACTGCAGCGATTCATATCTCTATGGTGGTCATTCAGCCAAGCACCATAAATTCATGCTCATAATTTAGATTAAATAAATAACTTTCTTGAGTCCTGAAATATTTTCTTTAATTGCCATCAAATGCTAGATTTCTTTGACTGATAAAACTTGAGTGCCACATCTTGTATGCATGCCCTTCGAAAATTAAAATATATATATATATATAGAGCATATTATATTGTACCTAATTTTTATTCTTTTTGGACTATACATGCTCAAACTAGTTGGATTATAGGTGTTGGACTACCTTAGAGAATGGTCCATGAAAGCAGGATGCCGTAGGTCGTGACGGAATTTAATTCACCCTGTAAATGTCAAAGCTTCAAAGTTTGGCACGCATCTCCACACCTTGCAGCGTTCATGCATCCGTTCTCTATCATTTATTGTGCGTACTTTTTCCTACTCATTGAAGCCTCTTAGTAGAAAGGATCTACGTTGCCATAGGGCTTACAATAATATGCAATCATCGCCATCCTGCTTCTCTACATGTGCATTGCATGGGCATCGGTCGACCAATTGTTATCACATTATTGTAGGTGGACCACCTTTCTTCACTCAATCGTATAAATCTTAACATAAAACTGTGATACAATTGATGTGTAATTTTGATATTCCTCCTCTCGCTATAAAAAGAGTTTTATATCAGTTATATAACCACTTGTGTTGCTTTAATATTTCTCGGACGGTAAGCCAGAAAAATAGGTGGAAGGGAGACATGATAGGTTCGATTACTAAATGTGTTTTGACAAGCGTGCACCTTGTATTTATTAGTTAGATGTAGAAGAGTCAAACTTGATAAGGTTGGGTTTGATGGTGTTTGGTGAAAGTTTATGTATCCACATCTTTCATTTATAGCGGTACAACCCTAATCAAGTTATGTCAACCCCTTCATCGGGTATTGTGATACAACCCTAATCAAGTTATGTCAACACCTACACTGGGTATTGTGATGCAAATTATATAAACAATCTTAAACATAGGCAATTGTGATTTTGTAACCATTTTAAATGAAGGCAAGTCCTCAGACCCAATGATGACGGCTGTTATTTGTTTCATAGTAGATGACAAATGGTAGGAGTGGTGCCATAAGGCCAATAATGATATCAATAAAGAGCACCTCACGATATTCATAAGATTTTTAAAAAATAATATTATTTTTTTTCAATTTTTTATAGCAAGATTTAAATTTTTTTAATGAATTTTATTAAAAAATTTACTTGAAAATTGATTTTACATGAGAATGATATATTGTTTAATTTTATAATAAGGTTCACATTTAATCTCTTTTGAACTAAAATCCCCTTATATTTTATTGAATATTTTTGCATATATATAGTGGCCAGGACATATCTAATTATAAAAATTAAAGTTAAGCCAATGAAATGTTGGAGTTCCGTAGAGAAAGGAAGGTAGATAGTAAAAGAAGGAATGGTGGTATTGATAAAGTTGAGGCATAGCTTATGAATGAGTATAGTATCCTAAATGGTAGTAGAGAGATTGAAGTGGAGTTAAAGATTTACAATTGATAAAGGAGCTACAAAAAAAGAGGGTGGCATTTGTGAAGAGGCTAAACTAGTGGGAGCAAGGTTTGGAGAGAAAGGTAGTATTTTAGTAGCTCGAGAAAAGGTTGATCTTTGTAGAGAGAAAGAGGAGGAGATAGATAGGGCGACTAGCAAGGATGGGAAGGAAGAAAAGCACATTAGGGAGGGGTAGGTGGGAGGGAGGAGGGAGGTTGTCGATAAGATGAAGTAGATGTTAGGGCCACTAAAGAGGATAGGGATATCAATCAAGGAGCACATATTCTAGTAGTCATGGTAAAAAAAGATGTGGAGGTGATGATAAGTTTTGGAGGACATACCACTCGCATTAATATGCATGTACAGAATGATATACATAACCATAATTTTTGATTTATGGCATATTATATAAAGATAATCATATATCCCTTCATGAATGTATCTTTCTATTTTATCTCTCTTGCACCTACTAAGAGACTGATACAAGCACCTATGACCTTGATTCTAGGAAATACATCACTTGACACCTTATTCACTTCCCTATCGATAAGGGGAGGGAGAGGAGGAGGTCAATAGGGAGAGAAGTGGATGCTATGGATAATAAGAAAGGTGATGGTGTTTGTAAGGGGCTGTGCATGGCACTGGCCTGGGTATAGGAAGAAAAAGATATGGTAGTGGTGGACATGGTTGAATTTTTTTCTTGTTTTCTTAACACACTAGAGATAATTATGAATATTGAAAAAAGAAGATCTTCTTCTTGAATAATAAACTTTCTATAATTTGCTAGGGGATCAACATATTGGCTACTTTTCTCTTAGAGTCTTCTTCCTAGTAGCATGCTTCATCTAGATCTTTCAAGACTAATATTTGTTGTTACTAAAACAAAAGAGGATTTTTAAAGACTCCTCGCACCTAGATGTTATATGATAACATCAATGATAAAACATATGTACAATAGTTATATATCAAATATATATATATATAACAATGTATATATCTTATACTGGTTAAGCATCCTAAGGATAGGACTTAGTGTGACCAACGGTGTGTATCAAGTAGTATATTTTATGCATCAAAAACCGAGTAAATATGCATCAAAGTATTAAACATAATCATGAGCAAATAAATTATGCACTAGCAAATACTATATGTATCAAATTTAGTAATATATTTATCATTGAGCTGCAAGGTCATAGAAGTTTGTATTAGTATCTTGGTAGGTGAAGGGTAAGTGAAATAGAAAATACACTCTAAAATCGATATATATGTCACCATATTATGTACACACTGTGTATAACAGCGAAAACGATATATGATAAAACATATGTATAGTAGTTATATATCAAATATATATATATATAACAATGTATATATCTCATACTGGTTAAGCATCCTAAGGATAGGACTTAGTGTGACCAATGGTGTGTATCAAGTAGTATATTTTATGCATCAAAAACCGAGGAAATATGCATCAAAGTATTGAACATAATCATGAGCAAATAAATTATGCACTAGCAATACTATATGTATCAAATTTAGTAATATATTTATCACTGAGCTGCAAGGTCATAGATGTTTGTATTAGTATCTTGGTAGGTGAAAGGTAAGTGAAATAGAAAATACACTCTAAAACCGATATATGTGTCACCATATTATGTACATACTGTGTATAACAGTGAAAATGATATTTGTGTATTAGTTTCCATCGACATAAATGTAACTTCTTTATATGTGTGTTCATGCAGATGGCACGTCCTTAAGTATGAATTAACGATTATAGTATAGTCTCCATATATGCATGAACGAAGATAGTATATTCTCCCTCTGTGTATTATTATAGAAGATACATTCTCTACGTATATATCAATGCAAAATGTATATCCTCTTTTTGTCTATCATGCACATGGTACATCTTTCATGAGTATATCATTGCAGCTACCATGTTCTCCACAACTTATCACCAACTCTGCATCTTCTTTCCTTATTTGAGCCACCATCATTGTTGCCCCCTTTAGATGATATTGTCTTCTTCATTGGCCTAGATAACTGCTCCATCTTCATCCCTACCTCCATCAATGTCTCATTCTACTTCCCCATCCTCACTCCTACCTTGTCAACCCTCCTTCTCCTTTCCCTCTACTAAGGTCTATTTTTCCTAAAGTTGCAAGAACGCTACCTCACTTCCCCCTACCTGTCCAATTGCCTTAATCCCTTTATGATATTGTCTTCTTCATTGGCCTAGATAACTGCTCCATCTTCATCCCTACCTCCATCAATGTCTCATTCTACTTCCCCATCCTCACTCCTACCTTGTCAACCCTCCTTCTCCTTTCCCTCTACTAAGGTCTATTTTTCCTAAAGTTGCAAGAACGCTACCTCACTTCCCCCTACCTGTCCAATTGCCTTAATCCCTTTATGAGTGCTATTGCTCTACTCTATGACCTCTCACCAACCACACCTCATGTTTTGCCCCATCTTCCTGTTCTCTACTGCCTTGAGGATGCTAATGTTGCCCATAAGCCTTACCTCAACTTCATTGACATCACAATGCTCCTTTCCGTAGCATCCTCTCCTTTTGTGTTGGCCACCTACAACCTATTGAGATGACCTTAATTTTTATCAATGCATATTTTGTGGCTAGAATATAAAGGAAATACAATTTTAGACATATAGAAAGGTAACTTGTTCTAGAAGAAGCTCAAGATGAATAGAAGTGCAAAATTAAATAATATGTATTTTTCTTGCAAACTTGATCTTTGGGTGGATTTTTGTGGCAAAATTTATAATATGTTCTCTTGTGACACTGGATTTAATTTTTTGAGCCAAAATTTCAACTTAGGTATTATTTTGGCATTACTTCTAGCTTCCACATTTTAATATTTTTCTCAAAAACACAAAAATCAAGATATGAATGGTGTTTGGTAATTTCAATCTATTTCATAGTGGATCCCATATCATTGACCTTGCACAGTGGAACTCTAGGGGTCTACCGTCTCCTCTTGTCTAGACCAAAATAGTTCTAAGGGATGATAGTTTAGATGAACCAAAATGACCTAGAGGTTTAGAGCTACTTGTCTACTCTAGGGTGTTGCATCATATTGTTTCTCACAATATTATCCCTAGGGATGGCCATAGGGACCGTGTTACGTTTGTTGATATATATGTGTTATCCCATCTTATTGCAAATCCACCCTTTAATCTGCCTCACCTCATGTACCATCAAATGAAAGAAATCCCTAGTAAAAAGAATGTCTCCCTACCCTATAGACTTGCATTTACATTGATCTTTAGATACTTTGAGGTAGACCTTAGGTTTAAGGAGTGTCGCTCCAGTATGACTACTTCACCATGGAGTCCTTCATCAAGATGAGATTAGTTGTCCCCTATGGGATATCAAAAGAAGAGAATGCTAGATTTTTACATTGACGAGTAGTTGGCAACTGCTTTGCATGCTTTGCATGACTTTCCTATATTTGAGTCTGTCGGTCTTGAGGATGCTCCAGAGACTGTAGCCCCTAGTCTTTCAACAGTAGAGTCTAAGGGTGTGCATGGATCAGGTTAGGTTAGTTTAGCAATATTTTTAGACCAAACCGATTTGAATTAGTTTCTTAAAACTGAAAATGAAACCAAAACTGAAACCGAGCTGATTATTCCAGTAATTCGAACTAAACTGAACCAAGAAATTTAGTTTGGTTTCAGTTTTGTTTATCACGTTGCATGTATATACCTTAAATAACCATGAGATTGGTTTTCATAATAAATTTTATATAGTTCAATGGCAACCTAGTTATTTATAATGAAAAAGAACATAACTTTCACATAGTGTAATTATTCACACATGTATATAGTAACTCAATTTTAACTATAATACAAATAAAAATCCATATAATATATACACATGATTCAATTCAGTTTATATCATTTTTTAAAAATTTAAACTAAAACCGAATTAACTTTTTTGGTTTTAGAAATTTTTAAAACAAAACTAAATCGAGAGACAAAAAAACTAATTCAAACCTAATCAAAATCATGGTTCAGAACGGTTTTACGGTTTGGTCAATTTTCTTGCACACCATGCCAGAGTTCGATGCTTTCATGCCCAACAATCCTACTCAGCCTTCTATTGGATGGACTTTAAATGTAACTCCCCAAGCCCACCTACTAGCCTAATTAACCTGCTAATGAGCCGAGTCTACATGGCCTTAGAAACTTAAGTGAAAGTTAATTGGTAGTAGGCGAACTTGAGTTATAAGCACTTAAAACTTTTCTTTCTCATCCAATGTAGGACTATTTATAATACCCCAAAAGTAATTTTGCATCAGACGGAAAAAAAAAAGTTTGAATAGCTTATAATTCAAGTTCACCTATTATCAATTAACTTACACTTGAGTTTTTAAGGCCACATGGATCTAACCCATTAGTAGGTTTATTGGGCTAGCAGGTGGGCTAGAGCATTACAAATAGTATCAAAGTCGATCCAAATATGCGGAAGTTGGTGGGCATAAGAAAAGGGCTATCTATAAGATGGCGGTAGAATCCCGCTATGGTATGGAACCATCTTTACAATACTAAAAAAAAGTTTAAAATGCTTATAACTCAAGTTTACTTGCTATCAATTAACTTCCGCTTAAGTTTTTAAGGCCACATGGATCCGACCTACTAGCAGGTTAGTTGGACCAACATGTGGGCTTGAGGCGTTACACTAGATGAACTATATGATCTGATGAATTAGCTAAGAGTTCATCGGGATGGACTTGAGCAAGAGATGATGGATCTTAGATAGACTATGGAGCAGAAGATGAGTGAGATATAACTGAGCATCCAGGAAATCTCAGGACAGATGCAACAATTGCTTGTTCTTCTCCACCAAAGACTTCCTAGTTTCCTATGATTTCTTTTTGTTGGGTGTGTATTATTTTGGATATCGGGAGCTGATGCTACACCATGTTTCGATACTAATTGACTACTTTATGCTAATCTTGTTGATCTAACCTTGTGCTAGTACTATGTATTGATAGCACCACTTTCTTTCAGTATGCTCTCAATTTATACTTGGTAATGCAAAATGAGGAAGTAATGTGTGGAGTGATCATGAGTATGCATCTGATAACTTTATAAGCATGTAAATTGGTTATGGTCATTTTCTCGATACTTCTTGATAATGTAATTTTTTTTTTTTTTGTGATTTTGATGATTATGCCAATACTCTTCCAAAACTCTAGGTTTTGATCATTACTTTGAATGGAGCTTTTGATATCTCATTATGTAATGTTTGATCAATTATCTAAAAGCCAAATCTTATTTAAAAATGCCTAGATAAAGGGAAAGTAGAGTTTAAGAGGGAGTTCAATATTAAACTTTAGCATTCTTGATACTTGCATCAAAATTTCATAAACTTTAAGTATTAAAATACATGCATTGTCTTTTGCCACAGATCATGTCTTAATAACAATGCATACATATTTTTTATGTTTCGAAAAGGGAGAGAAAAATTATCGATTAATATTGATTAGCATATTGATTGAAGGTATACTTGTTGGATGACATGAATTGGAGCTAACTCTTGATTGAACAATAAGTGGTATCATTCATTTTGCCTATGAATGACCAATGGACATACAACAATTAGTATCATTATTTAGTGTCATAGTATATGTTGCTTAATGGTTATATCTTTTTGACACCTTGATGCATAATTTTGTCTAAGTCCTTAATTTTGAGCTCATGAATGCAACTATTGATATCATGATAAATATTAATGTTCATATCCATGTATAATTTTTGACATAGGCTCTTATGACATCATCTTGACTCAATCAAACTTCTACCCTTATTCAAATGCAATCTTTGTATATTTTATTTTTTTGATGATTTCAAAAGGAAGGGAAGTAAGATTAATTATAATATTGTTTATTATTTATTCATATAATTATAAAAATTATGGATTTGTGTCAAGGGGGGGAAAGAAATTAGTTATTAATTGCATACACTCATAAGAAATAAGGGGAGTATGTTTTTAACTTAGACATAGTTTTTGAAAATGCATACTCAAGTACTTTTTTACTCTTCATATTATCTTAGAATTAATAGTTTGTCACCATCAAAAAGGGAGAAATTGTTAAACTTACGTTTCAATTATTCATATTTTAAAGATAACAAAAGTATTGATTGAAGATATAATACAATACTTGAGTTTGTAATGATAAGATAGATACCATGATCGAGACAAACTAAGGTATGAGCAAAAGATTATCTAGTACATATTTGAACTCAAGTGGCATATAATAAATCTTAGTGGAGAAACAAGATCAAATCAATATGTAACTGAAATAAGAAGTCTAAAAGCAAAGGGTTCATTTCCTAAGGACTTTCGCTGTAAAACTTGGTAGAAGGATAATTGCACAAGGCTTAAGGATCACTAAAATTAATTAAAATAGGTTTTGGACTAAGGACAACTTGGAAATAATAAAAAAATCTAAAAAATAATATGAGTGGCCAATCGGAATAAGAGTGTAGTTGAACATTGCAGCATGCTAGAAATAGCGCCCTAAAATCAGCTCTCTTGCCTTCGGACTGTTGACCGCTATGGGTTTGGATGATCAATTGGCTTGGGACCAACAGTCAATAGCCCAAGCATAATGGTTAGATTTTTTAACCGTTAGAGGCAACCTTTGATCCCTAATAACTAGTTTTTGGATTTCTATAAATTGGGGACTTGGGCATTGTAACGCCCCAGACACGTTGGATGGATCTAAAGCATGCACCGCACACTAAAAAATAAATCCCCAGTATATAAGGCATCATTCATGATATCATAATTAGAAATATAAAGTTCCTATCATAATTTAAAAGTATTCTCAAGTAAAATAGACCTTGGCTACAAAACCATTATTCTGAAAAGACATTAAGTTTCAACAACTAATTCATAAAATTTTTTTTATTCTTTCCACTTATCTAGGCACTTCTCAGTCGCATCCTCACATATTAGTTATAATCGTATTTGAAAAAAGAGATAAAATATAATGAGTTCGACAGCCCAATAAGCAATGATTAGCCTTTTATAATGTAATATAATATCAGTATATAGACACAACTTATCAAATGAAACAAATAATCTATAATTATTATTACTTTTTCAGTTTTCATTATATCATGTGATTTATGGTGTCTTGTCCTTTAATCCTGTTATGCTGGAGCTAGTGTTTCGCCCCCACAGGCAGAATATCGCTACGGTACTACACCCGATGGTCCAGGCATCCATCAGTGTATTACCCTTATAGGCAAGGTATTGCCATGGTACTATGCTCCATGGTCAAGGTATCCATCAGTGTATTACCCTCACAAGCAAGATATCCAATCATCAATCATAATTAGGTTTAGAATTTTTAATTTAATTTCATCATTCTTCATTAAATCTTATTCATAATTAATCCAACCATTTTATCAATCATCAAGAGTAATAAATAATTAATATCAAATATAATCATAGCAAGTATGGTCAATATCTAAGCACACAATATTCATATAATAAACATCACAGAATAATATATATATATATTTAAAAACATGATAAATCGTAGAAAGTAATCATCACTTACCTTTCTAGATAAAATTACTAGAAACTAATCCTTACTCAAGGGCTTCATTAACCTTCTTGATCCATTAACCTTCTTGATTCTTGAACTTTCACCTTCTTTATCCTTCTGAACTATTGATTTGATATTAAAGGATCTTCATTGAGCCCTATTTATAGAGAGATTTTCTAAAGCCAATAGGTTTCCTACCTTTCATAAGAGACCAATCTTCTAAAATAATTAACCCTCCTAATGTTAGTAGGATATTGATTCTTTTAGGAAACCAAAGAGATAGATATCCATTCATATTTCAAAATAGATTCTTGACTCATAAAGCAAATAGGTTTTCTACTCTTTATAATATCTTTATCTTAGAACGAATAAACTTCTCAGTTTAATAGGATATTGATTCCTTTAAGAAAACCAATGAATTAAATATCATAGATTCTTAACTTCTAAAGCAAATAGATTTCTTACTCTTTATAAAATATTAATCTTTTAAAAAAATAAACTTTTCTACTCTTTATAAGATACCAATCTCCATAAATTTTCTACTCTTTATAAGATACCAATCTCCTAAATAAATAAACAAATATTTTTAGTAAGATTCTGATTTCTTTAAGAATACTAAAGAGACCAATATCTAAAAATATATTCTTAACTCCTAAAGCATTCAGTTTTAGCATGATAGTGATTCTTTTAAGAAAATTAATAAGATAAATATCATAGATTCTTGACTCCTTAAGCACACAAATTTTCTATTCTTTATAAAATATCAATTTTCTAAGTAAATAAAGTTTCTAGTTTTAGTAAGATTCTAATTTTTTAAAGAAAACTAAGGAGATAAATATTCATTAAATATCTAAAAATAGATTTTTGACTCCTAAAACAAATATGTTTCATACCAATCTCCTAAAATAAATGGACTTTTTAGTTTTTATAGGATTTTTTTTTTAAGAAGCTAAAGAAATAAATATCAATTTAAATATTTAAAAATAGATTTGATTCAAAAGTAACTTCTGACTTATCCAACATAATCTTTGAAATATAAAAATTCGGATAGAAGCATAACAAATCATTCTTAATTATCATCAATGGCAGTTTTATAATTTATTTGAAGTTCATCAATACTAATACCTATTCATTAAATTACTCCTAACTTCCTCAATTGACTTTCGATTTGAGTGATTCAAAATACGTTAGAAAGCTAACTTAATACCAAACATCATGAATATGAATTCAATCAAAAATTCTAATTATATAATTTTTTATAATAATTTTTAATTTGATTCCATCTAATTACATCTCAATCTAAAGTAAGAGCTAGCTTAAAAGGGTGGGGTCTCATAGGCATTTATTTTAAAAATAGTTTAAAAGGGATTAAGCATTGGTTTTAAGTGAAAAATCATTGAGAAAGCTTAAGAAAATTTGTTCTTGAGCCTTGTACTACAAAATCTTCTCTACCGAAGTTTAGTATTATAATTGCAAATCTACTTTCATTGAGAGAGTGTCCTTATTGTTTCTCTTACGGAGGAGTGGTGGGTTCCTTCTTAACTTATGTAAAAGGTAAGAGAGAATTCATCCATAGGCCAAGAAAAGGATTATAAAGGTTTATCCTAAGGCTAGTAAAAAGAGTGTGTAAGGGTTTGATCCTTACGCAATTAAGAGGATTAGTAGTGAAAATCTCAAGGATGAGTTTTGAATAGTAAATGTAGGCAAGGAGTGCCGAACCACTATAAAATTCTTTATGCATTATTTATTTTTTTTTGCACATTTACTTTCATGCACTTGTCCTTATTTTATTTGTTCACTTGTTTTAAAGCACTTAGTTTTTTAGTTTAAGTTGTTCTAAAAAATTCAATTCACTCTACTCTCCCCATCTTGGGTTTCCTTGAGCCTAATAAACATGAGGGAGAGATGGAGAGGGGGGAAAGAGTGAGATAAAGACAAGCCATAGAGAAGATGGAAATAGTCCCCTCAACCACTCTATGCAGCCAAAGGTTCTCATCTCCATTGAGATTTATATTAACCTAAGATAGTAGGATAGAATATATTTTATAAGACTACTAAATTGATGAGCACCTTTCTAAGAAAAATAAAAGGTAACATTTAATCTATAAGTGTAATCATGTCAAAAAAAAAAATCTAATGCACATCTATCTAAAAGCAAGCTTGACCAACACCATTATAGTTAATTTTTTTAATTAGTCTTAATTCCATGATGTTTGGCATTAAGTTAGATTTCCAACATATTTTGAATCACATAAAATGAAGGTCCATTGAGAAAGTTATGAGCCAATTATTGAAGTTGTGTCTAAGAAACTTTCTAAAAATTACAAAAATACTATTCCATAGCTGATGATGAAAAGGATGAAATTTTGTTTATCTTGTCCAAATTTTTACATTTTATTTTGTCTAGGAATTCATGTAACATAAGTTAGTCAAATAAGATTTAGGAATACATTCTTAGAATTTAAATTAATATTTATCTCTTTACCTTTCTTTATAAAATTTGTATGTTAAAGCTATTGGCTTTAGGAGATCTTACTCTATAAATAGGTTTTATTTATATTCTATCATCATGAATAAATCGATAATAAAGTTTGAAATTTTCTTTATTCTTTTACTTGAAGAAATTTTTTTCTTTTTGTAATGCAGGACCATGATTTTGTGAAAGATGATTGGTAACTCTCAAGGAGTTGGTGTAAGGGCAACATTTATCCTTTTTATGTATCAGAGTCTAAGATCCTTTCGATCTACATCAAATTTGGTATCAGAGAATAAGTTCCTATACTATATTTGATATCAGAATCAAACCTAGCAATACTCTTTACCCATCTTCCATCTACCTTCTTTCTTTGTAACCTATCCACTCATTCCTCTTCTACCTCACCATTGCACCTTAATCTCTATTTTTATCGGACCTAGCCTTCACCTTTTCATTTTTGCCAGCCCTAACTTATTGAAAAAATCTCCAAAGCCTATCCTGGTAGTTTATCTCCTTTATTTCTTTTTTTTTTCCACCTTCTTTTCACACAAACCAACTTTATCCAACATCAAAAAAATCATAAAAAAAGAAAAAATAGAGTCAAAAAAGAAGAAAAGTCAAAAAAGAGAGAAGCATAAAAAAAAAGAGAAAAAGTTCAAGAGATTGATTTATCTTATATTAGGCTTCATTTGAGTTAGTTTGGAAATAATATATGAGTGGGCTTTTAATTACCATTCATTCTTAAATTCAAGCTACTTGAGGTTTGGGATCATAAACTCCAAATTGAACTTAGTTTCCTAAGTTGGTTTGATTTGGTTATTATCGACTGAGTTGAAGTTGAGTTTTAGTGTAGCATGATGGTGCATTCCTCATCATCTATTATTATTGTAATAAAAAATATACTATGTAACTACATAGTGGTTATGTGCTGCCTACTATGATGATTCAAAATCCTAGCTATAGCAATACTATTCCTTTATTATACCATCTTACTCAATTAGACAATCAATTTGATGATGCCATTGTCATCTTGTGCAACCTAACAACTTCACGCCAACATGCAGCCTAGGTTCTAGCATAGTAACATAAAAGAATTGTAGTCCTTCAACCTCTAAGTGCCCAATAAAGAGTTCATGACTTTAATGAAGACATCTTTAGAAGTGTTAGGCTCAAGGAAAAAAAAAAAAGAAGGAGGTTTTAATGGAGACTTGGTTTCAAATACTTTTATTAATTGGCTCATATTTATTGAAAACTTATCTTAAATAGTATAAGTTGACTAGAGCAAAAATTATTAAATTTGTTAAAAATAAGTTCAAAGAATAAGCTAAAATTTGATAAAAAAGAATTGAAGATATTGCTTGCACTATTAGCAAATACACATATATTAGGATATCATACACATGAGTTAAAAGTAAAGTATCTGCCTTTTAATTATTACAAATACTTTAAAAGTGTAATGCCTAAGCCAACCTTTTAAGCAAAGAGATACTATGACCAAGTTTGTTCTCGTGCTCATGCTAAACTAGTATTTTGTGATCCTATAATTTTTAAGGTTTTATTTAATAAACTGAAATATGAAAGTTTTCCATAACAACTGAAGAAGAAATAAAAGAGAAGATAATGATGACTCTATAATCTAATAAATTGATTATTAGATGAAAAAGCAAGTTGAGGAAGAACAAAGGTTAACATTGTGATTAAAGAAGTGAAAGAAAAGCCAAACTTGAGCTATTGTGATATGGAGGAGCCTATCTAAGAAATTCTTATTAAATTTCCTCGAAATAAATTCATGAAAAAATCTATGAATTTATAATGTCAATTGATCAGCTAGCTTATGAGAAAAAAAGAAGAAGGCAAGACGATAACAAACCCATTGATCAAATACTGGACCTCACAATTACTGCAATGCAATTCATCATCGTCATTTAACAATTCAATTGCATCCCCAGTTCAATATTCTCCTCATTTGAAGCTGTCCTAAAAAACCGGATTGCATGTGGCTGGATTGTGTATGATGCTCGTGTGCTGTTTGAAATCTTGCCTTCCTAGTAATTGGCATATCACATAAAGTGAATCGAGAAGCTAAAGCTTTCTTCTATGTTTTTTTTTTTTTTTTTTTTTGGCGTACCGCTGGTGACGTCGCATAACTATTCTTTTTAAGGATCGATTAAACGGAGTGAAATGCTTGAAGGATCAAGTCAAACTGTACTTCTCTGTTTTCTGTTGTCATCATCCATGTCCCAAACGTATGTTTGCAGGTGAATTGCTGATGTTTGGGTGAAAATGGAAACATTCGGTCACATTATTTCAGAAATTGGAATAAACATCTATTGCATTGCGGATTTGAATTGATGATTAGATTGTTAGAGGTCGTTTTAGTCTTCTTAACGCAGGTATTGCAGTTTTGATCCACTCTGTTTTATGGGCTGTCTACTCTGCCCTGTTTTCATGAAACAACTGTTCGATGCAAGAAAGGCCAGTGGCATTTGACGTTGAGAGCCAAAATCTGAGCAATAACGAGAGATATAAACAAATGCACTATTCCATATATATATATATATAATAGACTCTGGTTCACAACAAAAGATGATTGCTATGATCTCTTACACCCTTTTAACTTCTCCCTCATCTCTCTCTATACTTCATCATGAACTGCATAATTTCCATTCCCCTTCACATTGTTCAGTCTCCCGTTTATTATTAGGTGATAAAAAGACCCTTAAAACTACTTTTTGTTCCGTATTGTTCAAGTTGAATGGCCTCTCTGAATGCTTTGCAAAAGTGACTTAGAAGATGAGATCGTTCCTACAACCCCAAACAGAGCCCCTATGACTATAAGCGCACCATTAAGAAGGAGAATAGGCTTGGAGACTTTAGGCCAGCATATCTTGAGGTAGAAGGCACAGGGACAGACCACTGAGATGGATGTGCTTAAAAGGGAACCAGTGAGGCTGAGGACATGCTCGAAGTATGGGACGGAGAGGGCTAGAGCCAGAATCACCAAAAGCAATATGGACCCTATGCTTCCCCTGATGAACATTCGGACCCCGGAGCTCATAGAAGAAGGCAGGTTGTACTCAAGTTGGATGGCGAAGGGAGCGAACTCAAGGGCATATTTTGTCATTGGTGTGAGCACAGTTGCCCATAGAGCGATCTTGGTGACGACAAGGTGAGGCGGCATGCTAAGGGTGATCTGAGAGCTCACGGTCGGCCCGAATAGCTTCGCCCCCATGAAGGCAAGAGCTGTGTAGAGGCCAATGACCACTGTAAAACTTGTGACAGTGACCTGCAATTGAAGAACATGAAGAATTTTACTTACTTGACCATGAATGCAATATGTATGATTATCTGTAGAAAACTGTGTGTAAGTGTGGATCCTTAGTTACATGCACTCCTTTTTTCGAAATCCAAGAGAATTTATTTTTAAGGATCTGATCTTCAGTTAGAATTATTAGGGAAGTCTTGGCCCCCTTTTAGGCTTGAGATCCTAGAAGGTTAGCAGTGGTAGAATCCTGAATCCAATTCCGAATCAGTTTTGAGATTGGATTTAATATCATCCTATATCATTTTCCAAATAATTTGTAAAAAGCTTAGATTTTTTTATTTTGATGCTAGAAAATATTATACAAGTGAGTTTGGATATATAATTGATTTTCTAAAAGAAACTGGATCTGTTTGGGTTCCAAAACCCATCAAATAAGACGGAATCTAGTTTCTTGGGACGAAGTAAATGTTTAAGGTGAGTTTTTGGAAGAGATTAACTGTCATCATCCACGCCTGTCTCCATTATTCCACCCCAACTAAGTGGTTGTGGGCCTAGATTCATGCTTTACATGCATGCATGCATGCATGGATATAATTAATTTGATAAATCAAATGAATTTTTCATAATTTTTTGAAAGCAACCTTTCATCCTTTCTTTTTACATACTATTTTATGTGAAGAGATTGTTAAAAAAGTTGGACCTCACTGGATCCACTACAGGCTGTTTGTAGGAATATTTATGGCTGTTTGTAGGAATGTCTAGCAACTTGGAAGAGGGGGAAGCTAAAAGGTGGCTGAGATTCGCATTCCATTTAAAAACACCGTCTAAGTTTGATGAAGGCTTGGGCTTGAATTCACTAAAAAACGTCTGCCATGCGCCCACCTAAATGGACTTTTGACTTCACCGCAAGCATATTATTCGATACTCATTCAATTTAGCGTTAGAGATATACCTTGGTGAACTTGGCGGGATCCTTCATGGCTGTATATATGTTGGGAAAGACGACATGGCCAGCATAACTAAACATATATAGGCCAGAGATCCCTGGGATCTTGTGAAGCTGTAGTATAGGTATTCTTTGGTTTCCCTCGACCCCTCCAAAGGCTGCTGTCCATGCTATGGTAGTGAAGATGAGGAGCGACATAAGGATCCCTCCAAAGGAGAGGAAGGAAATGGAGGACAGATCCCTGAGCCAAAGACTAGGGAGTGCCACCAACACTGCAATAACTGTTAGCAGCTGAGCTGTGGACAAGTGAAGCCATGAGAGATGAACACCGCGAAACGCCAACGGCAAGTTGTCGCTGAGGGAGATTGTGTACGACACAAGAGCTAAGAATATTTCCAAGTATATTAAGGTGGAGGCTATGATCCTTCCCTTGCTCCCAAATGCCTGCTCTCCAATGTCTTGGTAGCTTTTCGAGGTAGCATCCTCCTCAAGGCACTTGCCTATGATAAGTGAGGTGTATGCGCACATGATTCCAAGCCCCACAAGCATAAAGGCAGAGGTCCATCCTCCATTCTCCAAAGCATAGGGAGTTGAAAGTTGCCCAAGACCTGAAGAGAGAGAGAGAGAGAGTAGGTAAAGAAACATGGTGAGGTCAAGGAAAGCAATGGAGAGGGTTGGCTAACATGCTAGTTTTTAGCAGCTTCCATTACGTACGTACCTATTAACATTCCCACCATGTTGATCACTGAATGAGCAAAGGAACTATCAGCCTTTGTATGGCTTTCACTCTGAAAAATCAAGACTCCACTTCCCTCCCTACACTTGCACACCTTGTTCTCCTCCACACAAGTGGCGCAGCTCGACAATTCAATTGCAAGACGGGCACCATGCACCGTCTCGCTAGCTACTTGATTCGGGTTGCGTGGCTGGTAGAACCCAAGGCATGACCACCATAGGTTAGCCTCTTTCACCTCCACGTTCGGCATCTTCTAATTCCTTGGAGACTTGGCAGGGAAGTGAGGGAACGATAGGGTATTTATAGGGAGTGGGAGTGGGGACTAAAGGTGGCGTGGATCCCATTGGAGACACTTGGGAGATGCATGAGAAGACTCGCTGTCTTGGCAAGTTGGCAGGGGCGTACCAAATTGGTTGAGTGGGTTTTGGGTTTGTGGAGCCAGAGCGAGGCAAGTTAAGGTTCTATTTGATTTTGGCTTGTGGTTGCAGAAGGGGTTGGCTTAACGTATCTATACTCTTATCCATGTTCTTTATGTATTTATTTCTTACTTTGAGGTGAATTAATGCATCGCCCAGCGAGGATGCTTGGTAAGAAAAATGTAGAGATGATAAAATTGAACAAAACATGCAAACATGGCTCAAATTCAATATAAAATAAGTACGTTTAGATTGAGCTTAAATGAGTTTATATCATGATCATGTTGCCATGATTATAACACAAAATAATTCTATTATATCATATATTAACTCACTAACTCAAAAATGACAAAATTAAGATATGATTAATTCAAAGTTATATTTTTATTTATTTATGCATTAAGATTTCTTATAGACGATGAAACTTAAATTGTTTAGTTGAAATAATTTAATGTTATGATGAATTTTTGGTGTAAATATTATGTTAAAAAATGTATATTTTATAGTAAAAAATTGAAGTACCAAGTTAGCATTAAGTGGATCGTGTTTATTTATGTTAGTAAAAAATTTTTGGTGTATTTATGTTAAGTGAAATATTATTAAATGAGTTGTGTTATGTCAATTCAATATGATCTATTTATTAAACGGATTAATAATCAAGTTACCTTCATATTAAAATTTTCGATATGATTAATTAATCATATCATATTTATGTCAATTCATATAATATTATGCCTCAACTTCGATATGATATGGTCCACACATGGACAAGCTTCCAGCCGAACTAACTTATACTTGCACATCATACATAGATGAGAAAGAGTTCACATGCTGTCCTTGATCCTTCGTGCACAAATCAAAATGTAAAAGAATAAAATTGTAGTGCAAGTATATTTTAGATCCTTCACTTTATGGTGTCCTAATTAACTTGGCAAAGTATATATTTGTTAGATCATATAAGAAATTATTGACATATTTTACATCAATTTTCTATTTATACTGCGCTTAAAATAATACAAGTTGGCATGACTAAGGCACATGCTGCATCTTTTGTATTGCATTTGTAGATTTCTTTTTCAGTTAGGTTGGATGGAACCTCTACTGAGAACTTGTGGTCTCATATTTTGTTGGGTGACACGAGAGCATAAAAAAGATTCTCGCCTCCTCGCCTAACTTGCCTTATTAGTGGTCAGTGAGAAGGATACCACTTTCCTTGAAGTTGTTTGGATGCTCTCCCTTAAACCAAATAGACCCCGTCACCATTCTCCACCTTTAATCTTGGATATGCATTAAGAGAGCATAGATAATTTGTCACCCTATCGTACGTAGTGGAACCACATCTTTGCTCTCAGCTTGTCCATTACATTCCCTAAGAATCTATATCAAACATTGAAGGAGATAAAACAGAGGAAGGAATTGCAATATGTGACACCACTTTAAAAAAAAAAAAAAAATCTCTTTCTTTTTCTTTTCATCGCATGCTCTATTTGTTATAGATAATGCATATCTAGGAAAATGGATTAAAGAAATTTTCCTTCTCCCCAAAACCTCTTGGTTTGCTAGTATTTAGTTTGGTGCAGTTCGCTTCTACATTTATGTTAGCATTACTACGATCAAGGATTATAAGGCCCAACGACAATTCGAATAGATGCCATGGCTTTAGCATTTAGTGTGATTCTTGTTCATAGAGGGAACAGCCAAAGTAAATTGCATCATGGCCGGCTACCATCTGGGAATGAGATTCTTAGGAACCATATAAAGGTAACATCAGGCTGCCCATCACATGAATCACATCTCGCCTTGGAAGCAAGAATAAAGGGAGAATTAGGAGACGAGGAAAATTCTTTTTTGTTCTTTTGACAACGGGGTTAGATTCAATTGCCATGAGGTTTAAACGATGATCGAGTCCAACACTCGTGGGGCTATGAACAGTTAAATACAGTAAAAGAATCCTACTTTGCAAGCTGACGTAGTTGGGCCATGGCACGCTGGTCCGTTGGAATCTAATGCTTTGGTATATAGTGGTCATGGTTAGGCTAAAAGCAAACAATGAGTTCACTGATTGGATTACTGATTGGTTAGTGGTCATGCTTCATACACACATATATGTATATATAGATATATATTTATATGTATGTATGTGTATATATATATATATATATATATATATATATGTATATGTATATATACATATACATATATATATATGTATATGTATATATACATATACATATATATATATATGTATATGTATATATATACATATATGTATACATATATATATATGTATATATAGATATATATTTATATGTATGTATGTGTATATATATATATATATACATATATGAATGTGTGTGAACGCACAAATAGATGCTTGCTTCTTTTTTTTTTTTTTTTTTTTCAAAAAAAAGCAAGTGGGAACGGGTCATGCGTAATTTTGTGAGACTATGCCAGAATACAATTGGTTGAATCTGGATTTATTCTCCAAGGCTCAGGTTAGCTCTTAAACTTATCCCCCTTTGCATCTTGTTTCCTCTCTAACAATAAGCGGGTAGTGGGGATCTGTCGAAAGCTTCATTCTCATTGATAGTATCTCAGAATCAAAAAAGGTCTAGTGTTCAACGTGAAGTCTGGTGGGCTAATTCACATTCTAGAACATATCTGATTCTTAGATGTCATCAACTTTGTTAATTATGATATGTTGATCATGAATTAGTGTAGAGATGGATAACTCCATCCCCACGAATGAGAGGGAAAAGATCAAGATGTCGGAACCTCGTTTTGCTTTGTGAATTTAGTAGTCTAGGACCCATGGGTTCTACGTGCAACCACTAGTTATGGATTGATAAAAGCATCCTTTAGTTATTAATGTCTAGGCTCACACATTGTTGATTTTATTGATGTGATCACTTTAGGGTTGTCATGCCTCGATCCATCTGCCAGGCCGAGATATGGGTTGAACCCACATAATATATCAAGCTTATCTAAAATCTCAAATATCACATCTACGTGCCGTCAAAAATAAATATCGGATGGATAGAAATTAATATAACTAACAAAATTTTTAATTTATAATAATACATTAAACTATAAAGTCATTATCTCCATAATAATAAATCAAATATAATATAATATAATTATTCTATAACTACTAGTCCGTATTGACAAATAAGCAAATTGTAAATATCCATAACTCTTCAGTACACATTCCATAGCCCAAATCATACTATTTTTGATATCTGAAAAAGAAACAAGAACAGAGGTACTAATTCCTCTGAAGCTGGACAGAATTGGAGGCTGCAAGGATAATAACGTATCTTATATTTTCTTTGAAAACTGTAGTATAATAGCATCCCAATATCTACCATTGTTGCAAATAGAATACATTTAGTGTCTCCCTATTGTATGAGATGTGAGATTGAGGTTGAAACTTTGGGTCATCTCTTCTTTCTTTGTGAAAGCTCCGGACAAGTTTGACAGCATTTTCAACAACAGAGTTTTTCTTACATCCATTCAATGCATGAGGCTAAAGAAAATTTATTCGGTATGAAATTTGATGCATTGATTAATGAGAGTCATACAGTTTTCAGTTATATCTTATGGTAGGTTTGGAAGGCAAGAAATAAAGTTTATTTTCAGAATAAGTTGTTTAATCCCAAGTGGGTGGCTAGATAGGTGCTAGGCCAGGCCACTAAGCTGTTAACCTCTATGTAAAAATATATCCCTTCTGATTTTGGTCTTTGGGGCTTCCTCCCATATTTCAATGTGAACTCCCCAAAATATGTTTCTTGGATGCCTCCTCAACCAAGCATTTTTGAAGGTAAATTTTGATGGATCAATTCATCATGCTTCAACTAGTGCTAGTATAGTTGTTAGAGATGACTCAAGCCGAATGTTGTTAGCTCTAGCAATTCCACTTTCTACCAATCAGGTACCTTTAGCCAGCTTTGTAAGGCTTGGTATGGATTGTGAAAAGTTCTTCATAGGTTCCAGTGTTCAAGAAACCTCTTAGAAAGTGATTCCTCAGCAGTGATTTCATGGCTAAATAGACAATCTCAATGTCAGCATCCTCTTCTGTGAGCTATAATTTCTCTTCTTCAATCCCACGATTCAAAGGTGCTCATGGCTATAGAGATGCCAACCAAATTGCTCATTTCTCGGCAAATTGGGTGGCTTCACAAGGGCAGTATAGGTGTTGGAGCATGGAGTTCCCCTCTAAGATGAATCACCTTTCCATGGTAGATAGTGAGGTGTTTTGTTCCTTAGGCATTACCTCTTTATTTGTTAAAAAGGAAAGAAACAAGGAAGAAATAATAATCTAGTACTAAGTGATAAACTCTACCTCTAGTTGGATCGAGCAGGTCAAAAGTCCATCTCAAGACTAGGGAAAGTAAGGAAGATTCTTCATGTTACTCTCATAACCATATATAGAAGAACAAAAGTAATGGTGCCAACATGTGATACCCCAAAAATTTAGTCCCACATTGGATGAAAAAGAGATGTGTGATGTGCTTATAACTTAAGTTCACTTACTACCCATCAACTTCCATTCGAATTTTTGGGCCACGTGGTTTCTGCCCGCTAATGAAGTTAGTTGGACTAACAGGTGGGCTTGGAGCGTTACAAATGGTATCAGAGCCGATCCGAGTCTGCGAAAGTTGGTGGGCATGAGGAAAGGGCTACCCATGAGGCGGTGATGGAGTCCCGCCATGAGGTGTGGAGCCACCCTTGCAGCACCAACGATCCGACTCGGGGTAGATTCTGGCTAGGTTGTGGCGTGCGATTGTGATACCCCAAGTTTAGTCCCATATTGGATGGGAGAGAAATGTGCTATGTGCTTATAACTCAAGTTCACTTGCTACCCATTAACTTCCACTCGAGTTTTTAGGCCACGTGGTTTCGGTCCGCTAATGAAGTTAGTTGGACTAGCAGTCGGTCCGCTAATGAAGTTAGTTGGACTAGCAGGTGGGCTTGGAGCGTTACAAATGGTATTAGAACCGACCCAAGTGTGCAAAAGTTGGTGGGTATGAGGAAATGGTATTAGAACCGACCCAAGTGTGCAAAAGTTGGTGGGTATGAGGAAAGGGCTACCCATAGGGTGGTGGTAAAGTCCCGCGAGAACGTCGCATTATAAGTCGGTCCACTAATGAAGTTAGTTGGACTAGCAGGTGGGCTTGGAGCGTTACAAATGGTATTAGAACCGACTCAAGTGCCCAAAAGTTGGTGGGTATGAGGAAAGGGCTACCCATAGGGTGGTGGTAAAGTCCCGCGAGAACGTCGCATTATAAGATGGAGAGATTGTGATACCCCAAAAGTTTAGTCTCACATTGGATAGGAAAGAGATATGTGATGTGCTTATAACTTAAGTCCACTTGCTACCCATTAACTTTCACTCAAGTTTTTGGGCCACGTGATTTCGGCCCACTAATGAAGTTAGTTGGACTAGCAGGTGGGCTTGGGGTTGGGGTGTTACACAATAACTAAGCTAGTAGCCAACAATGACAAGGTAATGGTGGTCAGTGATGGTTGTTGCTGACTGGGAAAAAAAAAAGTCTAACCTAAGATCAAAATGAAGAAAGATAGGGCTTCAATCCTTTTTCAATGATTATTGACAACCATAACAGCATTTAAAATGTGCGTGAGAGAGAGAGAGAGAGAGAGAGATGGGAGGGAGAGAGTATGTTAGATGGTAGTACAAGGATCGCTAGAGAGGGAACCTTATTGGAAGTCATTGCGAACTTCCTTAAAATTAGGATTAGTTTTAATTCTAAGAACCTTGTTCTTTGGTAGTAAGGATTAGTTTTTTATTTTAACAAACTTTATCGTTTATTAATAAAGATTAGATA
The DNA here is from genome assembly GCA_017589505.3 of Metroxylon sagu. Classification (NCBI taxonomy): domain Eukaryota; kingdom Viridiplantae; phylum Streptophyta; class Magnoliopsida; order Arecales; family Arecaceae; genus Metroxylon; species Metroxylon sagu. The sequence continues at coordinate 740,501 of JACVBY030000539.1, forward strand.
TTAGTCCTAACAAACTTTGTAGTGAGTAAATAGGAGTTCATTTCCAATCCTTGTAGAATAAGAATCTTAGTCTTTATAGGATATGATTGATCTTTTCTCTATATGAGCACATATAGCTCTAGACTTAGAGTATCATTGTCAAGGGAGCATGAGAGAGTTATAAAAGTGAGTCAAAGATAGGCTCTTTTGATCTGTTATTATTTTTAATATATATTTTCTCTTTAATTTTTTTTTTTTATTATTTGTTTTATATTGGTGCTACTTGGATTTTGAGCTAGTACGTTTGATCTACATCGAGAAAACATGCCATTTTACATGATATCAAAGTCATAAGTTTTGAGATTGATGGTTTGTGCATTCATAGCTTAGCTTGGTTGAAGAGTTTTCAGTAATTCATAGTGCTTTAGTACAAGCATTTGGACTCTTGTTTTTAGCAATTCAATAAGTAAATCATCATAATTAATCATCTCTCTTATTGGGATCAAAAAATTGAATAGCACCAAGCTTATTGAAAGTCTTGTATCAAGTCACATTTGATTAGACAAGATTTATGCGAGATCATTAATGGAATAGATAGTTATTTCATTAGAGACTTCTGATAATACAAAAGTGAGGAGAAAGTGAAAAATTAAAGTTGAAAAGACCATACATATTTTCTAAATTAATGTAAATGAAGATAATCATCAACATATTCTAGACATAGAGGAGCCAAGAAAAGCTTGGGATATTTTTGCAGCCTTACACTCAATGTCTATTGAGGCTTAAACAAAGTAATCTTTCAATATCTTAATACTGAAAGAAAAGAAGGCTTGACATGCTTAATTAAAATTCTCATTATGATGAAAATAAACGGTGCAAACTTTTAGTTCATATTCTGAATAAAGAGCATAGTACTTATATACTTGCTATTTTTAGATGAGCTAAACAATCTATATCAGTAGAATTAAAAAATATTTTTTTTAATTAAGAAGCATTTAATACTCTGATGTATGATTTGATTATATTCCCTTCAAATGAAGAGGCTTTTTTTTAATATTAAAAATAAAAATAAAAAACAGAATAATAAATTAAAAAATTTAGAAAAAAGGTTAGTTGAAGAATCTGAGAAGGATAAAAGTTCTAATTAGAAGAAAAAATATAAATTTAAGGAAAATTGTCATAGACATGGAAAATGTGGCCATAAAATTCAAGATTCGGAGTAAAACTCAAATAGTCTAGTGTTACATCCTCTACTTCTGAGCATGGGGGAGAAAAGGGTGTTGATGGTTGGGCTCTTACTACTAGTATTATTGACATCACTTATCTTGATAGCTACCATGCTTGTATTTCTACTTCTTCTTATGTAACAAATATTGATTTCTGTCATAATTGGATTATTGATTTTAGGTATTCTAATCATCTTACTGGTTATAAGGAAATATTTGATTCTTTATGTGATTATTCTAGTTTTGATACTACTGCTATTGCTGATGATTCGCTTTATCCTATCAAAAGTAATAGTGATTTATCCCTTACATTATCTTCTAGTTCTTCTCTTTCTATAAATAATGTTTATTATATATCAATATGATGAAAACTTTGATTTCCATCGCACAAAACATGAAAAAAGGGTATTTTGTTTTATTTGGACCTAATACCATGAAGATTTATGCTATATCAAAGCTTCTAGAAAATTAATTACTTAAGATAGGAAAATGAACAAGCTTTATATTATGTCTGCTAGAAATTCTTATATTGATCAAACTCTTAAGCATGATACAATAGATTTATGGCATACTAGATTGACCGATGTAAATTTTGATAAACTTTGAGATATACAAAGCAAAGGACTGGTTAATGGGCTTTCCAAGATGAAAGTGAATATTAACACTATCTGTGCTGGATGTTAATATAGAAAGATGCATAAGCTATCTTTTAAAAAGAGTAAAACAAAATTTACTCAACTACTACAGTTAATACATTCAAATCTCACTGGAAGGATAAATTCTCAATCCTTTACTAGTATGAGGTATATAGTTACATTCATTGATGATTTCTCAAGATATACCTGGATTTATTTTATTAAAGAAAAGTCAGAAGTATTTGAGAAATTTTGTCAATTTAAAAATTTAGTTAAAAATCTTTTTAAATTAATAATTGGCTACTTAAAAATTCATGGTGGTAGTGAATATATTTCAAAAGAATTCGTTAACTATTTGATTAGTTGTAGTATACATAGTTTATTTGCCCAAATACTCTTAAATAGATGGTATGATAGAGAGGAAAAAAAGTCATCTATTTAAGTCTATTCGAATTATAATTCATACTAAAACTATAAAGCATGAATTTCAAGCAGAATGCTTGTAAATGATAATATATGTTATTAATAGGACATTAAGAAGTATTAACTATAAAACTCCATATGAAAAACTATTTAGAAAGAATTATGATATTTCTCATCTTCGTGCATTTAGATATGTTTGCTTCGTACATGATTATAATAAAATCTCAAATAAGCTAAACAAGAAGTCTATCAGATATGTCTTTTTTAGCTATAATGAAGCTAAGAAATGTTGGAGGTGCATTAATCCGAGGACAATGAAGATTTATATTTCTAGACATGTTGTTTTTGATGAGATCTCTGCTTGAAGGTCTTCTAATGGGTCTTATTTGCAAATGATAACCATAGTTCCTTTGCTAATGAAGAGCATGTATCTCAAAAGGATGTTGTTTCAGGAAAGCAATGTGATTAAACTTCTTCTTCTCCAACTCAACAGCAAAAGTCTTTTTCATCTATGCCTACCTCCACTACTAATAAAAGTCCATGAAAAACTGGTGTGCATATAACTGATTCATATAACTAATTTCAGCTAGTTTAATATTAAAACTTTGCTGCTACTATCGTTATTATTATCCTTGTAACTTCTGTTCTTCTATGCCATATTGTTTAGAAGACTCTACGTAGATAGCAAGGCAACTCTTCTCAGGGAAAACTTTAAAAATCATATAGGAGTGGGAGTGACATCCCAGCACAAGCAGCTTCGGTTAAACTAGTTTTTCAAAATCTTAGGAACAGTAGTGCCTCCCCCAAAGCCATTTGCTTAGGAAATTAGTTAAAATTAAATGGGAAAATTTTATGGTCTGTCCTGAATTAAATTTCTTTTTTATATCAAACAGTTGTTTGCCTTTTAAAGTTCCGTTCGCCTTCAATATGATTTCATGATTTTACAGATTCTTTTAATTTCCTGGTCAATAATTTTTTAGCTGCAGGACAAGTAATATTTCATGTATGCTAAAATCATCAAATTCAATAATAATAGAAGAGGGTGATAAATTTAATACATCTTTTGTAAATCATTCCTCAGACAGAACCATGCAATTGTTTCCAATGCTTTAAGAACTACCATTTTTTGCTACCCTCATTGGCAGTATTAACTAGACAACTTGCAACCTCTGGAATTGGTTACTAATGTTACCAATAATTCATGGATCAGCCCTCGAGGAAGGAGCTATGTGTTTACATGAGACGAGGAGAAGTTCAAACTGGTACTGCAATGATCTCTAAGCTTGACTGCACTCAGGAAACAAGTTGCAGCATATGATGAGGTCCTGATGGTTGGATATGCCAGAGGTACCGATTAAAATGAGGATCTGAAGTGCTCTTTGACGCAGAAATTTATAAACAACGTACTAAATGGAAGTTCCAGTTGGTAAAATTGATTTGATCGGGAGCTTACTCACGTCTCTGACTTCATTACTTCCCCAAGTTGGTCCCTGTCATACTGAGGCACACATGAGCTGCATAATCATGTAATTTTAGGGGTACTTTCTTTATGTGAGAGAGAGAGAGAGAGAAAGAGAGAGAGAGAGCTACTGTATGATTATATTTATTTATAACTAAAATAAGTTTTGAAACTCAAACTTCTACTAAAAATTTATTTTGATCATTAAAGTTTTAATTATTTTTATTTGGTCCCTCACGTTTTAACAATGTTGCAATCCTAATGTTCTGTTATATATGGGATCAAATTGATAAAATAGTTATTACCCTTAGGCGAATACGTGGGCTGCCAATTATTTTAGTAAATTACTAGGAGATTAAATGATAATCCTTATATTTAATGATATATTAGTTATTTTATTAATTTTAATTATTAATATATAATAAAATATTATGAATGTAATATTTTTAAAAATATAAAAAATTAAATTGTAACAAATGAATGTTTAAAGGCCAAGATAAATTTTAAAGTTTGACGAGCAAAAAAATATAGTTTTTTTCTTATTTATTTATTTATATGGTGGTGGCTGCCATGGGTTTTGCTGCGAGCGCAGTAGAGGCCCATCACATCGAAAATGGACGCACAATTGTAGTTCAATATTTGTTTTTTTAAAAGAATAACAACAAATAAAGTAAAACAAACGGTTGTTCGTTGCAGTGGACGTCTCCCGTCACCGTAGCTTAAACGTCCATAAGTTCAGCTTATCTTTTATTCAAAATATTTTTATGAAATAATTTGGTACGTTTTAACCTTTTGTCGGTCCACTATTATTTATTTTTGCTGACAAGAGAACAAAGTCTAATATTCACCCAAAAAAAAAAAAAAGTCTTAATTGTCAGATATATGATAATCTATAGATTGAGAGAGTGAAAAAATAATGCAGCCCAAGCCAGAAAGTCAGTGTCATGACAATGGACATTATGGCCTCCAACTTATATTTAGGGGATTTGGTTTGACCCATGCGCTACATGAAATGGCTGTTCACCTTTGTCATATTGTTGATGTTATGGATGCAGTTTATGGTGCATTAAGACAAGGTTCAAATGATGTGGCTGGTGGTTGTCTCCAAGTCATTCAGGACCTTTGAATGGATCATCAGCTTAAGTTGTCTTCTAGTGGCCAACAAGAGACAATCACTCAACCTAAAAGGTGTTAAATAATTACATCAATATAATTCTCTTTCATTTCTGGCACATGCACCCAATTACTTGTAGGTGGACCAAAGGCAGCATGTTCATTTAATTGGATTGAATAGCTTACTAGACTCCATCTTGGGACGATATTTCAGTAAGATTCACGTAGAATATGGAATTTAAGAATTGATTCCATTTGAGACAAGGCAGAAAGGAGTCTTTCTTATAACCAAATATCTTGCATGCAAATCTCAGCTTTATTCTCAACACGAACGAGCTCCAACTTTTGTCCTTTTCTCCGTTTGGAAAAGGTCAAGAAACTCCAATGTCACGTGACCCCTCACTTCACGCTAGATCCCGGTCAAACTTTGGAGCATTCAAAATAAGCAGCGCCTTATTAAAAAAAACCAAGAGATCGAAAGATCTTCCACTTTGAAACCGGACCTTCCTTCATCTAAAATTCTTTGTTGTATGTTTTGGTAACATTATGACTACCACATGAACCCTTATTATTAATTAACACCAAAAGAAAAATGTCAAGTGGGAGATCAACTTGCCATGACCAACAAACCCACCATTGTGAAGACTAGGTGAATAGACACCAAAAGAATCCCCCAACTTGGTTACGATTATAAAGTAATCCACACATGATCTTGATGTCGGCTGTTCAGTAGTCAAAGGATTTTTGAACCGCATGCAGACCTTAATATTGAGCTTATATTTGCTATGCTTTTGGTTTCAAATTTTTCAAAATTTTAGTTTTGTAAGTTGATTGTAGCTTTAATAAAATAGGTACTAGTTGCAGGTATCTTACATAGAGTGGGATGTCTGAATTTTAATAATCATGTTACTGTAGGTCTAAACTAAGCGTATACCTGTAATATACCTATATTTTGGATATTTTATTAGGCAGCATACAAGGATAGATTGATAGTCTGCTAAAATGATTAAGGGAACAGATTTAAAATTTTTATATTTTTTTATTAGTTATAAATTAACTTGCTAAGTATATTTAGGATGATATTTATTGGTGCATACTATTTGCAAATAATATAGTCTTAATAGGCAAAATTAAGATTATTAGGATTTTCATAAATTAAACTTATGGAGGAGTGCATTAGAACCCAAGAATTTTTAATTAATTAGGATCAAGATGTCATACATAGAATGCAGTTTTAATAAAATTAAAAATAGCAATAAAATAATAATAATAATAAAACCTTAATCCCAAACTAATTAGGGTTGGTTAAAAATAGAGATAAAAATAAAATAAAAAATAAAGATCATGAAGTTACTAAAAGCAATTATTTTCATTATTTATACATGAATATTCATAACAAAAGGAAGATTGAAATGGATGTTATCCATAGGATTAAAATATACTTAATAAAATGGAGAAGTATAATTAAAACATTATATGATCATAAATACATACCAAATTGAAAGGAAAAAAATTATAGAATAGTCATATGACTAGCTATACTTTATAATAAAAAATGTTGGATAATTAGAAAATAATTTGTATGCAAGTTGAATGGGACCAAAATAAGAATATTGAAATAGATAGATAACAATACTAAAAAAATTAGAATAAAAAATAAAGTCATTCATAAAAAGTTGATAGTAGTATCAATTAATTAAGAAAGGTGATATATATAGTTTAATCATATATATATATATATATATAGTATAAAGGAATAATTTGAAAGATGTAGGAGTGAAAAGGGTAGAGATAAACTAAAATTTGTATGAAATAGTATGAACAAATTTAATATCTCAACATCTTTCAAAATATGTGCTCTAAACTTGCAAAATAGAGAAAAAGGATTTATGTAACCAATCATAACTAATTTGAAATTAAGGCTTAGTTTAGTTGAGTTTTACCTTTGGAGATAAACTTGTAATTTGATTCTCTTAGGCTTGCCTTTTCAATGGATAAATTTCATTGGAAAGTTGATCAATTTTTTCATTGACATTGACCAATGCACTCATATTCTTTTTCTCTAGTCATAGGAATTAGATGAGTAAATTAAGTTCATATGACCATCATTTACCCATAAAATGATGAAAAGACCTACCCACTAGAGAGATGGGTAAATCAATTTCCCATTAGCTAGATAAAATATCTTTTCTTTATTTTTAAAATATCTGTACCCTCTTTCATGATTTTCGCTTGCTCTTTTTATTTATAGCAAATCCTAGCCTGGGTAACGTTGCTGTGATCTCCATCTAATTTTTGGTCAAAAGATCGATGCGTACCAATAAGTCTAGTATTTTTTTTCTCTCTTCTTTGTTTTCGTAATTTTTTTTACCGCAATTTCATTTTCTTTTCTTCTTTGGACCTTCCTTCTTTTTTTTTTTTTCATCATGACTTCTAGTCCCATTCAATGAAGAATGAAGTTGAGAAGGTCTTTCCCTCTCACATGTGGTTTTTGGCACTGCCTTCCATTTGGCCTCCACCTACATCATTTTTTATATCATTAATTTTTTCCTCTTTTTTTTTTCTCATCCTTATACTTTTTCTTTTATCTTAGTCTCTAGTTGCATTCGGTAAAGAAAAAAACGGAAAGATAATCTTCGCCCACTACATGCAGCCTCAAGCACCATCCCCCACTTAGCCTTCACACTCTCATCAATTTTTTCTCGTCTTCTCTTAGCCTTGTGTATTTTCTTTCTTGCAACCTATGGTCACATTTGGTGAAGAACAAAGCCAAAAAGATGGTCTCTGCCTTCTCTCGGCCTCCATCCATTTTAGAAATATAAAAGGGTATTATAGAAAAGATGAATATATTTTAACTTACTTAAAAAAGTTATAATATAAAAGAATATGGTAAACAAATATTAGAAATACTCTCTAATGCATAAAAGAATATGGATAAATTAATTTTTATGATGTACCTCTGTCCCTCCACCACCCCCCCCTCCCCCTCCAATGAAAAAAAAAAAAAAAAAAAAGAACAAGCCCTTTGTGTTATTTAACCTTATTGTAGTTTCTTGTTTTTGAAAGTAGGTGCTTAAAATTATTGAAATCTTGTACAAGATTAGTATTTGGTATATAGATCATTGGGTTAGGTATGAAACCCTAGCCTCCTAATTTCACCAACAATCACACATGAGCTAACTACTTGATGTTCTTATTATATGACAATAGGTCTACAAATAGTTAAGTGTGAGTCATGAGAGAATATTGGATAGAATGAAATATATTGATATTTAGACTCAAGCCTAGCATGAATTGGTACGTTTGGCAGTCTTAGAGCCTATACATAGTAGAGGAGCATATACCTTTATCTCTACTATTGTAATGCAAATTTTAATTTTCAATTCTACAACCAAGTTCAACTCCACTATGATTTTTATGTTCTTAAAAATACCAAAGTAGAGACTTAGAGGTTCTAAAATTTCTACATATTTGACTTTGCTCCATGGCCCTTTTTTTCTTTTCATTCTTGCTCAAGACCATCAAGGCCATGCATCACCAACCATTCCTCTTCTACACCTTTTATATGCATAGTTACGTGTTTTGTATATGCATATGCTAACTTTATAATGTAAAACCCAAGGAGGTATGTTGCCACCTTTGAATTTGGCTCCACCCCCACCATATGCATAGTAACTTGATGTTTTGTCCCCTTTATTCTATTGCACATTCTACCCATCCTAGCTCTCAACTTTCATTGATCAAAATAGAGAAAGAAATTCTTCTTTCAATCCCTTTAAATAACTTTCAAAATATAAGAAAACAATATAACAACATAAGCTCATTTTAGGAAGGTGAAACCTAAAGTCTTGCTCCATTTACTTTTGTTCAAGAGGTTGAATTTTTTCCAATGGTAGAAGAAAACAAAGATCACCGATGCTGTCTAGGGGTTGGATCTTGATTTCTATATCAAAATTTTCTTTTATTGTATCATCAGTTTTTTTATAAATTAAGAGTTTATACTCTTAACAACATTTACTATAAGTTTAGTCAGATTAGGCATTTTAGAACACTAAATAGTTTTAAATTAGAATCATTTTAAGCCTAGCAAGCTTATTAGATGGTTCCAATATTGTAGATTTCAAAAAGTTTCCCAATTTTATGTGCTGAAAATGGCCATCTTATATAAAAATTATGTCCTTCAAAAGTTTTATTGTAACAATTTAGAACCTCACTCAAAAAAGCTAACCAAGAAGGTTATATTATACATAAGATTTACCTAATGCATAGTTAATGAAGGTCTAAATACATGCCAATGCGAACTTTCACATATTCTTCTTATTTAAGTCCTGTTGTCCTCACTAGGTTAAGGGCTCGAATCTAGTTCTAATCAAATTCAATCACAATCATAAATATTAGGATCGGTTCATGGTTAATCTCAAAACAATTTGTTTATAGTATTTTTTAATCCACATTGGCCATGAATCAAATTATTCTAATACTATTTGTAAGAATAATCCCAAACCTCATAAAAAAGATTAATCAATAAGGTACTATTTGGTTTCTTTAGTTTTATCACTACGATATAAAGAGCTATTGGCAATGATTATAAATGTTGCTGATAGCTTTAAAAAATGCCACAAATATTTTTACTAATATTTTTGTGATAGCTTTTTATATACCAATTTAGAATGGTGTCAACAATTAATTGTTGATATTTTTAATAAATGCTAATAAAATCTATAATTAATTTCCAACATTTATTATATGTGTCATGTATAAAATTTTAAAAATATATTTTAGTGCCGTATGAGATCATTCTCATATCTCTTTATTTAATTAGGAACCACTTTGCCGCTATTTCTTTTTATTTATTTAATTGGTAACTACTTGGCTGGCATGGGAATCAAATCTATACCCTTTTATTTATTTACAGACTACTTTGCTACCATAGCATCATCAAACTTTATTAAATAATATGTTATTATTCTTATTGATAGCTTATTCATTTTACAAAATAGACCCATTGTTGTGATATTTCATATTTTAATAATTCTTTTTATAAAAATTCAAAACTTTTCCTTCAATTAAAAAATGAAAATGAATAATTTCATTTTATTTTTTTGATATTTTCAAAACTATTTTATTTAAAATATTTAAAAATATCAATAACCTCAATATATTGATTCATATGTAGTTTTTTCTTATAAGTTCTTGAAAATATATTTAAATTTATTTATATTACAATTAAATAGAAATATTTATATTTAATATATAAATTTAGAAAATTTATAATTTATAATTTATTTTTAATATAAAATCTAGTTGATTAGTAATTGAGAATTTTAGTCAAATTGACAAGAAAAACAAAGATGAGTTACGTAGTAATAACCACTGATTTATTAAAAAAAAGATTAAATATTATTTTTTAAATATTTTTAAAACATGTCATTAAAATAGTACCATGGATTCTATGATTTTCAAATTTTTATTATAAATGCAAGTAAAGCATCATTTCCTGATGTTTTCTATATAAACTTGTTAATAGTATTTATAATACAATATTACTTATTTTATAATTTTTAATAATTAAAAGTATTTAAACCTAAATGCTATTGAAAAAGAACATATAGTGGCATAAAGTAGCAAAAATTCTATCACAATTATGTTGTTAATATCTATTTTTTGTGTAGTATATATAAGTGTTCAAGATCTATCAAGAATTATGGGAACCAAACATAAGTCAATGCAAGTTATTAGTTTATTGTGCAAACTGACTTCAAATACGTTGGATCTCGCTCCAGGACCATACTAGACCTATCTGAAGTGGTATATTAGGTCTACAGGAGATTTGGAGATCCTCCTAGATTGTCAGCTCCTGGAATGTAAGCATGGCCTCCTCTTCCACATACTTAGTCCAGACCTCGAGAGAATTGCATTTCTAGTACTTAGTCGAGACCTCGAGAGAAATTTGCATTTCTAGTACAACTTTTTTATAACTAACATCCTTACATAACCAATCCCACTTCTGTAAATCTTGATTGATTATAGACAACGTTGAGAGTGTGTGAATGTGAAAACAAAATATCACAACTGTATAAAGAAGTGCAATGTAGCGATAAAGGAACACAGGATCTCGCAAGCGTCACGATTAGACAACCTCAAGCTACAATATCTGCCATAGCGTGGCACCAAGCCTTTGCTTTGGATTGTGATACCATAACCTGCTACTCAAAGTTGGAATTCTCGAACTCAAGGTTCTTCAGTTCTGTAAAAGTGTTATGGTTGTGAAAGATTTTTTATTTTTTTGTGATGCTTTTTAATTTGGATAATGGCAGAAGTATCAGGTTTTGGAAGGATAGATGGTTGGGTGAATTAATTTCCTCTGCATGATCTATTTCCGAATTTATTTCAAAAGGTTACAAATCAGGATATCTTAGTGGCTTTAATTTGTTTTTCATTCTTCTTCGGATGGGGTTGCTGATTGGAATTTGGATTTTAAGAGATTTAGAACTGCAGGATTTGATGGAGTTTAATGAGTTGAATCAGGTGTTCTAGTCTGCACCTTCAGATTCTTCTGACAAGGTCAAATTGAGATGGAATGTTAGTCAGTTTTTTTTTTTTTTTTTCAGTCAATTCCTTTATAGTTTTTCAAATTTCGGTGGATTATCTGATGCCATGGGGAGCTTATAGTTATTTATAAGTTTTGTATTCCGGAAAAGGGTCAAGATTTTCCTTTGGTCAGCTTCTAGATCTTAACTTCTGACGAAATGGAAATGGCCTTGTCCACAATCTAGCGTCTATTGTAATCAGACTGAGGAAACAGCTTCACATACTTGAGATATTATTTCACCGAGCAGATTTTGGATTTCTTCCAGGAGAATTAAACCTTGAGTAGAAAGGTTGGTCTGGTCTTCGATTTCGTTTTGGGTTTCTTAGAATAGGTAGAAAGTTTAAGGCCGCATGGCACATTTTTGTTGCTTCTACCGTCTGGGAAGGAGAGGGATTCTCGAATTTTTAAATTTGAAACTAGAATGGTGATGCTTTTAGTAGAATATAGTTACCTTTTTATTTCAAAAGAAAATTATTTGCCACTCCTCCAAGTCCAGGTTATGAATCCAGCTTGTGGGGTTTAAAACAACCTAAACGTCTCCGGAGGAAACATGGTGAAAATATTCACAACAAACATAACATTTACAATGGAAAAGACGTAAAATGTAAAGAGAGACACAGGGACTTCAACCGTCCAACACAACTACCGAAATCCACTTGACATATGTAATAATTTTTACACTTTTCCACACCTTAGTAACTGCCACTAATACCTAAATTACAAACATTCAACACTTTACCAGGAATCGTGCACCTAAACAACAAACGCGGAAAATAAAGGAAACCAGATCCCTTGTACATAGCTTATATATCATATGACGCATTAGCATCTTTATATATTTTCTAAGAGATACTAAGGCAGCTCCTGCATGTAGATAAACGACTCCTACATGCATTGTATAACGTATGAAACCGTGTTGTTCTTTTGGGCCTACATCAAAGAACAAGTCAAAGCCATGCAACTTTGAGATTGGTGTGGTACATCGTGCACGTATATTCCTTCACCTACACAGCCATGTAGCTGTAGCAGTATTGCACTGTCATTATTCTTCTGATCAACTGGAAAATTAACTGCGTTTGGTTTAGCTTGCTTGCGTTACTTGCAACCTGTGGAAATAACTGTTTAATTATCATTGCTTAATACCCGGCAATCTCCCCAGCCTAAGAAAAGGCTGTGACAGCATGTGGGAGATTATAATTGCAAGAAAGAAAGGGGGAGAAAGAAGCAAGTGTTTTGGATTGGTTCAAACCCTCCGCAATTAAAATACACCCAAGAGGACTGCAAGGAATTATGTGCTTCCATGCACACGTGTGCTCGCCCTCATTTCCACTCACAAGCCCACATGCCGGTGTGCAGGCGGATCAACATAGACCCATGGGTTCGAGGAATGCACACCCATTATGACTTGGCGATCTCTAGAACTAGGGTTCATGCCCCTCTCACCTTTATTTCTTTCCCCACCTCCCACTTCCCGTTCTTAACATGGGAAGTCTTCTAGGTCAAAAGGTCTGCATCTCAATCGCCCTGTTAGCACGTATTTGTTTTATTATAATTGTCTACTAAGCCTTTTGGAAGTAATGGAATAAAATACTCGAGATGAGCATTCCTAGGGTTTAGCAGGATTCGATTTGGAAAATGGGACGGGTCTATGTGAGACAAACCCAGACAGGCCTGTATTAAACTATTCTTCCCCACCACTAATCTCTCTCTCTCTCTCTCTCTCTCTCTCTCTCTCTCTGCTTGTGTGTGAACTAAAACAAGCAAAAGAATGAGAATGAACTCTAAGGCCTAGTACATGAAAACCGGGTTCAAGCCAAAAATAAAGGTTGCAACCTAAAATGAGGTCATTGCACCCTACTTGGCTAAACCTAACTAGTTCATAAAACCCGGGCTCACGAAAGGGACGGATGTTGGATGAGTTGTCATCTTTTTGCCTCTTCTTCGCACTCTAAAACCAACTACTTTTCTTCTTTGGAGTTCTAAGAAAACCGGGTTGAGCCAACAACAAAAGGTGCAACCTAAGATGAGTCATTGCACCCTATTTGGCTAAGCCTAGCTAGTTCTTAAAACACGGGCTCAGGAAAGCGATGGATGCTGGATGAGTTATGATCCTTTTGCCTCCACACCAACACAAACTCCTTTTCTTCTTTTGAGTCTTTAAGCTTCCCCTCTCTCTCTCTCTCTCTCTTCCTTCTTGGACTTTGTGCATGGCTATATTCACGTATTCATTCCGAGGAGGCACGGGCGCTCCGCCGATTTCTCCTAGGCCGAGCCGGTTCCTAGAGGATTTGAATAGTCCTCGGAAACTATGCCCCCAAAGACCTCACTTACCGTCCCCTATTATATTACCACCAGTTACCAATTACCCCTAGCATGGGCCACTAAGTAACCTGTTGAATCATGTACAGATGGCATATCTTAGTCGTGTTGGTTTATTTCAATATTTCCGTCTTTTTTTTTGTATGGAGTCTAAGGTTCAGTATTTTTATATTAGTGTTTTTTTATTTTGGCTTTCTTTTTACTCTCCCTCAAAGGGACGTTGTCATCTCCCAGGCGCCAACGGTTGGCCACCCACGGTAGGGGCCGTCTTTTTTAAATGACGCCGACCACTCCGTCTCAAGGGACGGGTTTGGGCGGGCCCGACCGACCGGCACGTGTCGTTGGTCGCCCACCCCAACCTCCCCCGCCACCAATGGACGCGCCCCCGTCATTAAACACCGCGCCCCTTCCTCTTCCCGTTCTCTCTCTCTCTCTCTCTCAACCATGATATAATCTCCAATACTTTAACATTTAACATCTAGCCGAAGAACTTCGGTCCCACTGTATCAAACGGCAGGGAGAAGGATGATGGTGCTCCAGCAGCATGAAGGTCAAATTCCTGGTAACACTTGTTTTCATTAGATATCCCTTTGTCACTGAGAAGAGATTCATGCATGTAATAAATGTCGAGATAAGATGTCCACGAGGAAGCCTGTGGCTTAACGTGGATCAACGTCCATGTATGCATGCATGACTGGTGCATGCACCAACGTGTAGGTCGACGCACGTGTGAATCGCACATGCGCAACTTTCACATGAATGGCGGTGCGGACAAAAATGGGTTGGTAATTGATATATGGACTCCTACTTTTTATGAGTACCCTTGAGGGTGGTTCCGTATATATGGAACAGGAAGTAGTGGTGGGGTTGGTACAAACGTAGGAGTAGGCACACAGAGACACAAGCAAGTACCATGGCATGTGCCCACGTGGGAACAGTTCGCGCGTGTGCCGCGCGGCCGTACAAAAGTCTTAAGATGGGAGCGCAGAGATCAGAGCGGCCTGCTGAACCCTAGAACCGGTCCATGTTCGGCTTTGGCTTTTTGAGGCCCTATTGCTAATTACACTTCTCTCTCTTTCTTTGTCCTCCCTCTTGGTCGGGTATGATTATGATTAGATTACCGAGAGGCATTTATTTTTACAGTAGAGCAGTCTTTTTTTAATAATATTATAGGAGAGAGAGTATGCAAAGCCATGTGTTTTACCATCTTTGATTCCTTTCTTGACGGTCAAACTTTCAGCAAGCTGTGCACCCACCGAGATAAAAACTACTCTTATCTGAGCCCCGCTCTCCCTTCCTTTCTCACTCTTCTGGTTCCCAGTGTGAGAGGAAAAAATAAAATAAAAAGTTGCTTTTAATCTTGGCCGTACCGTAAAAAGAAAGAAGAGAGAGAAGAGAGGTGGAGTAGGTATTGAGCAAGTGAAATTCCTCTGGGAATTGGAGGTAATGGTCTAACCTTCAAATTTGTTTTGAAAGGGGTCTTAAGAATGAAATAAGATCAAGGCCCGGAAGACAAGGGTTCGTGTCCTCATATGGGATACAGGTGGCGAACCCATCTCTTTTAACACCACCCTCCCCCAGCAAAAAGAAAATTCTTATTATCGTTTAACTTTACTATTTTAAAGAGGTGATGGTTTCTCTCCTTTCCTTGGTGGAAAATCTACGTTGGTTAGTGAAAGGGCAGTGTGGGAGAGCCCGAATAGTGCGGGGGGAGAGCGAGTCGGATGATGAGTACAAAAGGGGGGAGGGGGGAGGGGTAGTTCTTAAAATAATATAGTTTGGATGAAAGGGCTTTGACGGCCTTTAAGAGAGAGAGAGAGAGGGGGGGTACGACACATAGCCAACTGGACTTGAATAAATGAGGGTGAATGAGGATGCGTGAGGAGTTCGCTTATATTTACCTTTTCTTGTTACACTTTGTCAGAGATCAACTTCTGCAGGTGTGCCTCTAGAGTTTAGAAAGAATAGGGACAATTAACTCTGATGGCCAGGACCCGGGAGTTAACTTTTTTGCCTTTGAAATAAAAGGAATGAACTGTCGCAAAAGCCTCATTTCTGTAGACTCCACGAAGAGTTAAAACTACTTTCTTTTCTTGTTCACATAGGTTCAAGGCACTGGTCAAAAAAGAAAGTAAAAGCCAACCAATATACCTTGCAGCCTTATGGAAATATATTAATATTCTTGGCACACATGCAATGTAACCGGATATCTAATGCTTATCATTCTGACAAATAATAATCAATCATCATTATAATTTACATACATATTTTTATCCATTTTTTCTAGCTATTTAGCAAGCCTGTCATCCACCAGGCTACCGTCAACAACCTTGCGTTGTGAGAGAGAGCGAGGGAGCGAGAGAGGCTCCTGTTTGTCTGCAGAGATATAAAGCCTCTATGTTTGCTTATGTTTGAATGTTATTTTCTTTCAGGTTCTTCTGACCTTTCCTCTTCTTCCAAACCCCAATGCGCTGCCTCCTCTGCGACTCCCGGATCACTGCACCATCCCCTTCTCTTCTTCTCGTCCCCCTCCCTCTCTTTTCACTGATGGCATCTCTCTCTCCTTTCAATCTCTCCAGCCACTGACCCCAGACCCCACCCTTTTTCCCCTCCTTCCTCTTAACACACAGAGAAAAAACTCCCCATAAAACGACAACCCCCACCACTCCCCTCTTCCTCTCTCCATATCTATAATAGCCAGTTTGCCAGCCCATCCCACCCTTTTAATGGCCTCTATGAACAACTGGTTAGGCTTCTCTCTTTCTCCCCAAGATCTCCCACCCTCACAGCCTCATCATTCCCCCGCTCTTATCTCCGGCGACGAGGCCTCCGCTGATTGCTATGGTCTCTCCACCGACTCTACACCGGCTCCTCCCCTTGGCATCCCAACCCTTAGGCCTGATGGCTCTTTTGGCATCCTGGAAGCCCTTAACCGACCTAACTCTCAGCCCCAGGGTCAGATAGGTTTTATTCAGATTTTTTGGATTGGATAATTTTATTCTCTTTGTATTTCTTATATTTTTCTCCTTTCTCCTTCCATCTATTTTATAGATTGGAGCATGAAGAGTTTGGAATTCAAAGGAAGCTCTTCAGAGCTATCTATACTGGTGGGATCGAGCAGCAATCAGAACAACATGGACAACGACGAGCCCAAGCTCGAAGACTTCCTTGGTGGCCACTCGTTCGCTGACCATGATCAGAAGCTCCCACCGGGGTGCAGCTCGATTCCCGGGACTTATGACAATTCAGGTGACTACATGTTCTCTAACTGCTCCCTCCAGCTCCCAGCAGCAGCGGCGATGGCCTCCAATGATGGGAACAACGGGGGGCTAATGAACAACAATGGCGCCAGCAGTAGCAGTAACTCCATCGGGCTCTCGATGATCAAGACTTGGCTTCGCAACCAGCCAGCCCGACCACAGCAGCCAGAAGGCAACAACAACAACGATTCGGCTGGGACGAGTAATTGCGGCGGTGGCGCTTTGGTGGGAAGTGTTGGGGGGCCGATGTCAAGTTCGCAGAGCTTGTCTCTCTCAATGAGCACGGGTTCTCAGTCGAGCTCCGCACTGCCACTCTTGGCAGCCGGTGCGAGTGGGGGAGGGGAGAGTTCATCTTCGGATACCAAGCAGAAAGGTAGTGGTAGTGGTCTTGATGGGCAGAGTGGTGCAATAGAAGCAGTGCCGAGGAAGTCCATTGACACCTTTGGGCAAAGGACCTCCATTTACCGTGGTGTGACAAGGTTCGACGTGCCCTCTTTAGAATATTTTACTTCTTCTATGTTATCGATGATATCATCACGTTTAGATGATCAACAGATACTCTTTCCATATAACGGTAGCACACTCAAAACCCTAAGGGACCCCATTTGACAAAGGATGATAGAGTCCTCACTATGGTTCTGCTGATTTATGTGGATATTCTTTCTTGCAAGAGCCTAAATGGCCCGCGAATTATACTAATAACAAGCAATTCTGGCTATCAAATCAAATAGAATTTAAAAAATGATTTATTATTATAGAGAATGTTGATGTGGGAGCATGTTCTATTTTTCTTTCTTTTGTGGTTCTTTTAAGAATGGAACTGTGAAGACCACTTTTTTCCATTTCGATCAAATGTTTTTAAATATCATTTCCTTTGCTGAGCACTGACCAAGATATTATTTGTGGGATGATTGTGGTTGCCAATCTAAAAAATACTGATTGATTGTTTTAATTTCTTTGCTTAGTTTGTGGCATGGATCTCATGAAATTGCAATTTAACTCTTTCGAAAGATTAACTATATTCATCAGCTTCAGATTGGAAAATATGGTAAAGCAGAATCTAAATGGCTGATCTTGAATGTATTCAGATTGATATTTGCTTGTATAACACATAAACACGAGACTATATAGTTATCATATACGCAAATGGAAAATTCATTTGCTTTTGTTTCTCTTTGTTTAACTTCTTTTCTTTTCTTTTCTTTTTTTTTTTCCCAACAGACATAGATGGACTGGAAGATATGAGGCCCACCTATGGGATAACAGTTGCAGAAGAGAGGGTCAAACTCGGAAGGGAAGACAAGGTACATTAAGTTGCTCTATCTCTATGTTTCATCTTCTTTCCGACACTAGATTTACATTTTGTTCTAATTCTCTCTTCTTTCTGTCTTGTCCTTCTGGGAAATTGTCCTGTCGTGGAAATGGGTCATGTTTCAATTGCATGCAGTCTATTTGGGTAAGTAACCTTTCACTTCTTTTCAGTATTAATCTCTTTCTATCATTATCAGGCTTCTTTTTCCTTCACCGTTATTCAGCTGATGGGCTCAGGAAACATGCGTTCATTTTCTTGTGGTCACTCTTCATACTTGTAAATTTTAACAGGTGGATATGACAAAGAAGAAAAGGCTGCTAGGGCTTATGATTTGGCTGCCCTCAAGTACTGGGGTACTACAACCACCACCAATTTTCCCGTAAGTTATTGTTCTTATTTTTTTTAGGTTTCTTTTCGATGACATTGCAACTAAAAATTTGTTATTCACGTCCATTTCTCCTATGTTTATCTTTGCCGTTAGTGCTCAACGCGTACTCTTGTCTGCACTTATGCAGATTAGTAACTACGAAAAAGAGTTGGAGGAGATGAAACACATGACGAGGCAAGAGTATGTTGCATCGCTAAGAAGGTAACCTTTGAGCTTTATGATGCGCATTTTAGTGTTACACAATCGACTATTCTTTGCATTAACATACTTTTCGATGCAGAAAGAGCAGCGGATTTTCTCGTGGTGCCTCAATTTATCGTGGAGTGACTAGGTATGTTCTCATGAGATTTTTGCTACACCAACAGACTGAAAGATTTTCTCTTCATGGAATACTGCAAGATTCAAAATATTGCAGCAAACAGCATTTTGATATTTTAATTTGATATTTTCAATTATAAAATTTAACAGGAGCTATTCCCTTTTTTTTTTTTAATTTCAAGTAGGCAAACTGATATTTTTTGTAAGGCTGCCTGAAGAATAACAACTATAAACACGCAAGTTCATATGTTTGCCTAATAATCTCGACAGGCATCACCAGCATGGAAGGTGGCAAGCACGGATAGGAAGGGTAGCAGGGAATAAGGATCTCTACTTGGGCACGTTCAGTAAGTCTGTATTTTTTAAGTTACATTTAAATTGATCAGCGTCATTGATAAGAGTATCTGAACCAATGATAGCAAGCACGAATTTTATCACGTCTTTTATCATTTTATATAGGTACCCAAGAGGAAGCAGCAGAGGCCTATGACATTGCTGCGATAAAATTCCGAGGTCTGAATGCTGTTACTAACTTCGACATGAGCAGATATGATGTTAAAAGCATCCTCGAGAGCAGCACACTCCCGATAGGCGGGGCTGCCAAGCGCCTCAAAGATGTTTCTGAGCACACAGAGACAAGCGTGGATGGACGTAGGACTGAAGATGACAACCTCACCTCCCACCTCACTGATGGTATCGGCAGCTATGGCTCCCATGCCCACCACCACGGCTGGCCCCCCATCGCCTTCCAGCAGGCACAGCCCGTTGCCATGAACTACCCTTACGGTCATCCACGGGGCTGGTGCAAACAAGAACAAGACAACGTTGTGGCCACCGCCCATAGCTTGCAGGACTTCCAGCAACTCCACTTGGGGAGCAACACTCAAAACTTCTTCCAGCCATCTGGGATCCACAACCTCATGAGCATGGATTCCTCCTCGATGGAACACAGCACGGGTTCTAACTCGGTGATCTACAGTGGGAGTATGGGTGGGAGTAGCGGAAGCTATCAAGGTGTTATGGGGGGAAGTGACGGATATGTGATGCCTCTAAGCACCATGGTGGTGGATCAGAGCCACACCAATCAAGGGAGCAGTAGCTTTGGAGACAATGATGGGAAGGCAATGGGCTACGAGAACATGTTGGGCACCACCGATCCTTATGGTGGTAGGGGTGTTTATTACCTCTCGCAGCAGCCATCGGGTGGGGTTGTGAAGGAGAACGGGTATGATCAGAGTAGTGGGTGCAACGCTTGGATGCAACCTTCGGTGCAGGTAATTGCATCTAGGGCTAACAACGTGGCTGTTTGCCACGGTGCTCCTCTTTTCACTGTGTGGAATGATGCTTAGACATGAGGTAAGGAAGGGTGCAGTGCAGGGTGCCAGAAGTGGTGAACAGAAGGATGGTGGTCATAGAAGGGGATAAAAAGATACACAACTTAGCTCCTAATTTTGAAATTTTCTTGTATGGTTTTTCCTTTATGAACCAAGGAGAGTCTCTTGTTTCTTTGGTTCACTGAACTCTTCTTCTAACATAAGGATTCTGCTGAAGTTTAGGTGATGGCTTTTGAGGGTTGATGAATGTGATCATCATATCTCATTTGCTGTTGATTTTGGGGATCTTCAGATGGACGAATCCTTTCTAAGGAGCTTTGTAAATTCAAATAATATTATGGCTGCTGCATCAAATGGAACATGATTTATCTCCTGCTCACATTTAAAGGGATAGCTTTGAGCTTACAAGCCTCTCGTGCATTCTTATTATTTACCCTTTTTTTGAGAAATTAGTGCTTATGGAAGAAAGTCACTTTGAACTTTATGGTTATCTGTTTCTATCGCTTGTGGATGCTAATTTCTGAGACTCAGTATGACGATGCTAGGGTGTCTGTTATTATATCTTTTCCGTGTAGGGGATCGCATGTTCAACACCATGACAAAGCATTGACTGAATTAATACCTTTTGAATTTGCAAACATTTTAGTCATACTACATGCCAGAAATAATCTCTTTGCTGGTATTCTATGACGGAACCTTGTCAATATGATGAGTGGCATGTCATGATCTCGTCTCTAGAAGTGTGGTGCAACAATCCGTTAATCATCATGTGGATCTTTGAACTTGGAATATTTTTCGAAAACTATGAGAAGCTTGCAGTAGCCTAGAAGTTAAAGCTTAAGGTCCCGCATGTTTCGTGTAGTTAATTGTTGCTCGATAGATTGCTTCTTGTTCACCCTTTCCCATTTTTAATTCTCTTCCCATGTGAGTAAATCGTTGCAAGTCAACATTTACGCCTTACCAAACAAGCACCAGTTATGTATCATATCAATCAGAGACCTTTGGATTATTGACTTGAACTGAATCATTGTCCCTTATTTCATATTTTCATGCAATGACTTCAGTTTTTATCTTTCGAACTTGCATCCCATTCACATTGCTTACGTATCATCTTGTTCCTTTATTAAATTGATACATACCCTTTTACGAATTTAGATCGCAACTAATGATCCAATTCAGAAAGCTTTTGACTGTCAGTACCGTGATGGCAGTATTAGAAATAGAGATTCTAAAGAAGGGAGACACAGAGGTCCCCCACACCTTGGAATTTATTCCTTAAGAGGGAGTGCAAGGCCACATGTAGGTGACCTGTACACGTACTTCATCTTGAAATGGGTGCAACTCATTTTTTGCTTGCATGGCGACATAACTGCCACAAAAGAACACCTGAGCTAAAAGGATCCCTGAGATATATAGCTTCTACAGTGTCTTGCAGACAATTTGGAAGTATGCAGTTCAATTTTTATAATATCGGTAGAACAAGAAATCATCTGCTCCAACAAAGAGCTTTTATCTAGGTTCATATCCTTTTGGGCTGCCCAAATTATATAGAAGTTCTTTTCCCAGTCAAGACTAGTGTAAGCTCTTCCAGTCCATACAAAAAATACGGTGCTATTCTTGGCTGGGGGAGGCTCCATCTACTTTATACCAGACCTATACGCACTAATCAATGCTTGACTAATTGTGTTCTTCCATAACATGGTATTTATGGCGATCGGCATATGACCGTTGCGTGCGTCCATAAAATAATCTTTAGAAACAACTAACTGCCAAGGAAATATTTATTATCTTTGCCTAGGTGTTCTTATTTAGTAGTAGTTCTATTTGGAGTTCACCTTAACTTGAGCTTTCCCTGCCACACCCGCAACCTCAATTGAAGAAATGCCACTTAATTACTAACCTAGCAGAGAAAAACAACTGTAGTTATTGAGTTTTTTTTATCAAGAAACGATCATCTTGAGGAAATACCAATGGTTGTGTTTCTTTAGACATGCCACCTCAGCCGTCGCAACAACCGAAGATGCTGGGTGGGTGGAGTGGAACTCGCGACCGAGGATATGCTGAATCCATGGAAGCAGCACCCACCACAAACAACAAAAACTTTATATCGATAAAACCTTAAATATTCTAAAAAATAGCCAGGTTTTTAGGGCTTTCAGGAGCACGTAGACGTCTACCTATCCTAATACTGAAGCAGTAGTACTAGTAGTAGAGAATATAATTGTTTATATAAATATAGTAATGAATGCATGTATGCATCCATCTCCCCGGCACCTTGTTTCTATTCTATTCCCGGCCACGCTCGCCTCGGGAATCCCAGACATGAATTAACCTCGAGGATGGCGCGAGGGTTGTACCGGGGAAAACGACGAGAATTCCTCGGCCGCGCGGAGCTGTGTCGGCCCCATCTCTGACACTAAACAGACAACACTGGGCCCACCACCACCATGACCTTCTCTCTCTCTCTCTCTCTCTCTCTCTCTCTGTATGGCTTTTTGGTGCCGAAAGAGAACAACCATGCACCGCTTGGGCTCCCAATTGCCAGGCCTGGCTGCGAGCAGCTTCATGGCAGTCATTGGATTTTAGTAGCAGAACTGGCTCTGTGACAGTAGGAGCCGGAGGTTGGTGGTGAGTTGTGACTGCTTTTTTTGTGTCATATAGGCTTTTTTTTTTTTTTTTCTTTTTTGCACGGCACTAATGTGACATGATTGCATTGACGTGGTTGATTGATTTGATTTGATTTGATTTAGTTGATGGGACATTTACCATTTCCTTGTCACAGTTTGTGTTTTTTTTTTTTTTTTTTTGGAAGTAGTTCGGTGTATAACGGCGTATCTGTAGTTGTTCCATGGTTCCCAGGATCCTGTGTTTCGGTAAGTGATAATCAGTGTTGCAGAGCCCCATGGTAAACATAGAGATTGCAGTTGCCGATGCCGATGAGAGATACCATGGTATAGGAAAAAGGAAATAAGCGAAGGGAGGAGAATGGTCAAAGAAAAGAGTGTGAAAAAGAGTGCCAGAACAGAAAGAAACTGCTGGGAAATGAGTAGAAATCCGTAGGGAAATAGTAGGCCAATCACAAAATAACCAGTCTGCAGGAGCTCTTACATCATGAACGAATATTTTTCTGTTTCTTTCCTTTTTTTTTTTTAATTTTTTTTTATATCTTTTTCAAATTTTTGAGATTCATTGTTGGTGTGTCGCTGTCCCATTGAACCCAAGTTTCCCTGAGGAGATGGGTGCCAACCAGCTAACATGAGACCATTGGGTGATCCACTTTTTAGGGTGTTATTAGCCGGAATAACAGGAATAACAGTTGTATTAGTTCAATGAAGTCTTTTTTAGATGTTAATGATAATATAACATGCCATCCAAAAAGATTAGTTCAAAAGTATAATTGGGATTCCTTTATTTTACAAAAATACTCAAGATGTTTTCAGTATATAATCTGTAACACTTCAAGCCCACCCGCTAGCCCAATTAACTTCTAACAGATCAAAACCATGTAGCCCAAAAATTCGAGTGAAAGTTAATGGGTAGCAAGTGAACTTGAGTTATAAGCACATAGCATACTTCTCTTCCATCCAATGTGAGACTAAATTTGGGGTATCACAATCTTCCCACCTTATAATGCGACGTCCTCGTCGCACGCCACAAGCTAGCCAGAATCTACTCCGAGTCGGGTCATTGGTGTTGCAAGGATGACTCCATTTCATGACGGGACTCCATCAACGTCCCATGGGTAGCCCTTTCCTCATGCCCATCAACTTCCGCACCCTTTCCTCATGCCCATCAACTTCCGTATACTCGGATCGGCTCTGATACCATTTGTAATGCTCTGAGCCCAAAACTCGAGTAGAAATTAATAGATAGTAAGTGAACTTGAGTTATAAGCACATATCACATTTGTCTTCCATCCAATATGGGACTAAATTTGGAGTATCACATAATCACTATAGGACTAAACACTCATCAATATATGCTCTTACACACTCTCTTTATTTAAACTCTATCATCCTTACTAAGCTAAGGTTTTATGTCCAAATTCATATTTAAATTTAATCAAATTCAATCATAAACACATGAAGCTCATCTGCAATATTCCTTAATTCATATGAATTATAAGCTGTATCCACTCCAATACCATTTGTAACAACTTAGGTTCTTACTTAAAAAGGCTAACTAAGAAGTTATTATTTAGGCTCTTTAGTTTTATATAAGTATTTAAAATCTTTCTAATATATAATCGATATGAAACTAAACACTTATCTTTCTAATATATACTTTTTCTATTTAAAATCTAATATCTCTACTAAGTTAAGGGCCTATATTTAAATTTATATTCAAATCTAATCATAAATATATAGAGCTCATTTATTTTAATACCGTCTATAACAACTCAGAATCTCATCTAAAAAATAAGTTGAAAGGCGTTATTTGAGCTCTTTGATCCTATATAAATACTGGGGATCTTTTCAGTACACAAATGATATAGGATTAAATATTCATCAATATGGGCTCTTATAATTTTTTTTTAAAAAAAAAATTATGTTATGCCTATCAAACACTCTTTGAAAATGAAAAAAAGATGATATGTTACACATCAAAGATTCGAAGTATACTTCCAACGGTTGGAGAACCTCCCGTGGATGGAACCATTCGGCTGTAGCACTGTCAGCATCGATTAATATTTTTTGTAGAATAAAAAGCAGCTATTATAACAGCCCTTGTTATTAATTATAAGCGACAAGAACCGTGCTAAACGGCCCAAACCAGTAAATGGAACAGCATATTTTGACGTCACCATCTACAAAATATAAAACGACAGCGGATTTAAATCTAAATTTATTTATTTTTTTCCATAGCGTAAAAATAAAACAATAGTAACTATCGTCACTACGTATGATAGCCATTAATATCTAAATATCAACCAAGCTTATATAGGCCGTTATTAGCATCATGTGGCCCCACAATCCGTTAGATTGAGAGTAATAATATTATAACATCTGCTATTTTAAACCTCGTGCTAAAGCTTCCGGGTGGTTTGAGTCATTATTCTCGTTATATGACCCCTATTAATATCTAAATATTGGTCTTTGTATAGATATTTCTCATGCAATCTATTTGTTCCTGCCTGCTAGAGACCTCGGATTTAATAAACCTTCACTGTCTGGGATGGCTCTACGGAGGCTAAAAGTCATTCTCGTGTGCATGTACTTGCTTGGATCCGGTTGCCCACTTATCAACGGACCCATCAGATTTATCTAAGTTCTGGTCCCAGCTGTCCATGATGTTAACTCTCAAGTGTGCAAGAAGAAACAAGTCATGATTTTTTTTTTTTGGTTGTGCAGGGATTCTAAACTGATCTGATAGGGGAATGTATAGATTTAGTTGTTTGGGGTGGTCCCCTGAGAGTTTGGACCTCGCCCGAGATGCCGGGGTCTAAAGTTCCCCCTAAATAATCTCCAGTGGGGTATTTTAAATTTGTGACAGCTTTATGGCTAACGTAGAAAGAACTGTCAAACAAGCAAACAGAACGCGAAGGTCTTGTTTTCAGCTGAAATTTAACTTGAATTCGGCTCACATCATATTGAAAAAGAATATCTAGAGAGATTTTATTCTATGGTATCAAATCCCTTCGACAAGATGCCTATTGGATGGAACCAGAACAAGTGGCACTGAGACTCTTTTGAGGCTATCTTATTTGTTACAGTAGTAGAGATCAGTCAGCTTGCTATCGAATCTACGTCTTGTGAATTGCTTGGCAATGACGTCTTCATTTTAAACTTTGTACTACATCTACCCCAAGTTATTATTCAATGATAGTCAAAGTGTTATAGAATTCTCTTAGATAGTATTTGGCTGCAGAATAAATGAGGGATATTCTTGCCATTTCTCCAATTTAATCCACCAAACAATATTTGAGGCCAACAAAATACAGTCTTATACTATCCCTATACTGTTACAGAAAATATCCCTCACTTTCATCATAAATCTACTCCGGCTTTGAGCTCGAATAGGTTTATTCTCTAAAATTGGGCAGAATAAGGATCATATTCTCCTTTAATTACTCTTTAATCTGCGTCTGCTCTCTAAATATTCCACCAAAAAAAAGTAGGACTGCAATTTTATCCTAGTAATAAAAATAAAATAATTTCAAAATTCATTGCACATCAAATACACCATTCCTTGGCCTTATCTCCTTTTTAGTTTTTCCTCAACCAAATAACAACAAACCCTTATCCCGTGGAACAAATTCATCCCTACAGCAACTTTTCTCTCTCTATATTTGCTTTCACAACAGAACACAGCCTTAATGCAATACTCAAACATAACATATATATATATATATATATAACTAGATTGTCATTTTATTGGAGAAAAGACGATAAAGTGCTTAATTATTTCCGGAATGGCTGCTTCATGGAACAATCTATAATGTAAATGAAGTTATGGCTTGATTTTAACACACAAAAGCAATCGGCACCAACTCACAAATGGATAGCCTCAAAGTTATCACTTATTTGATCTTCTTTGGAGATAATTTTCAAGCTATCGGTTGGCGTCTCTCTTCTTCGAATGCCATGAGCCGTGAGTTCAAAGTATGCTATGTGCAATTTGTTGATGGCTATAAACTTATCAAAGGGATTGCCTATTTAAGTAGTGACAGTGTGAAGCAGGCTCAAATTTCAGTGATTTGAATGATCACCATCTAGGTGTTTTTGTCAGCGGCCGGTTGAACCTGGGACGGGAAAATCTTCTAGGCCTCAGGGAGCAACTTCCAAGCCACTAACACCAGGAACATGATATGTTGGCTTGGCTTCAACTAATTCAAGAGGCTCTTGTCCTTATTCTGCATACCAGCATAGATCCTAGAGAAAATAGTGTTAACATGTATGTTATTCTTACCATACTTAATTCATTTGATGTATCCTTGATTCTAGCTAGGATAATCAATCTTGATTGATTTGATTTCAGCATTAATTCTAGATAGGACAACCAATCGATTTGATTTTAGCCTTGATTCTAAATAGAACAACCAATCTTGATTGATTTGCCTTGATTATTTTCTTTTGCAGTTTCTTTTTGTAGTTATATAAATTGGCTATATAAAGCCCATTATACATATAATGAAAATACATGCTGAAATTATACAATTCAATCAGTTTCTCTTTTCTTTCCTTTCCATGGCTACTGTTATCATAATATCAGAGCCATTGTCATATATATATATATAAAAAAAAAGGGAGCCATCAGCAACCATCAACTTCTTCTCAGCTATTCGCTGTCATCTTACTCTGTGTTCATCACTCACTTGTCGAGCTACAGTACTAGTCAACATCACAATCATTGGCAATAATTTCATTGATCACTTATTCTATTTTTCTTCATCAGCAACAGTTTCTTTTTTTTTTATCTCTGAATTGCCATATTCAACCTCTACAGAAGTTTCTTTGGTAATCTTCATCACTTTTCTATGGTTCTCTTACTATCTATCATCATGACATCTGGTTCTGAGATTTCAAGACCATTTGAGATTATCTTGAATGGATCCAACTATATTCCTTGGTCACAAGCTATGAGTAGCTTTCTCAAAGGTCAAAAATTATGATGGATTGTTACCGAAGAAATTCCAAAGCCAAACTCAAAATAGAGATGAGGATGAAGCAAAGTATCCTGAAAGACTGGATGATTGGATTTGTAGAAATCATCAGATAATTACTTGGTTTCGAAACACCTCACTTCCATCCATTTATGAAGAATTTGTGTATAATGAAACTGCAAAGAGAAATAATCAAGGCAAATCAATCAAGATTGGTCATCCTAGCTAGAATCAAGGCTGAAATCAAATCAATTAAGATTGATTGTCCTAGTTAGAATCAAGACTAGAATCAAATCGATCAAGATTGGTTATCTTAGCTAGAATCAAGAATATAATCAAATCAATTAAGTATTGTAAAAATAACATGTATGTTAACATTTGCTTTGGATGCTCATTTTACTTCTGTTAGGAGTCTAATTGTAGTTGTTACAACAAAGCAATGGCAATTATTGCAAATGGATGTCAAAATGCCTTTTTTAATGGTAATCTTTTTGAAGAAGTATATATGAAACCATCATCAGGTTATAATCATTGACCTAGTAAAGTGTGTCGTCTTTGTTGTGCTCTATATAGCCTTAAACAAGCTCCTTGTGCTTGGTTTGCCAAACTCAATACCGCTATCTCACGGTTTAGTTTTTCTTCAATTTCTTATAATTTTGTTTTCTTTATTCGCAAGTCAGATCATGGTATCATATTATTGTTACTTTATGTGGTTGATATGATTATCACTAGAAATGATTTATATGGCATTCATGATTTAAAGCAGCATCTTAGTCAAGAATTTGAAATAAAAGACTTGGGTTCTCTTAATTACTTCTTAGGTTTGAAGGTTAGAGCCAACTCTACTGGATACTACTTATGTTAAGCTAAGTATGCATCTAATCTTATTTCTAGAGTTGGATTAATAGATAGTAAGACTACCTCTATGCCTCTTGAAACCAATGTAAAATTTCGTCCATTAATGGGACTTTACTCTTTGATGCTACTTTATACAGGCAGCTTATTGGTAGTCTCGTATATCTTACTGTTACTTGTCCTAATATTGCACATGCAATCCATATAGTTAGTCAATTTATGACAGCTCCTCAATCTACATATTTTGCTACTATCCTTCACATTTTTTATTATGCCAAGGGTACTCTATTCTATGGGTTATACTATCCATTTAATTCCTTCTTATAATTGACCATTTACTCAAATGCCGATTGGGCTGGTGACCCCAAACTACCACATGCTAATGCATTTTTTTTGGATGACTCTCCTATTTCTTGGAGAAGCAAAAAGTAAGCCATTATTGGTAGATCTAGCACTGAGGCTGAATATAAAGCCATTACAGATACTACTAGTGAACTCATCTGGCTCACTGGCTACTAGCAGATATGGGGATTAATCATCCTGGAGTAACTCTCCTCCACTATGACAATAGGAGTGCCATTCAAATTGCTCATAATGATGTCTTTCATGAGCGCACCAAGCCTATTGAAACAGATTGTCACTTTGTGCACCAACATATTCGTCATGGTACATGCAACTTATCTCTGTTTCTTCTGCCGATCAGACTATTGACATTTTTACCAAATTACATTTGCGAGACTGTTTTCACAATATCGTTTCCAAACTCAAGTTTGTTTCACTTAAACCATCCTAAGTTTGAGGGAAAATGTTAACATAATGTTATTCTTATCATACTTGATTGATTTGATTGTATCCTTTATTCTAGATAGGACAACCAATCTTGATTGATTTGATTCTAGCCTTGATTCTAAGTAGGACAACTAGTCTTGATTGATTTGATTTTAGTCTTCATTCTAGCTAGGACAACCAATCTTGATTAATTTGCCTTGATTATTTCCTTTTGTAGTTTCCTTTTGTAGATATGTAAATTGGCTATATAAAGCTCATTATACATGTAATGAAGATACATACTGAAATTATATAATTCAATCAATTTCTCCTTTCTATGGTTACTATTATCAAATAGAATTCAGCAATGATTAGGAGATAGTAACTTCATGCAAGTCATGTCAGTGGAAGGTTCAAAGGAGACCATTTGATCACAGTCTTTATGTAGTGATTTTTAACCCTAGACTTGCATTTGATAGTCAAGATTCTACACATATCTTACAATATTATACTTTGAGAGAGTGTTTGGTATGGGTTGATCCATCCAAGATCTAATAATTCATGGAATGATGATGGAATCACCTCATTTGATGGCACTGAAATGATTAAATGCCACAATGATCCAACATCACCTCCACCTCATAGATTACCCCATTGGGGGTGATCTTATTATTGTCCTTAAAGTTGGTGACCTAAGAGAGGATGATCTTAAGCTAAAATCTATAAATCAAAATACCCCATATTTATAATAGATATATTATAATAGTAATAATTATATATAATATGATATATAAAATTAATATATTATTATATGACGTAGATTTGGCTACATTCGAATGTAGCCAAATCTAGATCCGGTCATCTTTCCCACTCTTGGATTCACACAATTTTTAGATTCCAAAGATGGAAAAGGTGGGATGGCTTTGAGATTTATGTAGATTTAAGGGTGAGAAAGGTGACCGAATCTTAAACTTGACTACATTTGAATGTAGCCAAATCTACCTATTATATTATATATTAATTTATTATATTTATATAATATTATACTATATTATATTATAATTTATCTATTATAATATAATATAATACAATTAATATGTCATACTATATTATATAATATATATAATACTATAATATAGTATAATATTAGTTTATATATTATAATATATGATATAATTTAATATATTATATTTTATGTGTTAAGTAATATAATATAAATATTATAGGATAATTTTGGTATTTTATGGTTAGTAATCTTGAATTCTCATAGAATACCAAATATGATGATATTAGATTACCAATGATCATTATGATATACCCTACCAAATATGATAATTTTTGATCGCTAAGGATCAAACCATCCTAAGATTAAGATCACCAGTGATTCAAGATTACTGAAATGATCCCAAAATGGTCACCAAATGCTCATAAGGGGCATTTGGTTCGTGAACTCTTTTTAAGATTCCCAATAATGTTTTGGTCACAATGTAACATTACCGTATTTGGTTCAACATGTACAAAAAAATTGATAGGCATTTAATATTGCTCTGGAAATCAAATTGCCATATTTTATAACAATCTAATTCTAACTAGAGACTTAGATAATCTCAGATTGCTGGCAGGTAAAAATCTTCATCTTACTTTTTTTTTTTTCTAAAATTACCTCTTAAAACAAAACATTATTAGTGAGATAAAGCCCATCTAATATAATATGTTATATTAAAATTTTAATTATTTTTTTATTACATATTAATATAAATAATAAAAAAATATTATGTTAAATTATACATAATAATTACTTATTTTGACATAATTATATTTATATATTTATTATTATAATAATGATAGTATTTTCATACTAATATATTAATAAAATTTAATATTCATAAAATATAATATTAAATTTATCATATAATTAATATAATTTAATAATATTATTAAATTATACTAATTATTTTAATAATATTAAATTATTATTTTATATTGTATTTGTTCTAACATAATAAATAGTATATATTATGAATATAATATATATATTATATTATAAATATATTAATATTTTTGTTAATATAAGAAATATATAGTTATTATTATTATATATTAATTATTATACTATATATAGTATTATTAATATTATTAATAATAAAATTTGGTAATATTTAATGATTACTATACTATTATTTTTTATCATACAATTAATATGACTTAATAATATTATTAAAATATTATTATTGTAACAATATTATGTTATTATTTTTATTGTATTAATTTTATATATAATGTAATAAAATATTATATTATATTTTATATTATTGATAATCTAAAATATTAATGTATTTTATATTATAATATATACTAAAATTTTTGTTAATAAAATAAATATATATAGTTATTATTATTATGATAATATTATACATTGATTATTATATCATAAAGTAATTTTAATATTATTAATAATAATATTTTGTAATATTTAATTGCATAATAGTTATAATAACTATTTACTTATAACAATATTATATATTATTTTTATAAATATGTATTTATAATATATTGTTAAATAGTTATTTATATTAAAATATAATATTATATATTAATATAATATATAATTATAATAGCTATGTTATAGATATTTATAATATATTCTACTACTATGTGTTAATTTTATATTTCATATAATATTATTACTAATAATTTGTATTATATTGTATAAAAATGGTATAATTAATTATTATATATTTTATATGGCATATAATTATAATATTTAAAAATATTGCTCTATTTTTGTTTCTTTTTAATTTGAAAAATGGGGGTATTTTTAAAATT
Source organism: Metroxylon sagu (assembly GCA_017589505.3). Lineage (NCBI taxonomy): Eukaryota > Viridiplantae > Streptophyta > Magnoliopsida > Arecales > Arecaceae > Metroxylon > Metroxylon sagu. Next base: position 772,911 of record JACVBY030000539.1, read on the forward strand.
TTAAGATGCTTTCCATCTGAATTCATAGTAGTCTAACTTGTCAATCTAGCTTGTCAACTAAATATGTCAATGCAAATAATCCACAATCTGCAAGATTAATTTAACTTCCCAAGCTGGTTTGTCAATCAAACATGTCAATATGAGATACCCAGCAATATGCAAGATCTGGCATTCTATATGGTTAAACATTTAAATTTTAAAAATCCTATGCCTGCTAATATGGTGCCAGGATGGAACTTGCAATCCATGAACCAAACAGGGTGTAAAAGTTCTAAATTAAGATGATAAAGGCTTAGTTTAACCTTTGTCTATGGGAACGAGAGTTAAAAAAGCAACTCTAAGCCCAGGCATCCTATTTATAAAATGGAATATTTTGAGAAATAAAATTCAAAATTGTCTTACCACCTACTCCAGTCTATGAGAAACAAAATTCAGATTTGTCCTATCATCTACTCCAGTGGAAGGACGACTCCACCCTATTTTAAATCTTACCCAAGAGTTGACCGTTAGGATTTATAAATGAAATTCTACATATACCGTCAAATTAGGAGTTGAAGGACCGACACCGAGACCCAGATCCTCCATCCCATGTAAATACCGTTTTGTCGTCAATATTCTCAACCAAACTTGACAAGAAGGTTGCATTCAGCACCGCAACCCCATCAAGGTCTTCAGAAACATCTTAATCCATCGCTGCAGATCCAATCCACAGGAAACAATCTTTGGCTTGCGTTCATTTCCCTATTAAATTGCCCTGCCAACCCCAACAAACTAAAATGCACTAATTCTGCAACCTGATGACAAATTAATGGGAGCATCCACCTAAGATCACCACAGCTGCCCGATGGCCTGACCATCTAACTGCTAATTAACGCCACCATTCTGCATCACCATCAGCCATATTTGTCAGCATCATCACCATCGCTGCCTCAACCACCTTGTTGGCACAATCATCTAGCTGTTTATGATACAGTTCCAGAAACAGACATCCGCATACATAACCAAGGAAGAATATAATGGAATACTTTGACTTGTTTCAACATTTAATATATAATAACACAAGCCAAACAGCTTGGTGTCATGGTTATGAAATGCTTAAAGAAATATTACCAAGCATCACTGTAATTTGCCATACACTGAAATATTACCAAGTGATATGAGTCATACCATTGCACTTCACAATTATATACACTGTTTGTGTTACAAGTCCTTAAAGAGCAGCTGGAATCTGGGTATTCTCTCTGGTGGAAGCGGACAGGTCACGATCAGTTTACCTTTCATCGCCCCTCTAAAGATAGCCTACAAACAGAATGATAATGTGAAGTTTGAACTATGTTCCAGAGAATGCCTTACACATGAAATAAATATAAGAAAATAAGTAAATAAAACATCACAGAACAAAATGACATCGTAAGGAAGATTGATTCCAAAAGCAAACAAACATCCAGGACAAAGAAAAGGCAATAACTGACTCAATGCACCACGTGGTTAAACATTACCAGCTGATTCTCACATTTGAGATATCGAAATCTTTATCATATAAGTTATATCTGCAAGAAAACTGCTTTTAATGACATAATTTTACCATAAGGAATGCATGACAATCATAGCTTGGGAGCAAACATTTCACACAGAAAAAAAAAAAAAAAAAAAGAACATAAAATTATGAGTGAACATGGAAAGCATGATGGAATGAGAAACCCATTTAACAGGATGGTTGGATCACTACCCATTCAGAAAAATAGGCAAACAGTACAACAGCAACCTCAACCAAACGTGAAGCAGAAAGAAAAGCAAAACAAACTAGAAAGTTCCAAAGTAACTAACGCTCCAACACAGCAAAGCAGAAATCACAAAACAAAAAACAGAACACCAACTTCCCTTAATCGTGCTGATTAGAGGTAGGAAACGCCAGCAAGGAGTTGTTTCCAATGGCTAGCATCTTCACCGCGCTGAAAATCTGGAAGCATGACTTTTTAAGTAGACTTTTAGCAGAACTAATACTGATTGCCCACCGGTTCACAAATATAATAAAATGCTGATGATCAGTGCCATTTTTAGAAGAAACTAATCTTTTCCTCTATAATCACGACTTTCAAAACAAACTACTAAAAAGGCCCATGTCTTCCTTTTAGAAACTGATCCAACTTTCTTATCCCTTCATTTTGTCCATCACAGGAGAGTTGCAGTCTTTCCTTTATCCAGAAAATTTAATTGTCAAGGTCCCATATTCGATATAGAAAAATCATGATGGAGAAATAGGTGATTTCAGTTTCTTTGGCCAGCCCTCCAGACAAGCGGTCAGTAGCTCCAACTGGACCTCTGTTTTCAAAGTTGTCTAAAGTAAGAACTCTATTATTTATTGTTAACCAATTAATTATTCTTGCTTTCAGCTTAGCTGAACACGCACAAGAATTCAGCAAAAGGGCATAGCAAACCATCATTGTTTAAAAATCTGTAAAATGACTCTAAACAGTAAAGATGATGCTATAGTTGAACATCCAAATTCTAGAATAACTTTAGTAATTTCAGTCTGAAAGTATACTAACTGGCTTCATTTAAATTATGACCATCCAATACCCTGTTAAATTTGGGTTTGCACTAAACCATCCCATTTGACCACCTATATTGATATTTGCTTTCTGATGAGAAGCTAATTTGAAGAGTAGGAAAACCTAGAAGCCAGAAAACACTTGCCCAACCAAGCCTCTCTCCAGAAACTAACATACTTTCCATCTCCTATCTTTGCACTGAGTCCACAATCAAAACCTTCTGCATGTCACAACAAATCTTAACAAATAAACCAATCTATTTGTGCTTGCCTTTACACTAAACATAAATCTTCTTCTAACACTGAAATAAGATTTGCAAATCAAAGGTGCCCTAGAAGCTGAACTGTTATCCTACAACATCCTCCACGACCATTTCCCAGCCTATTAAGATCTCAACATTATGATTCAATGCCATTGTTTTCCTTGCTTCTACTAACCTTGTTTCAACTCATGAGGCACGAGCCAAGAACGTGATCCCATCCCCTCGGTAGATATTGTAAGCATTGTGATCTCCTTCCTTAAGCCAAACCACTCGGGATATTTGTATCTACATAATCCTTTCTTGTCTTAAAATTTTCTCTAGCTTCTTTTACAACAGAACACCATGAATTTGAGTTTCAGAAAGACCAACAGACTCTTTTCCCATCCATCTCCAAAATGATCAAAAATTGTCTGCAGAAATCATTCTTTGGAACATTTATGCTAACAAATACAGAAACTGATCATTATTTCAACTTTTTCTTTGCTTTTTAAATTTTACAATTATTTCCCTCTCAGCTCAAATACTGATTACTCCCTTCAGAGTCCTAAAAATTAACTTGCAACAATTTTTTCCGATTACATTTACATTCTGAACAAGTTACAATAGAGATTATCATTTCTGGTGTCTAAGCAAATAAGAGAATGATCTGACCCCACTCAAGGTAGGTCTCTGGCCATAGCCAATGGGCATAATTCTTCCCAGCCCAGACCAACCAGAAATCTGTCCAATTAGAATAAATACGTTCTTTTCTGACATTTGACCAGGTATATCTTTTCATAAAAGGTAAGTCAATAAAATTAAAATTACCAATATAGCTTTTAAAGGCCTCCATATCTGCCCAACTGCCCATCCCACCAGATATTTTATGCAGGAACCTATTGATATTAAAATCTCTAGCAATCCACCAAGGTTCAGAAAAGATATTACAGATAGTTCATGGTTCATCCCGCTGCCCCCCCCCCCCCGCAACCAAAAAAAAAAAAAAAACCCAAATGTAATAAACAAATAAATAAATCTTTATCAACAGGACCACAGATTTAGGTAAGAAGACAAACTCTCGCACCACTCAAATTCTTCAAAACCACAGAAGTTGAATATGTCCCTTTCTCATGCTTAATAACATAAAATATCTGCCCTTTTCAGTAAGGATGGCCAAACTATATCAAACCAGGCAATTCAAAGCAAACCAAGCTGAACCATCCTAGAATCGGTATGGTTTGGTGGTTTGGTTTGGTATAGAGGCTGAAACGCTCTATACCACCCCATACCGACCTTGAACCACCTTGTCTTATGTCATACCTCCCGGTTTGGCTTGGTACGAGGCAGTTTATAGGTTGGAGCCTTCTGGTTCACGTAATTGATATGCCATCGATTCAGTACGGTATGCTCTGTATCGAATCATGGTTTAGTATCGAAATGATTTCAGTTCCTAGTAAGGCGAACCTTACTTTCCAGCCAATCAAAACTACACCTAAAGTTATGACTGAATTTATCTAACAATATTGAATAAAAGTTGATCTTCGAATTGATCAAGGTAAGACATACCGAACCAAACTAGTCAATTTGGCTCGAACCGAATCAAACCAGAAAAAGATTCTCTTTTGCCTCATACTTCGGTATAGGCCCCAAATTGGGCTGAACCAGACCAAACCTCGCCGAACCTCCTAGTTGGGTGGGGGGGAGGGGCTGTACTGGGTGTTAGGCAAGCTCACGTCCTCTCTTCTCTCTCTTATTTTTATTTAAAATCATTTAAGTCCATTTACTTAAGATTTCTCATTGAAATAAGGGAGTGTTTGGTTCTTAAGCATCTTGTGAGAATCTTTTAGGATCTCCCGTTTGGTTCAGCAAACCCAGGCAAGCATTTAAATTTGTCCATAAAAATCATATTACCACAAAACATGATAATGTGATTGCCATCAAAGGGAATGGTAATGTGAGATTGCCACTTAGTGCGAATTTAACACCAAAACTTTTGGACAAAATAGCCCCTCAAATAACCTGTACGTTATATAACTATAAATTGATTTTATATAAAGGTTGGTGCGAAACATATATATACAAAACTAATATTTTAAATTTTTATAATATAATATTTTGTATTAAAATTTTTACTATTTTTTATAAGGTAGACTTGGCTACATTCAAATGTAGCTAAGCCTAAATTTGATCACCTCCTTTACCCTTGGATCCATATAGTTCACAGATCCTAAAGATAGAAAAAGTAGAAAAGAAGTGGTGGTTTCAAAATCTGTGGATTCAAGGGTGGAGAAAATGACCGAATCCTGAACTTGACTATATTTGAATATAGGCAAGTCTACTTCAATTTTTTATTATATATTTATATAAATAATAAAAAATAATTATATTAAATTATATATGATAATTACTATTTTAATATAATTATAATTATATATTATTTTTATATTAATATATTAATAAATTTAATGTTATGTAATATAATATATAATATAATTAATATAATTTAATAAGAGGTAGATTTGGCTACATTCAAATGTAGCTAAGCTTACATTCGGTCACCTCTCCCACCCTTAAATCCATACGGTTCATGAATCCCAAAGATGAAAAAGATGAAAAAAATAGAATGGCTTCGATATCTGTATGGATTCAAAGGTGGGAAAGATGGCCGGATCCTGTACTTGACTACATTTGAATATAGTCAACTCTACCTCATTTAATAATATTATTAAACAACTATTATTATTGTAAAATATTATATTACTATTTTATATTGCATTTATTTTATAATCAAATAAATATTATATATTATGAATATAATATTTATTTTATATTATAAATATATACTAATATTTTTTCTAATATAATATATAATTATTATGATTATATTATATATTAATATATTATTTTAAATATTTTTTTATTATTAATTATATATTATATATTATTTAAATACAATAATTTAATATGAAAGGTCATAAATATTAATAATTTTAGGCGAACTTAGATTGCTACATGAGACAATTTGGCAATCTCTAGGAGTAAGTGTAACATAATTGAACCATCAATACACATTCCTTTGCCTTTTAAAAGAAGAAACCATTCCAACCACACACACCAAATAACTAGGTGAATATACAATAAAGAAAATGGTTACTCATTTTGTCCCATAGGACATGGAAGTCCACACTGATATTTGGAAACAGTTACCAAGTATGGTAGATAAATAAGACTCGAATTTGAAAAGTTCCATTATGCATTCATTACATCTCTCAACCACATGTACCAGACCACCTACCATCCATATATATAAGAATCTAATGTTGTAGCTTTTACTTCCTATTCAGAAATGCATATCACCGTCATTCTCTCTATTTGCATCACCTAATTATGAAACAGAAAATTGCTCATTCCACCATAATGAAGTTCTAGCAGACTGTATCCATGATCACACCACCACTTACCAAAAGCAAATCGAATAAGAAAAATCATCAGTTAGTATCCTCTCCCATCCAAATTTTCCCTTCCATCTTTCTAAACTGACTTTCCAAACCTAGAATCTCTAACTCTTTCCCTAATCTTGAAGGCCTCCTCTTAATCAAAGCCCTCCAATGCAAAAAGAATACAGCAGAGACCCATTCTAGCATTCAAATTTGTCCATTTCTCAATAATTATGTACCCAGCACCTCTCTCATAAACAAAGCTTCATAAATCCATATTTCTCAATAAGATCTAGCATCCCATTCCATATTCCCTCTTTTCTTCCCTCCCTTTCAAGAACATTTCCTCAATAAGAAAGACTTAGCATTTTGTTCCCTGGAGCACTTACTAATGGTTAGCAACATCATATACATACAAGAGGCAAGCCAACAATCTACAAATAGAATACCAGCACCTCCTTAATTGATATACTTTTTGGTTTCAAAAACAGAATTTTGATGCAAATTAAAGTATCCCTCCTTAAAGGAGATTTCCTAGATCTCCTCGTGCATGTCATATCATTTAAATCAATTATCCATCACTTTGTCCTTAATTTGAGCAACTCCTAAAACTTCTCTAATCAAGCCATAGAACATCTGGGTCTAACTTGTGTTATATAAAATTTCCCTTTTAAGTCACCAAGAAATGAGGATCAATTAAGCTGAAACTAAGTAGCTGGGACAAGGATGGATGGTTATGATTGTTTAGGGAAAACTCACAACAGCCTACACTTGCCTTTTCAAGTTAGCTAACATCTAAAGACCTCTCTATGGCCATATTATCTAGGCATTGCTGTCTACTCAATTGCAATGGCAACTGGTAAAATTTTATTGGAAAATTTTCTAGCCTCACTAGTTTTACTCTCTTCTTGAACTATTTATGTTCATTCAAATCCTTATATGAGATTTCAGAAGTGGTAATCAAATTCAATCATCAATTCTTCTTTTTTGCCTATAACACATCCTTTTCAAAACCAAATAAACAAAAAATTGAAAAAGAAAAAAAGGATCCCTTAACCTTTCCTTCTTCCAATGAATCCACTGGGGGATCCATTCAATGCATTCATTAGAATGGAAATCTACTAAGTTCTGAAATAAGCCTTTCACCAATTAACTAATCATCTCTAGAACTCATCATCTCTAGGAAAAAGAAGATCTACTCCACATTGTCATAAACCTTTTGAAAGCAAACTTACAAACAAAGCCCGAGCATCCAGCATGCCATCCAAAATTTGCTTATAGGACCAAACAGATGAGCTAGCAATCAACTAAAATAGAGTGAATATAGTTTGATTTGCCAATATGGGATTCCCAACCATCCTCTCCAACAGCAGTTGTTCAACAAAAAAAGCCGAAATGGGGTATAATATTCGAGAGATAATATAAAGTAAAAGCCAAAAGCCAAAAGCCAAGATGGGTTCTCTCCAGTGCACTACGAATTTGAGATTACATGACTGGAAAAGGCAATATCATCAACCACTGTCCTGTGACTTCAAAATGAAAATTCACATCTTACAATAGCAAAAGGGCCACATTGATCACAAAATGAGCCAATTAATTAATAAGCATTCCACATTTATGGCTCCATACAACTTTTTTCCCTATCATTTCCACAAGAATAAGGCATTAGGTTTCCAAATCAAAGCGTATCTGAATGAGAACAGATTCTGAACGTGGAAAGCATATTTAACAGTATTGTTTATATTCTACAGTAATGAGACCTGACCTAAAATACAAAAGTCATATGAATCCCCTTGATAGATACAACTCAAGGGATCCACATCGAAAAAAAGAACAACAAAATTTACGTCTAAAAGAAAATCTGCATCATGCAATCGGTATTACTCACCTCTACAACATCAATAAAGTCTTGCTTGCTGTGAAAAGAGCCTATCCATTTAGTGTGATCAGCAGTCCTGAATTATAAGAAACATATAGCTGCTTCAGTAAACAATATTACTAACAGGTTCTAGAATATATCAAAGAAAAGCAGGAAACCTACTTGAAATCAATAATAATTAGGAAAAGAAAGGTTTAAAATTTCCTTGATAGTTAAACCTTTTTGATAGTATGTGACATGCCTGACTAATTACATGAACTAGTTTATTGCAGTTAGTCTCTTCTATACTAGTGACGTGCAAAAGGGAGGTGTTAAATTTTTCACCCTTTACTTTCTATACTTTAAAAAAAAATGCATTATTTCATAAAGACTGAGCCCATTACTATTGCTAATGATCTCTTGTTAAGAAACCACACAGTGATAAACCAGATTCACACAGAATGATGGATTTCCTACAGTAATAAGAAATTGGCAAGTTACCCTTGAGCCTGTTTACCCTCACATGGCCTAAGGTGCAGTACCTAATACATTATCTGAAAATGTCAATGTAGCATAGACAAGGCTGCAAGCAAGATCTTAAACATGTGTAAGGGTATTTAGTTTGACAAAAAGAAAAGGTGTTAGAACAAATATGAAATACAATTTTAAACTAAATAATAGCTATACTAGCATTTTATAATGTAGTATAATAGAAAAATCAGAAGGCTTAGAACTAGGCAATAGGCCAATGGTTGCACCCTTCCTCCACATGCAACAGGTCTCAGGTTTAAAAGTTGGGACGTGTCTCCTTAATTTGGACCTGTGTAATTCTGCCAGATGGGTCTTCCCTTCTTTTCCTTTAAAATAGAAAAACCGGGAGAGTAAGGTTCGTAATCTCGATACTAAATCTCATACCAGACTCAGTACACTCTTTGCATTGAGTCGGTTTGGTAATGGTATAGTATGTCTCATATGAGGTGTTTCATACTGGTACCGCCAGGAGAATATATTTATTAAGGTGTTTCATTTTCTATATAATCAAAAAAATGCTTCTTTAGCTTTTACTGCTATCTGACAAGTAATTAATCAAGCAATATCAGCATGTCAATGTCTTTCTTGATTTCAAATATTTCAATACTAGTAAATTGTTTGATGTGTTTGATGAAAGATCTAATTTTACAATGCGTTATTATAGACCTTAAAAGAATGATCATAAGCATATATCACAAAATATAAATCAAATTATATATTATATACAGTTACATTGAGAGGAAGTTAACATCAAGGAATAACAACAGATGCTAGAACCATAGGTACCATTTTAACTTCTACGTGCTTTAACAAGACTAAAGTATAGGTGTTATGTTGTTGTCAAACCTCATGTCCATCATCCAAATTCTTAAATATGATGAAGATTTCAAGCTCATAACACATTCTATTAAGCTTACAATACCTCCATCCTTAAACCATGCCATTATTGTGGGATTTGTTTGCACGCCATGTTGAAAGCTTTTGGAAGAGAACAACTCTCCACCAGAGTAATATGTATCTAAAACTTTTAAAACACATTCAAGTCATAGTTGAGCAAGTACAACTAGCATTTGGGAATGTGTGGTTAAAGTAGCAACTTGGGAAACAAAAGAGAAAAATATACTTATAAGAAAATCATAACTTTAAGGACCAAAGAGATATAGGTATGTCAAAAATAATAGGCCATAGGTGACTGAAACTAATACAAAAATAGGATGATCCTTAACTAACAAAAAAATAGAATGATAAGTTAGAAAAACAAGTGAAGCTATAACTAGAAAAGTTACGCTTGTCCTTAAGAACAAGGCCAAGTAAATTTGTGTATGGGGTTCAGCAAACAATAAATAAATAAAACCCAGAGCCAACAATTTAAATTTCCTAGCATGACAAAAAAAAAGTTCCTGTCAGGATAGTATTTGCATATACCAACAGTCTACATGTTCAAGCCCACCTCCACCATCAAGATTAAACCACATGGCAACTCAAATGACGTGTTATATCAATTGTCTAAGAAATTTATCATTATCATGCACATCATTTAATAAGCAACACCTTGCAAGAAGTCTGGAAATTACTGAAACTATAAACTTGAAATCAGGGCATCATCAAACTTAGAATAACAAGATGATCAGATGTATGGAAGCTCAAATTGTCACATGAAATATAAAACAGGCTATGAAAAGAGAGAGAAAAGGAAGAATAAAATACTATTAGAGACAGGCAAAAGGTGATATTTAGTGAGATATTCTCACCCTGAGTCCATCTTCATGTGATGAGCATTGAAGAAGAATATAGTTGATGGTATCAATGTAATGTCAAAATAATTAACATAAACCTGAATCTCCTCAGCATCTATATCAACCAAAGCTATTGTTGCAAACTTTGAAATTTCTCGAGAAGTTCTGGAAAGCTGTTCAATCCAGATGATGCAAAACATAGTGTTAAAAAAAGCAGAAAAAATAAAGAAAATGAATTACTAGATATCGCATGGTAATAGTTATGTGATATAGGAGCAAGGACGATTGTTGCAGGATTTTTCAGAGATAACTTACAATAGTAAAGGCATGATATAGGGAAAAAAAAAAAAAAAATCATATGAAGTGGAGACTTAAGAAATTCATGAATACATAAAAAATCACTAAAATGTTCGGTTGTAGAAAGAAAATTAAGCAAAATAAGGATAGCTCAGAAAAGCCTTTTGCATATTTCCATGCTCAGATAGCCTATTTCAATGTTAACTAGCAAACAAGATTTTTCCCCCTTCAGATTGTGGAAAAACAGCACCAATTTATCATTCAAAAAGAAGTATGAAATTATCTGAATCAGAGCAGTAGCTCTACCAATAATGAATTACTAATGCAAGGTTCACTAATTATTCATACAATCTTTAACTTACGTTGGCACAAGTGACACGACAAAGTAAAGCATGAAATACATCCAATTTCATGGCATTGCGAGAGCATCATGCCAACGCAATGAATGACAGAATCCTAATGCAATTGGCGACAAAACTAAGACGAATGTTTTGATCTAAAAGAGAAATTGGGCATACGATATCGTCGAGCTGGAGACAGGCGGCATCGGAGGCGCGGCCGAAGCGGAGGACGAGGACCATGTCGAGGGTGTCCCTGATGATCCCGTCCACTTCCCTCTTCCGAGCTAGCGTTGGTAAGAGAAAGGAGCTCATCTCCCCTCTTCCCCGCCCTTTGCTCCCACCGCACGCGTGCGTATAAACGTGGCCGGGAGCACCGATGAAAGGGTCGGGATCTCCCAATGGTTATAGGGTTTGGAAAAAGGCCACCGCTTGCTACTTCGGAAGCTCCTTCGCACTCCGATATCCATGCCCTTGAGATGGGCCGTGACCAAGCCCAGATGATACGGCCCTTGGTCTTGAAGCCGAGGCCTAGGCATCGTTCCGAGCACGGCCCGTCCATTGTTAGCCCTAAATTTTACTGGCTGATTGAGTCAACTAATCATGCGGGCTTGGATTTTTTTCTCAATACAAATGATCGATTTGCTTAGACCACATGGGATTGGTGGGCTGATCGAATAAATCCAAGGTTTTGGCGGTTGATTGACTGAATCTAGGCAGATGAATAAATCCATGGCTTTGGCGGGTTGATTGGCTAAATCTAGGCAGATCAATTTGCTCTAAAATTACTGATTAATTCAGCGTTTCAATAATGTTACTGATCCCACTGAAATCGCATGCTAAGATTTTTTTTTTTTTGAAAGGTTATTGTTTAAACCAAAAATGAAAGCTAAGAATAACAAAATGATATGATTATTTTAATCTATAAATGTCTATTGACAAACAAATTGGAGCTTGACTCAATAATTTTTTATGTCATAAAATTTAAATTTTAAAATTATTATTTTACCAAGAATATAATATAAATGTTAAATAATTATTATTATAACAAAATAACATTCAAATAACTTAATTATTTTGGATCGGTACATAATAGATATTAAATTTGAGAAAAAAAGAATATTACATAATTAATGGTAGACTTGACATTACTTGTCTTTTAAGCATCCAAACAGCCTCTAAATTTGATCCATCAAATGAGTTAAAAATTACAAAAGTAAGAAGAAAACTTCACCACAAATTATTAATCAAAAACATAATTTTTAAAATAGATATTACACTTCCAATGATACGGTAGGGTAGAACTCATCATGACAGTTAATTTATTTGATGAACAGAAGAGGATGATGTTAAATGCTAAAGGAGTTGGATGTTAACTTTGTAGTTAGCCAACAAAGATCTTACATACTCATCATCAATAACAAACCTTTACTTGCTCCACGAGGTTGATAATAAATAAGAGGAAGATATTGTTTAATCACATATCAAAGTAGAAGATAGTTTTTTATTCTTATAAAAAAAATCCTATTAATATAGTTAAAGAAATATCTAAAATTTGATAAGTTTAGAGTAAAAGAATGATAATCTACTATCTCAAAATCTAAAAAAAATAATCTTTCTTCCTCAACTTATCGAATCTCTCAGCTGTTGCAGTCTCAAATTAAAATTTTAATATATTATTATTAAAAATATAAAAAGTAAAAAATTTTAATTTATTAAACAAAACCTTAAAGCTAAATTTATTAAATTTATTTTTAATTTTCTCCAATATCTTTAATTTTATATAAATTCTTCATTTTGTATAAATTTTAATATAATAAAAATAATTAGATAGTCAACATTGGATAAAATTTTTATTTTTATTTTTTGCTTATAATATATTTGATGGGTTGCTAAAATTCTTATCAATATATGCTCAATCTTGTTTACTCATGCCAAAGAGATGTTAGTTCACAATTATTTCATTTGCAAATAATGTAGCTCCATGATAATTTGCTGAGTCAGTTTGATCCTTATTAAGCATTGACCTTTGATCTAATGTAGCTATAAGCAATTCTTTTTTTATCATCAACAATATCAATCTAGATGCACTTAGTAAATTTCACAAAATATAGTATATATTACAACAACTACCTACTTAGGCATGTGAATATATGTGAGAAAAATTATAGAGAGCTGTGATAAATGAAAAGAGGTATAAATTATCTTGAAAAATGTATAAATTATCTTTATTGTAGTAAAAATATTCACTAAAACTCTTTATTATTTTCAATTTTTTCCAAAGCACAATTTTGATAGGTGATTTATCAAATATTTGTTCAATTATTCTTAATATATATGAAGTTTGCATCATATTCAACAATTAGCCTCAACTAATTTAACAAACCTTCATAAACTACTAAAAAGATCATAATATATATTGCTTTCAATATCATTCATGTGCTATTGTCTATTGTCCTCTATTCTACTTGATTATTTTTATATAATGCATTTATAAAATTTCAATCATTTTGTCTTTATTATTTTATCAGTCTTCCTCTAACTTTTAATTTTTTATTTCAATCTTTCCTTTTTTTAAATCTCTTGAGTTATGTTTGGCCACAAAATAAATTATGAAGAAACAACGAATAGCTTTTTAGACAAGATATAGGATGGGGTCTATAAGATAAACATTTAAATAGAAAAATAAGTAGAAAGAGGATATCCTACAATAAAATTATTTGGTTGTCGAAATAATTTGAGGGAATAAGAGAAATGCTTATCTTTTAGGCCTTATTCTTTGCGAGGTTTCAAAATTATTCAGAAATCTACACTTATGTGAAAAATACTATAGAAAAATAATTTATCCATATTCTTTTATATATTATAAAGTGACTCTCATATCTATTACTTATGTTCTTTTATATTATAACTCTTTCAGATAAGTTGCTAAAATTAATTTATCTATCTAAAATATCCTTTATATTATCAGACCTACTTTGTACACTACTATATACTATCTCTTTGTGATTGAAATTTAATTTTTTTTATTAAACTATAATTTTAGTCATACTTTCGATATATCATTCCCTGTCGTCATCGTGATCATGCTTCCAACCATTGTCGAAGGAGTCTCATGGCTGATTGGTGGAGTGAGACACCAGTCAAACCAGATATGGGGAACAATAATTTCTAATGGTGAGCAGAGAGGACTCGCAGGTGACTGAAGAAGGGCAGGTCTGAGGTCAGGATCATTTCATGTGTTGGTAGATGATTTGGTTTTATTCGTAAGAATGAGAAGAAAAATTCTATTAGAAAAATCTTTATATCCACCATCAATTAAGGGTGAGGTAGTATGAGTGTGAATCAAGAAGGAGACTTTTACAACCTTTTTTCTCCTAACTATTCTAGCATCCAAAGTGTTGGCTCCAGTGCTAAAGAATAAATATCCTTTTTAAGAGAAGTTTCAAGGTGCATAACAATGTTGCTTTCCTTTTAAGGCTTTATTCATCTCCCCCACTCAAATTTATAAGGAGAATGCATGATAAATCTCCAGGATATAATGAAGCTCAGTATTGATCACGTCTTGCATGAATGTGGTTTACCCTTTGAGCAATCTATTGATCAAGTCTTGCATGAATGTGGTTTACGCTTTGAGCAATCACCAACGTCTACAGAATATCACATTGATCTGATGTAGATTTAGATAAAAATAATGTGCGAGGAAGAATGATCAAAGAGAACAAGAGAAGAGGGCTGGCCAACTTTACTTTAGGTTAAATTTCGGCTTGGTTTTTAATGTGATCCTCTTTGGTCTAATCCCCTGTTTATAGACCTCTTCATATCTATTCGGAATACACTGAAGAGTCATCGATGATTTTGGAAGAGATACAATGTCTTTTCTTTCGAAGAGTTTTTTCTCTTATGAAGAGACGAGCGCTTTATCCATTCTAACCAATGCGTCTCTTAATGAAGAAGCATCGGTTAATTATTTTATTTTGAAAATTCTCTTACACAGAATTCTCAAGGACACACGCATGGGACACTGCATGCTACCAGAAACAAATGGGATGATGTAAAGGAGGTGTGGGGGATAATGAGAGACAGAATAGTAAAGAAGACTCCTGGCTGTAGCTTGATAGAGTTGGATGGGAAGTGTCATGAGTTTTTTATTACAGATATATCTCATGTTCAATTGAGAGACATATATTTGATCTTGGATAACCTATACTTGCAATTAAGAAAAGAAGGCTGCGTTCCTAATACTTGATTTTTTTTGATAGGAGGTTGGTGATGAAGTTTTTACCAACCTAAAGTTAAGTATTTCATGGAAATTGATAGGAAGCATGCACATCCTACATTAAGCAAGGGTATCAGCTACAATGAACAGCTGAATAAACCTTCTAGCTCAACAAATTGGTGAGAAGATCCCTGGTCTTGCAGGTACAGACTACAAAATGCTTGTAAAGTAACATGGTCTTAAATTAGATGTGCATATTAACCAAAGTGCGATCATTCTCCTGCAATAGATATTTGGATTTTGATCAGATATACTCTTTTTTACAATCATTGTCTGAAAGGTCCACATTCATCATGCCCAAGTCGGTTTACATGGAGAAATGCATCTTTTTGGGGAAATTACATGGAGATCCGTAGCAGGAAGGTATGTCATCAATTGCTTATTATTGGATTTAGTTATCCCCAAGGTGAGTCATTGCCAGTGCTTTAAGTAAATAATAGGTTGGGTCAGAAAAATACTTCCTACTTTAATTAGAGGTATCCACCTATGGTTGCTTGTGTTGGATTAAACATGACCTCTCACTGTTTTTGGCTTTTTCTAGGTGGTCCCTAGGAATCGTCTTTGTGGACTTTGGAGCAGCGTTCGATCTTCTGTGCCTCGTGCTTCCACAATGAAGCGTGCGATCTACATCCCAGAAGGTACTGACTTATGACTTCCCAGTGCTTACAATCACAGGGAGTACCAGTTGTTGGGTTACAACCACAAGCCATGCAAGGAATGATGATGTGGAAGAATGCTCTTATCATTCCTAGAGGTTCAACTGTTGAGGACAGTAATTTTAGCTACGATATTGCTATATTATTAAAGAAATACTTAGAATTCAATAATACATAAAAAGCCAATCTTTTGCCGATTATTTAGTTTTGATTGCATTAAAATTAAATTAGGCATCTTCATGCTCATGTAATTTAAAGATTAAAGGAACATTTGCAATTGAAATCCTTATGTTCAGTTGGTTATAATTTTTTTTTGCTTATCATTGGGTAATCTAAATTCTTCTCTTGTTCTGTGCTTAATCTTGATATTCGTGTCCTTTTAAATTAAAAAAGATATTTACACTCTAAATCTTTAAACGAGCTTAGGACTCAGTGTAACAGTAAAGTTACTTTATAGTGGCATTCATGTCATAAGCTTGAAATATGAAAATAGCTAACACCTAGGATATCAGATTCTTGCAAAGTTTAGTTATATTTTTTTTATTAAGAACTTGTGTGCTAAGTTGATTTCCTATGCAAAAGCATGAGATATAGGGAGAAAACTGCGCAGACCACTCAGACATTATTTGTTGGAATCTCTCATCAGGGCTCTTTTTTTAAAGATTTCTTAGCCATGTTAATAGTGCAAATTTGGACTTTAACAACAGTTGTTACTTACAATTTTTATTACTCTTTTGCAGATTGTAACTCTGAATGAACCGCAGATTGAAAAACCAGTATAATTTGGCTTCATTTACATCGACATAAGACTGAATTCACAGAGGATTCCCCGTTATGATAGAAGCATCGAGTCACTATCCAACAAAATTTCTGAACCCAGTCCAACAAATCCATGCCATGAGATTGATGTCACCAACTATATTGACCACCACTCAAAGATATGGCCCAGTTAAGCCACCAAACTCATGGACAGAGGGAGATGGCTGGAATCAGATATCAAGTACTAGTGCTGGTTACTTGCATCAACACTCCATCCAAAATTTTGAACAAGCCGACAGCATTCATTGTTATGTGTCAGTATTTGATTGCTGCTATAGCATATGGTTCGGTGAGCCAAATAACTCAGCGAGACCACACCCTTCTTGCGTTGGCCCCTCTTTTTTAAGTTGGCCTAGATTGGTGGGCTCAACTTATCAGACAATCAACCCCCCCCCCCCCCCCCCCCCCCCCCGGCCCTGAATGGGGAAATGCACCTACTCTCAGATAAGCATCAGCCTAGAGAGGTGTTCCAAACTCGAAGAAGATGTGGATATTTGTGTAAATATATCCCACACCTTGGATTCTTCCCATCTCTTTGCGGTGAGTGCCAATTTTCTCTGGTCCAGATTTTTAACTCCTGCAGTCAGTCTAGCCACATAGGTAGTAGTAATAGCAGACTGGGGAATGGAATGTGTAATGAGTGTAGGTGGCATTCACGCTCGTCATCCACTAGCCCAAACCACAATCCAAGCAGTGCATTTTGGAGCGCAGACAGTCAAAGCTTTTATGGTGCAGAACGCCACACCTCTTCTTTAAATGAAAGGTAGGACTTAACCATGAATATTTCCTTTTCCTCTCTCATTGATACCTTGTAACAACCATCAAGTCCTTAGCTTGAAAGCTTATATCCACGTGTCCCCCTAGCGCTATCATAGTATCAACACACCTTAATTTTTACACTGAACCTGACCTATTATCAGGATTCCTAAACAACTAGTCCCCGCTTGGGTTCTCTACATTGATATGCTTGCCAGCTAGTGGAGGAGGCTCAGGGTTTCCAAAGACTTCACAGCCTCCATCTTGCGAGGAGATGTCTGGTATGTTGCCTGCGGCAACGCGTGCACGTACTTGCAATTCGGGCACAACGGGGAGGACTTGCAGATCATGACGAGGAGATGGCAGTTGACGCACACCACCGCAACCATGTTGCCACTGGAACTGTTATGCTTCTTTGGTTCGTCGAGGGTTGTGGAGCCAGCCTTCTCTTCTGAACTGGGGAGGGTGGAGATGTTGAGCTCCAAGTCTAGCTTTTGCTCCTTGGGCCTGACCCAGCTCTTCTTCAGTGTTTTCCTATTCAAGTAGTACATCCTTCCAGACTGCCACAGAATAATTCAGAGAGGTTATAAAAATGACTAGGAAACTATATGATAAAACCAATCATAGCAACATGTTTTCACATATATTTTCACTTCAAAATCATCATATCTTGCCTGTCTATTAAGAATAATATCATGCATCATGACACGTGCTGGTCATACCATCTAACTTACGCAGCCATTCAAGAAAAGTAGATAGATGGGTGAACAGATATGGGGGGCATCATCTTGGAGACAACGACATTCTAAAATCTTCTTGACATTCTCTACTGCTAATGCTAAGTACAAGATAGTTGATACACTGTGGAATATATATATATATATATATATAGAGAGAGAGAGAGAGAGAGAGAGAGAGAGAGAGGGTTCACTTGTAGGTCTAGGCACTGCTCCCAATCCAAGGGCAAAGGATCATTAAGCTGAAGCTCGATGCTGGTTTGAGTTGTGGGCTCATCCCATGCGTGCTTGCGCTTCCTCCGAGAGTTAGCATCTGATTCAGAAGGCGAGCTGTTCGCACTCTTGACAAAGGTTGACAAAGAAGGGCCTAGAGACAGCTCTGTTTGATCCATCACCGTCAATGGTTGCTCACCACCCACCTCCTTGCTTTCTCCGATAGAGAATTCCTTGTGTTGCAGCAGCTCCTTGATCATTCTTCACGATAATAGTATCTACACATAGGGAGAAGAGGCATGGGACAAAGAAGAGAGGAGAAGTGGAGAGAGAGAGAGAGAGAGAAAGAGAGCTTAGCTTGTGGAGTGAAACGGTGGAGCTTCCCTCCCTTTTGATTGATGGGGTCATGCAGGAGGAGGCGTGAATACTAAAGAGGGTTCTTAAATGGGCTTCATCCAACCTCATTAAAAGGAGGGCAGGCTAGCATTAAAAAGTGACGAGTGACCTTAAATGCCTCAAATCTCTCCTCCTCCGCACCATTTAAAACCTCCTTACATGGTCGGACTGGTCACGTCATAATGCGCCCACGAACCACCCAAATCTAACCCTCTGCTAATCCCTCGCAGGACTCTTGCCCCACCTCTCATTGATGCTCTCATTATCTCTCACTTCACTAGCTTAATAAGTTGCATTCAAGTATCACCAAGAAACTTTGGTGATTCGAGCTGCATCTAAAATGTTGACACCAAATAAATGTGGGAATTAAATACGATGTCTTGTTGTGAACTACAGCAGTTTTTTGGACATTTCCAAGTCTCAACAATAATCTACCACTATTCCCTTTATAATCACATTTTTAGTAATAATACGGATCTGTTATCTTTCAACATCTAACAACCTGTAATTTTCATCGGTTCATATCATAGACATTAGCATGTGGATTCAATATCGAAAATAAATAAATAAATAAAAAGTAAAAACAAAAAAATCTATTATTCAACATATCATTTCCCTTCAGCTTAATTAATTTTTTTTCTCTCCTATCATGGCTTCGGTTAATCAATGTAACATTGTAGGTAAAGGCAACATGATCAGTTGCAATATAATGAGAGATACAAAGTAGTTTTAACTTCATCAAGAATTACATTGAAAAACATATGCGCTAGCTCCAAGGATGACACAAGGTGCAAAGCCAATTATGTATCTAACTACTCAGATATAAGTAGCCATCTTGGCAACGTTAAGTTAGATATGGGGCCGTTGGAAGGTTTTAGAAGATAACAAATGTTTGAACTGCACTATTATTTATAAGTGATTTGGATGAAAGAGAAAGCGGCACACTGCTATATACCATCCAACATCTCTTGATATCTCTCATGTACCATGTGACCATCATCATCCATGTATATACCTACACCATTAACTACCATAAAATCATGAACTGCTTCTTGTGGGTGAGCATTCATGGCCATACCCGAACCCTTATTCTCATAAAGAAGCAAAGAAGACTGATATGAGAGAGGAGCGTGTTAATATTAATAACAACAGCAGCCTCACCACCACCCTCCATGCAGTAAAGTAGCCAAGGCATTAGGGACGGAATAAATATGGCGTGTTGCCTGCTTCTTCTTCTTCTCACCAGTGCCAACCACAACAATAAATTGAGGCGCCTCTCTCTTTGGTTGTTGGGGCATGAACCCATTTAATGTTTGTTGTTATAGCTTTCGTTACTCCCTTTCTCAAAGTTCTCAACTCACACCTGCTGCTGTTTCCAAATTCCAACTGGGACTGCAAGCGGATCAAATCTATACCCGAATCCGAGAAGAAATTTGCTAAATGGCCCAAATCTACTACCAAAATGGTCACGCTTCAGTTGGCTTGCTAGATGGCATTGGAGATTGTTGGACCATTGGTGCCCAGGCCCCTCTCTACTGCCATTAGTCAAGGGGCTGTAATCATTGTCTATATTGACCTAAAACCTGTCTCCATGTTCCTTATGAACTAGATTTTGAGCCCGCACAATGCGTGGGTTAGTTTTTTTGTGTAATGAACTAATAAATAGTAGTCAAGGCCTTCATTTAGTAGATTTTAGGTGAAATAATCATAAATGCTATCATGAGGCAAGCATCTTCATTTCTAATGGTAGCGTCTTTGAGATGCAGGATGTTACTTTGTAGAATTTTGGATGGTAGTATATTTAGGTAAGGTTCGCTTTGTGAGTGTTAGGTTTGATATAATGAATGCTCCTGTTTACGATTCTATCAGATGAAGTTTTACATTTTTTACACCTACTATAATTAAGTATTATATTGTTTATTTCAATAAAGAAGTCCAGTGTATTAAATGATTAGTAAGGTCTTACGACAAGAGTCCGGGGGCAAAAGAGTTTTGGATTTCTTACTTAAAATTTTTTCAGTAGCATGGTAATTATCTAAAAATTAATTGTTGCACCCTTCTTTTAGTTATTTATGATAGGCAAACGCTGAAAGCAACGGTCAACAACTTATTGTAGTAACAAAGCTCAACAGCATCTAGAAACAGCCAACGGATTATTTTGGGTATCTACGTATAGAATTTTGTCAACCGATAGAAGCAGCAAAATTACATAAACCATTAGAGGCACCAAAAGCGAAGCAAGAACCAAATTTTACTAACCTCAGCCCATCAAGAATCATCTTGAAAGAAATAATGGAATGAATGGCATCAAGAAGGTAACTAAAAAAGTAATTGACTACTTTGTCATATTCATACCTCTAAATGTCCAAAAAAAAAAAAAAAAAACATATAGACACGTGGGCTCTAACTCCAACATGAGCAAAAGTAAATACCTAAATTTTTTCATTGATCTTTGGCTCCTCAACTTCCTCAATAATAATTTAACCATTCATGACCACCTTTATCAAATGACCTGATTCACTCCAAACCAATTCTCGATATGCATGCTTCCACAATGCTTCCACTATACAATGTATGCTAGTATATGTGCTTACATTATTATCTCAATATATCGAGTATGTTAGAATTTAAGGATCTCATATGTGTAATTAAAATACTAAATAACAATAATAATATTTTCATACCTATTTGTGCCATTATAAGAGAAGTGCAGAAGCCCCAAAGAAGCCTAGGTCTTTCTTTTCTTGCTCCTCTCTTAGGCAGTGTTTGACGAAAAAATAAATCACAGATCTAAGGAGAAAAGAGGGGACCTATCTTATTTATAAAGAAACCCTAATAGGCCCTCTCATCATGGGTCACTAATGGTCTTTAAGCCTATACAAACTACCAACCACATCACCCAACAGAGGTGCGCTCAAGCCAAAACCATATGTGGTGCGGGCACCAAGATTAGACAAAGGTTACAGGGGTCTATTTGTATCTCTGATTATTTATGAGTCAATTGAGTCTTATAATTAAGTTCAATAAAGTGTAGTCCACTTATGAGTCAATTGTGTCCTATAATTAAGTCAGGTTAAGTATCTTGAGTCAAGAAGGTGAAGGCTACATCCAGTGGCACCACCTCAGCTATTACATGAGACTCCAGTCAACGCCTGCGCCACCTCCACAGCATACATGGCGCCCCTCCCTTGTTTCATGCATGGACCACAAGCAAATATGAAAGGTAAATGGTGCCTCCTTGATTCTTGTGCCATCCCATGATAAATATGGAAGTCTTTATTGCTGTCCCACACATATATAGAAGCTCCTCGATTCTTGTTGCCATCCCACACCATGAAAGGAAGGAAGTTGGCACCCCTTGATTCCTTGCCATGACCGTCCAATCTAAAGAAGGAATGCTTTGCCGCTCCATGCTTTCTTGCCATGACCGCCTAGTCCAAAGGAGGAATGCTTTATCACCTCATGCTTTCTTACCATGATCGCTCAGTCCAAAGGAGGAATGCTTTGCCGCCCCATGCTTTCTTGCCATGACCGTCCATTCCAAGTAAAGAAGGAGATGTGAAGATCATATTCTATTCCTATTTGTCATGCTTTAATCAATCCTAAGAAAATTCTTTTCTATGTATGATGAATTCTAGTCCTATTGTAACAAGGAGTAAAGGAAGTTTATAAATATTCCCTCTCTTTCTCTTGTACTTGGAGAATAATTGGATGAATGAAACAAGAAGACCTTTTCTTCTATTCTGTGCCTTGAGGATTGTCACTCCGTGAGGGAGAGGGTGAGAGACCCAAAGCACCGCAACACAAACCTTAGTTCCATCCCTTGGATGCCAACTCCTAGTTTCCATTCTTTGCCGTCCACCATAAGCATCAAGTCCCTGACGTCCAAGAGTTCTCCTGACAACTCAAGATCCTCAGGTACCAAGATCTGAGGAGGGGTTCTTCCTTACCACAGAACCATCAGCCTGCAACCTAGGGTCCCAAGGAAAATTTAGCTTGTCCTTCAGAGCGCATCCTTCGAGGAACGGTGTGAATCTGCTGATTCAAAAAATGTTGCATCACTGCCAGGTAATCCAAACTACCCTCCTCTAAGATTTGATTTATTGAAGATAAGTATGTTCTAATTAAGAGTTTCTCAATTCCTATGATCCTATTTCTTAGTTTTCTTTAAAGGGTTTAGTTCTGAAGAATCGTAACTTGATATTTTTGTCTGCATATTTTTGGTTTGTCTTTGGGAATCAATCCATAAAAATCTTAAATCTTTAATCTAAAATTTAGTTTCTTTATGATAGTCAACAGCATGCCTTCATGTTCCGCATCAATTCTGGTATCAGAGCTTAGGTTAAAACATGCTCATGCATCAAAACCCTGAATTTCTGCACTACTGAAATCAGCTGAAAGTAGCTTGCATAAAATCTATCATAATGTAGTTGTTTTTACCTGCATTTATTTTTCCCTTAATCTGAAATAAGTCTACAATTAGTCCTTCAAATTTTAGCTCTTAATTCGATCTGGATATTTTTTGATAATTTCTGCAATTCTGCATGTTTGTTTGCATAATTAGGGTTTGTGTGCTTTGATCTAAGTTTTCACGCCTCCTGAACGGGTATACGAAAGTATACTTATGACCCATGGGAGTAATGAGCTATGGTCGGACGTGAGAACATTAGATTAGAGTCTTGATTTGATCATTATTTGCGTATGTGTGCATGCATAACTAAACTACTCTAAGGGCATTTTTACTCTGTCAAATAAGGGAAGGATTGAGACCCTTTCTTTGGCCCAAAACAATCACCTTTGCATTCGAACCCAAGATTAACTAAAATCAATTAGCAACCTAATTGGACTAGGGACACCAACTGGTCAAGTTCATGGTATTACGAGAAAACTAATGCACTCAAGTCATCACGTATTTCTTGAATCTGGTGTCTAGGCAAGGGGTCCAAAGGCAAACGCCCTAAGTGGACTTGTAGTTTTTAATTAGGACCCTATGAAAGCATGGGAGCCTCCCACAACCCCACCTCTTACCTGGCCAGTGGAAAGGATAATTGATGCCTTAGCTGTAATTTGAGCTGACTCATTCTACTTGAGCTTCTAGGTCTAGCAAAACCCTAGAACGATTTGTGTGCTTGCTGCATGACCACCAGGTCAGGGACCCATTATCATCAGACTCAAAGTCAACTTGATTCAACTATAGAGTCCAATTTTGAAACCCTAATGAGGAACATGACTGAACAGTTTGCCCTAATCAACAACTGACTTAACCAAATGGACACAAGGTTAGACACCCTAGAGGGCACCCGTGAGACTCCTATTGAGCCTGATCTAAACACTCCACGTCACACCCCTCCTAACCCTAGAAGAGCTTCATGCCAAGATCCAAATCCCGAGTTTAATCAAAGGAGACCCAATCTAGACTTAGTGGACCAAGATGAGAGAGCCATTAGGAATATCAGACTAGAAGCACCCACATTCGATAGTTGTCTTGATCCTAAGGTATACATAGACTGGAAGGGAGACATGGACCAATATTTTGAGTGGTATGAGATGTCTGAAGAAAGGAAGTTTAAGTTCGCTAAGCTTAGATTAGTGCACCAGGCTAGACTATACTAGGGGAATGTTGAGAGATTAATCAGACAAAGAGGTAAAGTTTCCATAGCCACCTGGAGAGCCATGAAAATTAGGCTTACAGAAAAGTACCTTCCCGCATCATATCACCAGAGACTTTTGGATCAGTGGCAGAGGTTAATATAAGGAAATAAGACTGTGTCAGAATATATAGCCAAATTTGACGAATTTGTCATGAGATGCAGCGTACATGAGTCTGAGACTGTGACCGTATCTAGGTTTAGGGTTGGACTACGTGAGGATATTCAGAGGAAGCTATTCCTAAGAGAAGTCCATGATCTTGAACACGCTTATCAGATTGCCAAAGATTATGAGAGATTTCAAAGGGGACCTATTTACCGGAGACCTGAACCCGCTAAGGTCAACACCCCTAATCTTAAATCAGGACCTAGCCAAACACCACCAGGCCAACCAAACCCCAGCACCCCCATGACCCGTAAGGATGATAGGGGAAAGGCACCTGACATCCAAAGGCCACCTAATCCAAATGCTCCATGCCTTAGGTGCCATAAACTAGGCCATTATGCTAACCAATGCCCAACTAGAGCCTTACACATAGGTGAGCTAGAAGAAGAGGGAGAGCTTGAATCCACTGCTGAATTTGAGGATGAAGAAGTATATGAAGCTGGTTTAAACCTGATAGATGAATATGAGGGAGATGAGGAAACGGTTGAGCCAACTGATTTACTGGGAGTTATTAGGTGTATCTTAACCCAAACTAAGGAACAAGAAGATTGGCGTAGGACCAACATCCTACAAACATTTGTCAAGTTAGAGGATAAGGTATGCAAAATCATCATAGATAGTGAAAGTTGTGTGAATGTCATCTCGACCAGTGCTGTCAAAACCCTAGGCCTATCCACTATTCCACATCCCAACCTGTATAAGGTATCTTGAATAGACTCAACTTTCATTCCCATCAAACTTAGATGCCAAGTCATGATCCAACTTCAATCTTACCAAGAAAAAGTTTGGTGTGATATCCTTCCTATGGGAGTGCGTAGTATCATCTTAGGCAGACCTTGGCTTTATGACCATGATGCCACCCTTTACGACCGATCCAATTCCTGTTCATTTCATCACCTTGAGAAGAAAATTATGATAAACCCAACCCCACCCAAGGATAACATCAAGAGGGGTTCTAGCAACCTGAAGGAAAAGAAATCTGGATTGAATCTAATTGATGCTAAGGAACTAGAAAGAGAGATTACCGAGGGTTATACTGTTTGGATGTTAACTGTTAAGGAAGCTCAGGATAAGAATCAAAAAGAACATCCTCAGAAAGTTGTTGAATTTTTAAAAGAATTTCAAGATATTTTCCCTGAAGATCTTTTAGATGAATTACCACCTCTGAGGGACATACAACATGCAATAGATCTAGTCCCAGGATTCAGTTTACCCAACCTACCACATTATAGGATGAATCCTACTGAGCACCTAGAGTTGCAAAAGCAGGTTGGAGAACTTTTTAGAAAGGGTTTTATTAGGAAAAGCTTGAGCCCATGTGCAGTACCTGCTCTTCTAACCCCTAAGAAAGATGGCACTTGAAGAATGTGTATAGACAGTCGTCCCATAAACAAGATAACTATGAAGTATAGATTCCTCATTCCCTGTTTGAATGACATGTTAGATATGATGGTCAGTGCAACTATCTTCTCTAAGATTGATCTTAAGAGTGGCTATCATCAGGTTAGGATTAGACCTGGGGATGAGTGGAAAATAGCGTTTAAGACTAAGGACGGTCTGTACGAGTGGGTAGTGATGCCTTTTGGATTATCCAACGCACTTAGTACCTTCATGAGGATCATGACCCAAGTCCTTAGAATGTTCATTGGTAAGTTTGTGGTGGTTTACTTTGATGATATCCTTATCTATAGCAAAACTAAGGAAGACTACCTAAGTCATGTCCGCCAAGTGTGCCAAGCCTTAAGGAAAGATAGTCTCTATGCCAACCTTAAGAAGTATAAATTCTTGACAGATAGAGTTATCTTCCTAGGATTTGTGATAACCCCCAAAGGAGTATCTGCTGACCCGAAAAAGATTAGATCAATAGTAGAGTGGCATGTACCTACTAGTGTTCATAAAGTATGTAGTTTCCATGGCCTAGCTACTTTCTATAGAAGATTTATCTGGGAATTTAGTTTTATAGTGGCACCAATCACTGACTGCCTTAGGAAGAGAAACTTTGATTGGGCCAAAGCTGCAAACAAAGCCTTCCTAGAGATTAAGGAAAAGATGATACAAGCACCCATTTTGAGGTTACCCGATTTTTTCAAAGTTTTTGAGGTTGCTTGTGATGCTTATGGTGTTGGAATAGGAGGAGTATTAAGCCAAGAGAGTCACCCAGTAGCCTTCTTTAGTGAAAAGTTAAGTGAGGCTAAGCTTAGATACTCAATCTACGATAAAGAGTTTTATGCGGTAATTCAAGCCTTGAGATATTGGAGACACTACCTACTACCGCAGGAGTTTGTTTTGCATTCTGATCACGAGGCACTTAGGTTTCTGAACTCACAGAAAATGCTAAACCATAGACACGCTAAGTGGGTAGAGTATATTCAAGCCTATACCTTTGTGCTAAAACATAGGGTTGGAATTGAGAATAAGGTAGCTGATGCCCTTAGCCGTCGATCAGTGCTCCTGAATACTGTTAAGATTGAAGTCATTGGATTTGACAGACTTAGAAATGATTATGAGACCTGTCCTGACTTTAGTGAAATTTACCGAGCTGTGAAACAAGGACCATCTCGTTCACATAGTGAGTACACCCTTTAGGATGGCTATCTTTTTAAGAACAATAGGTATTCTCAGGACCTCCCTTAGAGACTTTTTGGTTTGGAAAACTCATGCCGGAGGTTTAGCTTGTCATTTTGGTAGAAACAAGACTATCTTAGCAATAGAAGACTAGTTCTATTGGCCAAGCCTCAAACGAAATGTTGCCCAGATTGTGTCTAGATGTCGAACTTATGTTGTTGCCAAACAGCAGAAGCAAAATACTGGCCTATACACCCCGTTACCTATACCCGATTGCCCTTGGCAAGACCTCAGTATGGACTTTATGTTAGGATTGCCTAAGACCCAGAGAAAACTTGACTCAATCTATATTGTGGTCGATAGGTTTTCTAAGATGGCCCATTTTATACCGTGTTCCCAGACTTTTGATGCATCCAGAGTGACCAAACTTTTCCTAGATGGAGTGGTTAGATTACATGGACTTTCTAAAACCATCGTTTCAGATAGGGATGTTCGATTTACAAGTTACTTTTGGAAAACCCTATGGCACATGTTAGAAACCAAACTTAAGTTTTCTACTTCCTACCACCCACAGACTGATGGTCAGACTGAGGTAGTTAACCGAAGCTTAGGAAATTTGTTGAGATGTCTGATTGGAGAAAACTCTGCAAATTGGGACCTTTTTCTACCTAGAGCTGAGTTCGCTTATAATAGTTCAGTCAATAGGTCCACTGGTAAAAGTCCATTCGAGATAGTTCATAGTTATAGGCCTAATAAACCTTTAGACCTAATCCCTTTGCCCATACAGGCACGAGTCTCAGAGTCAGCCGAATCATTTGCACAGCATGTTAGGGATTTGCATAAAGAAATCAGTCAAAAGATTAAACTAAGTAATGATGCATATAAATAATTGGCTGATTCTCGAAAACAAACCAAAGAATTTGCTGAAAGGAATTATGTAATGATTAGGCTTAGGCCTAGCGGTTTCCTCCCGGAACCATGAAAAAGTTGCATGCCCGAGGAGCTGGACCCGTTAAAATAATTAAGAAAGTCGGACCCAATGCCTATATGCTAGAGTTACCTCCTGAATTAGGCATTAGCTCAACTTTCAATATATTAGACCTAACTGAGTATAGGGAACCGACAGTGATACCTAGTGAGCCATTTGGACCTGACCCTATTCTTAAGAGCGAACCCATCCCAGAGTGTCCACCTACAAATTGGCCTGAGAGAAGAGAAATGATCGAGCGAATTCTGGATGACCAAGCTATCAGTACCCAGAATAAAGGTTACCAGCGCTACCTGGTTCGTTGGCAAGGTCGATCAGAATCTGAGGAGTCTTGGGTTACCCGAGAGGATCTGCAACGCATAGACCTAAACCTACTAGAGAGTTACCAAAGCCAGATTGACCCTTACTCGACAGAGTCGAGTTCTTCCACCCAGGGAGAATTGGTGTAGGCACTAGGATTAGACAAAGGATACAAGGGTCTATTTAGATCTCTAATTATTTATGAGTCAATTGAATCCTGTAATTGAGTCCAATAAAGTGTATTCCACTTATGAGTCAATTGAGGCCTATAATTAAGTCAGGTCAAGTGTCTTGAGTCAAGAAGGTGAAGGCTACATCCAGTGGCACCACCTCAGCTATTACATGAGACTCCAGTCAACGCTTGCGCCACCTCCACAGCATACATGGCGCCCCTCCCTTGTTTCATGCATGGACCATAAGCAAATATGAAAGGTAGATGGCGCCTCCTTGATTCTTGTGCCATCCCACGACAAATATGGAAGCCCTTGTTGCCGTCCCACACATATATGGAAGCTCCTCGATTCTTGTTGCCGCCCCACACCATGAAAGGAAGTTGGTGCCCCTTGATTCCTTGCCATGACCGCCTAGTCCAAAGGAGGAATGCTTTGTTGCCCCATGCTTTCTTGCCATGACCGTCTAGTTCAAAGGAGGAATGCTTTATCGCCCCATGCTTTCTTGCCATGACTACCTAGTCCAAAGGAGAAATGCTTTGCCGCCCCATGCTTTCTTGCCATGACCTCTCAGTCCAAGTAAAGAAGGAGATGTGGAGATCATATTCTATTCCTATTTGTCATGCTTTGACCAATCCTAAGAAAATTCTTTTCTATGTATGATGAATTCTAGTCCTATTGTAACAAGGAGTAGAGGAAGTTTATAAATACTCCCTCTCTTTCTCTTGTACTTGGAGAATAATTGGATGAATGAAACAAGAAGACCTTTTCTTCTATTCCGTGCCTTGAGCATTGTCACTCCGTGAGGGAGAGGGTAAGAGACCCAAAGTACCGCAACACAAACCTTAGTTCCATGGATGCCAACTCCTAGTTTCCATCCTTTGCCGTCCACCATAAGCATCAAGTCCCTGGCGTTCAAAAGTTCTCCTGACAACTCAAGATCCTCAAGTACCAAGATTTGAGGAGGGGTTCTTTCTTGCCACAGAACCATCAGCCTGCAACCTAGGGTCCCAAGGAAAATCTAGTTTATCCTTCAGAGCACATCCTTCAAGGAACGGTGTGAACCTGCTGATTCAGAAGATGTTACATCACTGTCAGGTAATCCAAACTATCCTCCTCTAAGATTTGATTTATTGAAGATAACGAGTATGTTCTAATTAGGAGTTTCTCAATTCCTATGATCATATTTATTAGTTTTCTTTAAAGGGTTTAGTTCTGAAGAATCGTAACTTGATATCTTTGTCTGCATGTTTTTGGTTTGTCTTTGGGAATCAATCCATAAAAATCTCAAATCTTTAATCTAAAATTTAGTTTCTTTATGATAATCAACAACATGCCTTCATGTTCCGCATCAATATGGATCACAAATTTAACTAACAGTAGGCTTATTCGGCTTATATCATCGGATCAAATTCGTTCAACCAGTTTTGCAAAATTGAAATCATAATAATTAATGGCAGCCCACATATGAAAAATTTTCAGCATTCTTCCACTTGGGCAATATTAATTATAGTCGAGCAAGTTTTGAAAATATTTGTTTATTTTAGAAAGACATTTAGGCTGAACAGTTAAATTTAATATAGTCATAAATTTTGAAAACATTCGTCCTCTGAGACAACACCTCAAAAAACAAGCTGGTCCCATGAAAGCTACAAACACCGAATCATGGCAGTCATTATGCCCCTTATTGATATAAGGCCAATCCATAATTACAAATGTTAATAACTTTCACTAACATGGATCATGATGTAGTAGTGTGATACGAAAATAGCACACCAAATGTGATCCTGCAAGTGCTATTCTCATTATCGATCCATTAAATGATTTCTCATAAAACTTTATGCTTCAGCTAAAGCTAGAGAAATCCCATATAGCATTTATAATATACCTAGCATATCTCTAATAAACTACCACAAGGTTTTCTTTATGGTGTCATCAAGAGATATATATAACTAACACTTAAGACTAAGACCAAGTCTTAAGTTTATAAAAGTATGATGTCATATATCAATAATATGCACATAAAAGTAAAAGCAGTATGATATCAATAAAATATAGTGATGATCATTATATATCAAATAAATGTACGCAGAAAACAAAATGGGTTCCATGATAACATACACAATAAGTTAATTTGTGAGAGTTCAATAAATACAATTCACTCCTACTAATCAAATACACAAAAGACACTACAATACCCATGTTATCAATACGTTTCATAAAAACAAAAGGTCTTAGTCCCTTAGTTAACGAATCAGCAACCATGCTATTTGTATCAATGTTCTTAATAGTAATGTCTTCTTTCTTCACTAACTCCCTTACTGTGAGATATTTAATCTCTATATACTTGATCCACTAGTACTTTTGTTGTTCTTGGAAAAGAATATAGCAGAATGTTATCATAGTAAATCTTTAATGGTCTTAAGATGGAATTAATAATACCAAGCCTTGAAATAGAATTCTTTAATTATATAGCCTATGTTGCAGCTCTATAGCATGCAACAAATTCAGCCTACATTATGGATGAAGCTGTAAGCATTTGCATAACACTTTTTCAGGATACAGCTTCGCTAGCTAACATAAAAATATAACTTGAAGTAGTTTTCATATCATTTGAGTGACTAACAAAATCAGAATTTAAGTAGCCAACTATCTCAAGATTGTCCACCTTCCTGTAGACTAACACAAAATCTTTTGGTCTCTTTAAATACCTCATGACTTTCTTAACAGCCTTCCAGTGTTTCAAACCATAATTTGATAGATGTCTATCTAAAAGACCCACTGCAAAAGCAGTATCTAGTTTAGTACAGACCTGTGCATACATGAGGCTGCCAACTGCACTAGTATAACGTATATCTTTCATAGACTCTCTCTCAAGATCATTTTTGAAACATTGATTCAAGCCAAACTTGTCATCTTTTAGAATAGGTAGATCCCCAGGTTTGCAATTCTGCATGTTAAATCTACTGAGCACATGATTGATGTAGATTCTCTAAGAGAGTTCCAACAAGCCACAAGATCTATCCCTAGATATCTCAATACTAAGAACAAAAGATGCCTCTCCAAAATCTTCCATATCAAAACATTTGGATAAGGATAATAAATGCTTAGTCTTATGTAGCAGACAAAGATCACTGCTAGTAAGTAGAATATCATCTATATATAATACAAAGAAGATAAATTTACTCTTACCGACCTTGCGGTATATACATTGATCAATTTTATTCTCTTAAAGTTCATAGAAGAAATCATTTCATCAAACTTGAAATACCATTGGCGAGAAGCTTGCTTGAGACCATAAATAGACTTTTTAAGTTTACAAACCAAATATTCCTTCCCTCACTCTTTTAATCCTTTAGGTTGAACCATATAGACCCCCTCTTATAGACCACTATTCAAGAAGGTTGTTTTCACATCCATTTGATACAGCTCCAAATCAAAACGAGCCACAATCGCCACAATGAACTTGAAAGAATCTCTAGTGGAAATAGGAGAAAAAGCCTCTTTATAATCAATGCCTTCCTTTTGTGTAAAATTTTTGCCATAAGTCTAGCTTTAAAACATTCATTCTTCTTTTTGGAGTCTTTCTTGGTTTTATACACCCATTTACAACTAATTGGTTTGTAATTTACAAGAAGCTCAACTAGCTCCCATACATCGCTCTGAGCCATAGAATGTATCTTTTCTTTCATTGCATTTATCCACATATCAAACAAAGGACTAGTGATAACATTCTTATAAATTACAGGGTTAATGACATGACCAATATTATTATCACTTTCACCAAGATATACATAGTAATTATCTAAAATAGTAGATCTTCTTTGTCTTGTAGATCATCTCACAGGTACCTCTTCAATAATTTCTTCTTCTTGAGAAATTGCAACAATAATTATTTCTAAAGAGGAAGATTCAACAATCTGTTGCTCATGATGTACTTTCTTTATTGGTGCAAATACAACACCTTCTTGTAATACAGGTAAGGGAATGTTAATAAATCTATTAAGCTTACTAACATTAATAGGTTGAATGCTTTCAACATCAGCAACATCAAACTCTAAAAATTTAACTATCAAGGACTTACAATTTTACTACCATGTGTAGGACAATAGAATCAATCCCTTTGAATGTTCAAGGTAGTGAATAAAGTAGCAATGAGTAGATCTAGGGTTAGTCTTTTTTCTCAAAAGATTATAAATCCTAACTTTAGCTGGACATTCCCAAATACAAAAATAATTTAAACTAGGTCTTTTTGCTGTCCATAACTCAAAACGTGTTTTAGATACAAACTTGCCAGGATTCTATTAAGTATAAATAAAGCAATCTTAATAGCCTTATCCCAAAGAAACTCAGGAAGATTTGACTTACTCATCATGCTCCTCATCATGTCCTTAAGGGTGCAGTTAATGCCTATTTCCAAATTACCTAATAATACTTTATTTGTGGCTTTGGTCTAGTTGAAGTCACCTTCTTCATGCACTCAACTATCAAAGCCATCACAATGCTAAAATTTTTAATGAATCGACAAAAGAAAGTGTTCAATCCATGGAAGCTTCTAACTTCATAGATATATATTCGTAGAGTTGACCATTTAGCAATTGCTTTAATTTTATCTAGATGAACTTTGATTCTTTAGGCTAAGACAATGAACCCAAGGAAGATGACTTCAACCTGCATGTAGCTGCACTTCTTTAGGATCATAAACAATTTGTTCAGCCTTAGGGTTCTCATTATTTAAAAATAGTCCAGGTGCTCCTCAAGTATCTTAGTGTAAACAAGAAAATCATCAAAATAAATATTGACAAAATTATTCATGGAAAACTTCAAGCTTTGGTTCATGACTTGCATAAATGTGCTTGGAGCATTAGTCAAAGCACAACACAAGCCCATCATGTAGACCTTCTTTAGTTTTAAAGTTCATTTTTTATTCATCACCCACCTTTATCAATAGTTGATGATACTTTAGATCAATTTTGGAGAATATAGCTAAACCGACTAACATATCAAGCATATCATCAAGCCTCAATATGGGAAATTGATTCTTGATAGTAATTTTGTTGATCACCCAACTATCAATGTAAATCCTATAAAATCCATCTTTCTTAGGGTGTAGTGATAGGACTCTATACAAACTAAAGCTCTCTCATAGGAAACCCGTACATTTTTTAGCTTATACTTCAACTCATCGTGCTTGGTGAGGCTGATGCAATAGTGAGCAAGTTGAGCAATAAAGCTCCTAGGATAGGATTCATAGTATGCTACAAATAGAAACGGATTTTTAGATATGGATTGAATGATTGATAAGTAGGTTATACTTTTCTTTAAATCTAAGTTAGTTATATTGAATGAGTTTGACCATTTAGTTTTGACATAGCTTGAACTAAAATTACCCAACAATATAGCTAATTAGTTAGCATGGCTGAGCACTCATAACCCAAGTCATGGGATTAAAAATAAATTGGATAAAGATATGATATTAGTTTATCCATATCCATATTTGTTTTTATCTAGCGAATATAGATACAAATATAAAAATTAGTTGTATATAAAGATTCATATTCATATCTATTTTAAACAAATGTAGATATGATTCATATATTAAAAGTATAGATATAAATATTGATATAAGTTAGAAAATTAAAATTTGTGACCTCTAAATCAAATATATCATTAAATGGAAGGTGAATTAAGTCATTACTATGTTAATATGATCAATTATTTTTCTTGAAAGTTTATTAATACTATAATTCAAGAGGCTTACAAGCAAGATTGGATTGTTAGAAATAGATTGAATCTATCCATACCATCTTTCTATGGTGGATATGGATACCAATACATATATTAGTGAAATGCTTAAATTTATATTAATATTCAGATGTATTTAGATACAAGAAAGAATTTAGACAAATATGATCTAATTTACTTTAACCCCTCCTAATCATCATGAAAGCCACCTAAATTATACTGCGCACATATACCATACTTCTAAATTTTACCTTAACCGCATCAAGATCTACACTCCATGTGCCACTTGCATGGCAAGTAGTTCTATGGATAATAATAATTTTTGTCTTCCTTCTTAAATATTATAGTACATTGACAAAAAAAATTTATTTATATTTTTACCACAGATAATTTTAAAATATATTTTTTAAATTTTATCGAATCATTATACTATTTGAGGATTGCTATAAAAGTATTTCCATATATGCAAGTTGTCCCAATAAAATTAAAAATCGGCAATTTGAACAGAAAATAGAAATAAAAATAGCTTATTTTTCAAATAATATTTTTTAAGAATCCTAAAAAAAAATACTTTTTGCAAGATTTCAAATAATTATATAAATGGAAAATTTTGTTTCATATGTTATTTTAATCTATATTTTGAAGCTCGCTTCCAAGTGCAACTCTTGACGCCCTCCCCATGGTTCAACTGAAATGAAAAGAACATGGTATGGGTCTGTCAACAGGAGGACCCAAGAGCCTTCAATGCATCCTTAGGAAAGACCACGCATCAATGTCATGTTCATGGGCGAACTTTGATTACATAAGGGTCAGAACTCATCAGGCGTAGCCTGTTCCTTGTGATGCAGAGCTCCTGAGTCCTGCCCTCCCAGTTCTGGAAGTGGGAGCTGCAATGCTGATGTCATGCATTTAGACCTGACTTGCCCACCCAAACCGAGGGCTATTTAATGGGCTGGCAGTTGTTACCTGGTCACTAAGTGCAATGCTTGTGGGGGACGAAGACTGGGTGCTTAAAGGCATGAGCATCAGATGCAAGCCAATGAGCACGAGGGATGCATGCTCGTATTCATGTTCCAACTTGCCACCTGAGGTAACAATAGAAACTGCCTAGCATCAGGTCAATTTGGCTTGGAGCTGTGCTAGTGCAGCTCAAATGAATCACTAAACACCATGTTGTTGAGTAAGTTGCATAGTTTTATTAGTACTTTCCTTAGATTAAACTTACCAAAATCTACAAGTTTTAATAGTTCTGGCTCAAACCTCAGTTAAGTTATTGTTGTTTAAATATTAGTGCGCAGCATTTTTTTTGAACCCCCCCCCACTAGACGGGGAGTGTATTGAAAAACAGAAGAAAGAGTAGGGGAAATGCCAGCAGTTTGGATCTAGTTTTATATGGTAGAACAGATATCTACTAGCAAATTATACTTAATTAACGCATAACCCACTTGAACTGCTTGCTAACTCTGCAACTCCTTGGGCTCCACCTGCACGCCCCACCTTTTTCTTCTCCCTTTCCTTCTCCTTTTTGATAGTATCACTGCATATTTTGAACTTATAGCCATCATAAATATAGGAGGCATTTGGTAGCCTAAACAGGATCCTCGCGATAAACTTGGATCACTGGTGCTCCTCATATTCAAATGATCTGATTCTCAATGATCTAAGGTTACTTTATTTGATATACCATACACCAGTGATTAAAGAATCATGTTCTATTCAAATTATCTACATAGCTACCTAGATATGCCATTCTACTCAAAACTTGTAAGAATTACCCTAGGTAAAACATCCAATAATAATAGGCTCATAGCAAATCCACATTTTCATTGGAGCAGAATGAAGTTTTCTTTAAAATAGATATTACATTAGTTATCACAACCTGACACCAGCACGTAAACTGGTTCGTAATATAGCCGCACATTTTTCAGAGTAAGCCCCCGAGAAATATGCAAGGCTTGCTGAAATATTTAATTCATAATAATAATACAATAATAATAACATTTTTATTGATTTAAAATAAAGATCAAGCAAAATATTTTTAAAAATAAAAGTTGAACTGCATCATATATGTTTTTATTCTAGCAACATCAAAGTTAGTTTATTTAGATTATTTTATTTAGACACTTCTATGCTACCAAATCTCGCCGCAAGCTAGTTATTTGCAAGCTTTACAAAATAATAAAAATTTAAAAAATATGGTAAGTTAAAGAAGCTTACTAAGAATCTCAAAAATGTAATCAATATGAACATAAATAACGTTCCAGGACAAATATATGGGTCATAAGACCTTCTACACTGCATTTTTTTAGATTATGCATTTATCATAGGTAAAGTCGAATAAAATAATTGCATACCAGCATGAATATTTACAAAATATATATCAATATTAAGTCGATGCAATTAGACTTTCAACTAATCATAACCATACTTTGCTTGTGACGAGACAATCTATA
The DNA here is from genome assembly GCA_017589505.3 of Metroxylon sagu. Lineage (NCBI taxonomy): Eukaryota > Viridiplantae > Streptophyta > Magnoliopsida > Arecales > Arecaceae > Metroxylon > Metroxylon sagu. The sequence goes on from JACVBY030000539.1 coordinate 809,792, forward strand.
GTGCTATACTTTGGTCTGAAGTCCATTATACCACACTTTAGTATGTGGTATGATAATACATAGTACTACACTTTGATCTGTAGTAAGCAATCCATAATACCATACTTCGACCTATAGCACAGCAATTCATAGTATTACATTTCAATTTGTAGTACGCAATCGACAATGTGTGGCTAGTTTAACAATCCAATATTAAAATCAATTCTTCATTCAAATCTTAATTTTAATCCATGCCACATCATGCTAATTATGTATAAAATCCATATTTTTCTTTCATAATATGAATTATGCCATGCTAGATCATATCAAACATATATGTAACCTATGAAATTGCTTGTGCAAAAGAAATCAACAGGAAAACAAATAGGAATTCCTACCTTACTCTTGAGCAAGTTCTGGTCCGCAGAATTAAATCTGACTCCAATTACCACCCTCCTACACCAGCAGTAACAGTTCTAATATTAAAATAATAAATTTGATTAATTAAAATTGAGACTTAGGTCGGTCCAAATCTGAAGATAAATGGTCTAGGGTTTGGGTCTAATGTTAAGACACTCATAGATCAGGCTTATCTTTGAGTGAAAGAGACCATCAAGGCAGGAGCCAAGGTGGTCAATAAGCCAACGAAATAGAAGGAGAAAGGAGGTGAGGGCAGAATCCCATGGTCAGGTTTGATTGGATGAAATAATGGAGTAAAAAGGAGGGACCAAGGACCATGGGTCCTCACTGATAGTTAGCCTCTGGTCTCAGCTAATCATCTATGGATGCAACGAAAAGGAAAAGGATGTAACATGGGGCTGTTGGCTCTTAACCTATGGCGATGTTATCGTAGTCGATTGGCCTGAACTCTACACCAGCACGGTCCAGTAGGCTTCAAGAGGGTCTTGATAAGGGTATGTTGTGATGTCAATGGTCGGCCAAGGTGTCAAGTCATTCTAAAAGAGAAAGAATGGTGGAGATGTATATATAAACATATTCTCGAAGATGAATGAGGCTGGATATTTGATGCTGATTGGCATATATCCATGGGCGTTTTGCATGTGGTCTTTGGCCATTCATAAAGATCTCAGAGGGCTTAGGGCGAGATGACGGGCCTTTAGGAAAAATGGAGAAGAAACAGAGGATGAAAAAGAATTGAACATTTAGGAAAAATCTTAGCATTTTTTACCTATTTATTTTGGTGATTCACAGTATCTCGGTTCGATTAGCTTGTGCTTGATGCCTGGTTTGGAAGGCACATCCATCACTAGATAGAGATTTCATTGTCATGCAACAAAAGAAAGAAAGATGGGAGAGTGAAGCTTCGGTTTCTACGTGTGTTTGAGATGAGCAATCAGCGAAGCAGGGCAAGGGAATATTTGGCATGAATTTTGGCTAATTTTGTGACTTTCTGCATGCATTTGGAATGATTGGTTGCTCGGCCAGAGCAAGATGATCGAGTTTTCTAAAACAGGGGAGCGGAAAATTTGCGGCGTTTTCGCATTATTTGGGGCCTGGCATTTACTACGCCAATATATATATATATATATATATATATTACATTAGCGCTTACCTAAGTTTTTTTTTTTTTTTTTATAGGTTCAAGTACAGTCAAGATTTAGAACTTTGTATTTTGTTGGATAGTAACGTTTGGTTACTATGTTGATGTGTACAAAATTTTATATGCAAAATTTTCAAATGCACAAGAAAAAGTTTTTAAAAAATAAAAATATCGCTTAAGATTTGCCGCTTTCTTTAATTTGGAGAATCTATTAGTTTAGTACATAACAGGTTAACTTAAAAGCTTAAAGATAGTGTCAGATTTTTACTAAAAATTAAAGAATATAAAAAGAAGTTTAAGAAGATTTACTACTTGCATGGAAATTACGCATCCTATCTTGCACCTAACAAGTTGTTTTCTTCCTATTAACGTCCCACGTAATGGACGCAATTTTAGCATTGCAATATGATTGAGACTTTTGATCTTCAAATGGATGAGGCTATGTTTGCTCTCTAAGGATGAAATCCAAATGGCCCTTAAATAATTGGAAAACAACGTATAACTAGAAAGCAAGTCATCGAAACTTCTAACCCAACCACCTATTCATACTTGCACTTCTTGGTGGCTAATTATCCTAATTCGTTGACAAGAACAACAACTAATATGTATTGAAGTTGAGGAAATTTTGTCAAATTCTTCTCATATTATTATCTTTTAAATTAAAAGGCAATTAAATCCAAGTTTTGAGGAACCAATTATGCTGCAATAAAGTTTGCTTCGATGTCATACCAAGACACCATGTGCTACAAATGCCAAGTTCATGCTGGTAATGGTGTTACCCCAGCGTACATGAATATTTGGAACGTCCATCAAATCACAATAAAGCATTCGATGGTAATCTTAATGATGATAATCATAATAATAATAAAAAATTTAATTCAGTAGAATAATTAATTATTTATTTATTTAAATATATATCGGTAAATATATGTCGAATAATTTATGGAGTTAGATTTAGTTATACTTATGTGTAGCCAAGTCCAAATCCGTTAACCTTCCTTAATCTTAGACCCACATAAATCTCAAAGAAAAAAAGTTATTTGTTAACTACTGTTTATCGCGTCTGTCTCATCTCAATCAATCCGTCTCGCAATGTACTTTGTGTAAAATAGTTTCTTTTAAAGAATAAAAATATGAGCCACATTTCTATTTTTTAAATTAAAAAATAGAGATATAAATGATATTCCTACTCTGTTACTTATGTACTCTTTTATTAAAGATCAGGAATATAAGCCATATTTCTATTTTTTTAACTAAAAAATATAAATATAAACCATATCCTTATTATGTTGCTCATATACTTCTTCATTGAAGAATAAAGATACAAGCCATATCTCTATTCTTCGATTAAAACAATAGGGATATGGTTTATATCTCTATTCTTTAGGAAAAAAGTATATGAGTAACAGAATAGGAATATGACTCGTATCCCTATTTTTTATCAAAAAAAATGTATAAGTAATAAAAATTATTCTACATATAGTTTGTTTAAAAAAGGCAACATATTTATGAAAATGGAACAGGCATGATAAACAATAGTTAACGAATGATTTTTTTTGCTTCGAGATTTATATGGATTTAAAGGTAAAAAAAAATAAATAAATTTAAATTTGCCTACATGCAAATGAAGCTATAAGATTCTGAGAATTTATGTTGAGAAATGTTAGAAAGGCCTCGTCATTTCGCAAAGATAGTTTTATTTTATTTTTTTTTTGTGAAAAAATCGAACAACATCATATTTGACTGCCGCATTAGAAGTCACACATGTGGTGAATATATATATATATATGTATATATATATACGGGCGCTCTGTGTTGTGCTAGAGAGACGTTGTCGTGAGAACTTAAACTGAGCTTGCTAAAGTTGGACGAAACCCTAGCACATATGGTGATAAAAAACAAAAATTGAAAAAAAATATAACATAGATATATGTAAATGATAAAAGAGTCATAAATAACCAAAGTTATTATTTCAAGGCAGCAAAGCCTCTGTATATCACTACCCACTACCCACTACCCAATCATTCTGTCACCCTAATATTTTCAATCTTTCTCCATCTCAACTAGAAGTAAGAGTCAGGGTCCTTTCCTGGCTTAAGTAAAAAGTTTAATAATTACCAATGTTTCTTTTATTTCTATATGATTTTTATTTATCATATATACATACTTATGGTCAGGTTGCTTGCTATCCTTTACAAAGAAATCTTCAAAGCAACTCAATTTTTATTTCTAGATATTTAGATATCTAAATTATGTTTGAAGTGATGAAATTTGTATCTGATTATTTTTATTTTAAAAATAATAACAAGCATGTTATGGATGATTTAAAGATCAAATATTTTATTAAAAATTATCAAAAAAATTACTAATATCAAACCTTGGTAAACATCTTTCAAAATTTACACATGTAAAATTTTTGCATCAAGTTCTCTCCCTTTCTTTCTCTCCCCAAAACACATAGATATAGACAACATTATCAGTGTTCAAAGTTTGGAAAAAGCCATCATTTTGTATCAAGAAATCACCATAAAATGCATTGTATGGCATCCAACTTGATCATCTTCATTGTTCGCCCTGAATGATGCAGTTGAAAATGCCTACCAAAGGATGCAAATGTCATGAAAACTTATTATTAATACAATAAAGGATTCCTACCAAGTTGTTTGGTTGGTCCATGGCAGGTTCATGATATGTCCCATGTATGGGCTCAGAAATAGGTGGAACACAATGAAGAGTGCAAGCCATCAATTCTGATGTCGCATCTTTATTTCCGGCACAAATTGATATTTAATAAGGTATTCGAATCATGGGCCATGGTCAAATAGGAAAGAACTTGGACACCTTTGAATTACCTTCTTTTGAGGTCATCAATTTAAAAGAGTGAATTGACATATACTCGCAGGGTTCAAAGCACTGATCAGATTTAGATCAAAAATCAACATATCACTAACTATATTCATATTTATTTCTGTTTCATAATAATGAATGCAGATGCAAATATTAAGCAGTTACTAAAATATGCATGCATATTTCTTTTAGAGGAACAGGGCCATGAATCAAATGTTAACAATGCAGATATAAATCAGTGTGTAAATCAAATAATTAAATTTATGGATAAGGTATTGGGACACTTTATATTTTATTATCAAGCCACCTATTTTTCATTCTTTAAATATAAACAGATCCACACAAAAAAAAAAAGATGCTATCTATCCACTTAAATTTTTCATTTTTGCAGTCAATCATAATAATTGCTAGGTTGCATCATTAAATTGAAAAACTAACCATCAAGCATGCAATTCATCAAATGAAAGATCTCATTATAATAAAAGAAATTTAAATTAAAAAAATAATGCTATTATCCGTTTCCGTTTGATATTTATATCTATTTTTCTTTGGCAAATATAAACTCAGCTGTGGATGTCCATCAAATACTAAAATTTGTTTATTCACAAATCTATCTTCATCCCTAATAATAAATAATAGGAATGGAAACCTTATTTTGAATTGTTTGAGTGGGTCGAGCATGCTACCTATCTATCTATCTATCTATCTATTTATCTAATAATTTAATCCTTTACATCTAATAATTGACCTTTTAGGTTTAGATGTCAACTCTTTTGGTTATTTTCCTTGGTCTCATTAACACTATCATAGAGTTTATAGCCCACTGTTTGTGGATCTTTTTCTGCGAAAATACACTGAGGAAGGAGGAGAAACTGCTCCATTTCTTACTGATCTTTTTACACATCCTGTCGCCTCAGTCCACCACCATTGATGCTTCACATCAAATTAAAATGCATTAGATGTCTTTGACTTGCACTGCTTTGCAAGATCAAGTAATATGTTTTCTGGTAGCTTTGAAGGGTAAAATGCTCGGCTGTTGATTGAGAACCTGGCATTGTACCTGAAACTTTATTTTGTGCTAAAAAGTCAACGTGCTGCGCCCACATGGTACTTTGGAACCAGACTTCAGTGTCAGTTCTTTCTAGAGTACTCTGAAATGAGATTTTGGGGGTATCTCTTTGGAAAATCCAGCAATGGTAAGGATCATTAAAATAATTCTGGGTGTTCTTCTTGGAGATTGTTTTGCTAATGAACCAGTTGTTGATTTGAGCTCTTTAGTCTAGGCTTTTCAGGTTTCTTGTTTGATAAAGCCATTTCATGCAATATCTTGGTGATCTCCTCCTCCTCCTCTCTCTCTCTCTCTCTCTCTCTATCTCTCTCTCTGCGTGTTTTCTCTTCTTTTTTTGTGATTAAAAAAACTGTGTACTGTTCCACATTTTACTCATGCAATTCAAGGTATATCCTGCAGTGCATTGATAAATTTATGTACGACATCAAAAAGGCAACTAAATGCAAAATAAATAAGAGAAGCCATGCCAAGATGTTGAGTGCTGATAATAATGATTTAAATATCAGGTTCTCATTACCAACAAATTAGAGTTTGGACTAAATGATGCAAAAAGTCACATTATGAAACCTTAGAAAACGTATGAGATGGAACATATAGATGCTCAAACCACCAGTATCAATGTATCAGTATAGCCTATGAAGATGAAGCTTAGAAAAGACAGATGCAATAATAATCAATAAAATTGTTTCTCAAAAAATAATAACGATGGACGATGCGAAGCAATAGACAAGGTTTCCTAAGAAAAACAAAATGTTTCCTCAGTGGGTGAATGAAACAAATGGCTTCTCCCTTGACTACCTAATGAAGCTCATCAAAACACTTCAGCTACCAAGAAATGAGCAGTGCATTGAAAACCAACCTACTGCTATTCTACTTGGTTTCATGCAGTTCTGCTGCATTTAATTCCATAATAATCTTCTTTTATTCATCACTTCACCACTGCAGCAGAAATCAAGTTTTTTACATAAGTGTTACTCCCATTTTAAATGCAGCATTTATTCATTCCCCTGTTCGTGTGAAGATCAGTCACCCACCCCATTTCTTCAAAGCACACATCACATGCGGAGTGGCTTCAAGGAATGCCCTCAAGACAATGCCTTCAAGACCTACCCTTGGAGAAGTCCTTCCTTAAAAGATGGTAGTAATTGGCCAACCTAGTTAGCTGCTTGCTTCAGCCTACTGTCCTCCAGTCATTTAAGGACCTGAATAGGCCTCTATGCTGGCTTTTACTACACTTCTCTGCCAGAAAAATTAGAGATTGCTTTCATTTCATCCCAGGGGAACCACAATCACAAGAATTTTTCACGTCGGATTTGGAATGAATAAGGTTGTTAAGTTGCAATCTAATTGAAGAGTGTACGGTTGCAATAAATGTTTAAAAATCATAGTAAATTCGCAATTAATAGGTGAAAAAAGCCTTCTGCACATTTGCAGCACAAGTACTAAAATAAAGTTGCAAACTGGCCGTCCAAAAGATGAATATTATGAATGAAATGGGATAAATATGACCAGTGACCCTTTCTTTCAGAGTTGAAGAAACAATGCTATTCCAGGAAGAAGATTGCAGGCTAGAAAAGCCTCACTATTAGGCTAATTGTGGACAGCCTGGAACTTTATATCTATCAAAATGTTACATGGGGCATCAAAGGCATTGTGAAAGTACTGGGTAAATGGCTTGCAGAAGAACAGCAAATTAGACAATTTATGGTACCATCCATGGTCACTAAGTCCAAATGATTTGTTCTATTTCTGTGAACATTCATTTCAGAACCAAATGCAAAACCAATTAACCAGGCAGAATCATAAATCTGAGAGACTATGGATTTCTAAGGCTTCACTGTGATTCCATCTTTTGAGGCATGTCATTTCAGTCAGCCATCTCATTGAGATTAACATGCACTCATGCAGGACATTGACCATTGGTCATCTATTGAACAATGATGTCCATACGTGAGGAAATGGTGTTAAATGTCAAGGTGAGGCAGCAAACTGATAGAATGAGAAGTGATGGTTAGAACTTAGAATTTTATCGGAATAGTGACAGCATCCTATAAATGTTTAAATTTGCCTGAGGCATTCCCTTAAACACAGCCAATTAACAAATGGTCAAGTCGCATCATGATAACAGAAAACTCTAGTCAATGAAGACATGGCAGGGAAAGATTTCTAAAGAAATTAAGAAAGCCCTAGACGGATAAAAATTGTTCAATCTTAAGGTTATACTCAATTTATCAGGGAGGGAATGAGGTAATAAATTTGATCATACCATTATAGTAGTTCATCACTTAAAATGCCTATAACAGCTCAATTCATTGAGAACAAGAATGATTTACTGTTTCATTTTGTTCTTCCTGGTGGTTTGTATAACTGTGCAGCAGCATGACCTTCTTGAGAACCTTTCAAAAGGATCAGCACGTAGCATCAGCAAATGATGCTAAGAATGCAGAGTAAAGGTCATGCCGAGCAGCATTTCAGTTAAATTAAGCTTTCATATACTCTAAGGTGGAAGGTTTACATTAAAGAGTTGTAACCATCAACCTCGAGCTTCATGAGGACTATCTATTCAACAGTAAATAGCTACAGCTCTAACAATCTCCATAATAACCTACAGTTTCCACTATTCTAGGAGCGTAACAGTGCAAAAGACCCACAGCAAAAAAATTAAGATTCAATGAAGGTCTCTGTCATCCACATTCATTGTATCCACTACAGCAGAAGCAGCATCCCACTGTTTTAATAGCTTTAGGCACTGCTTCTGAATAAGAATTTAGTGAAAACACCTTGAATTGGTTATCATATTTCTCATCTTTGAACAACCTTCACATTAATAGAACGTAGAAAAAGCCATCACTATTCTATAATTGAGACTGGAAATACCAGAAAATTTCAAAGGTCTCGAGCAGTCACATCTGCGTGGAAGCGAACGGCTCGGCAGACTGGTTAGCATATGGCCAAGAAAGATACTTTGTCAATAATTATATCCTTCAGAATGGAAGTTTCTCACCATGCCTCTTTGTACGAAATGAGTAGAACTAACTTAGCGCACCTAAAAGTCAAGAAAATAGAATTGAAAGGCTCTAGTGCTAGTCAAATAATTATAATCATAACTATCCAGCCGTATCCCATCTGCTAGGGATTGACTATGGATTCTCATGCTCCAAAAATTTCATTTTAGGATCACATCTAACATCATTTAAAGCTTTTCTGTGTCTTTTTTCCGCAACCATCATCCATAATACTTTAGGTGTTCCCTTCTTCTCCAATATCCTTCAACACACAAGCTATACCTCTCCTTGGAAACCCTTTAGATTTGCATTGTACATGTCCATACCATATCGCAATCAATTTTGCATCACTTAGCTCTTAATTTGTGCAATTCTTAAAACTCTAACATACTTATTTCTCAATTTATCCTTTTTAGTTTCATCACACATCCAGCTTGACGTTTTTATTTTTACTACACTAAACTTATTTTCTTGAACCCTCTTTATTGCCAACATTCTTAGCCATAAATTATTGCAGGCTTTATTATTGTTTAAAATTTTTTTCAAGTTTTAATAGCTAATCTAATCATTAATTAAAAAATAGTAATGCATATGAAATGTCTTTCAATAAAAGAATGAAAACTAACAAAATATATGTGATTAATAGAATTCATGCAATTGATAAACTTAATTAACACCACAAAGTTACTTAACTAGGTATAAACTAATAGGTCAAGTAACTCCCAATGACCTCAAGATACAATACTATGGCCATCGCCTCTAAGAAAAGCAGCAAAAATATTCAGTTATTTTTATAGACTTTCTAGTGGCTATTGGTGAGATCATAATAAATATGAAACTAAGTATTAGGGTCATCTAATATTGTATATTGACTTGATAAAATAAACTTTCTTTTATTGATTTGATAATATAAACGTAGCATGAATTTTATTTTTCTAATAGACTTAACTTTTAAATCACCGATTTTAGCTCCTGAAATAAAAATATGGTGCAAAGAATTAAGCGGTTATATACTTTACAACCAAATAATTGAAGCAATCATAAGTTTCAAACCTATAAAGATTATGCCAAGGTTCGCCGAATCATCCAACCAGGCGATTCAAGGTGAATTGTACTGAGCTGAGTCTAAACTAAGATAGTTCATTGATTCGGATTGGTATCAATAAGTTTAGGATCTATACCATCTAGAACCAAATTAAACTATTTGGTTTGGTACGATTTAGGTCAATTTACAGTGATGGAAGGGGGTTTAAGTGAGTTCAAGAAAAGTACAGAGCCTCTCATAAGCTCTCTGCCTCTTCACTACAATCTTTTAAATAAAAAAAAACTAGCAATCCTTTTTTCTCCAATTTGAAATAAAAGAGGGTTGTTTTAGCTTCAAATTAGGTATGCATCCTCATATGATTAGTGAGCCCTTAGCTTGAAATTTGGTGAGAATGGTTGAGGAGCTTGCTTACTCTAATTTTGAGACCAATGAGCCCTTGGATGTCTAGTTGTTCAGATCAACTCACAACACTAGCAACCATAATAGTTCAAGCAATGTGGATATAATGGTCAGGAAAGTAACAATGGACATGGCATCGGTGCACATAGCTCATGGTCTCATAGTTTTATTCGATTCACTGGTGAGTCATAGTTTATACATATTATACAGGATAAAAACTACGGCGAATGACTTAGAGCTTATCCTGACTTAGATCTTATAAGGATATGATTATATACCGAAGATAGGTTTTTTATAGTAGTTCAAGACATGGTGCAGCTACCATGGATGATATTGCACGTAGGATAGGATCTTTACATGTATCCAGATCCATATCATATACTAGATCCTATTCACATGGTTAAGCTATGACCCATATGGATATCTCTCATCTGAGGTAACATATTCGAATAGCTATCCTTCACCAACTCAACCAGATTTCAAGTCAAATTTAGTTGTATCGATCTTCCTCCAAACTAGATGTTTATCTCAAAATAAAGTATTAAATTAGTGTTAGGATGGCTATTAAAGAGAAGCCAATAATTGAATGCATAGATGGAAGCATCGTTTGGGATGAAGACAATTTTCAGGCCTAAATTATGATTAGAACCTAGATGTCTATAGATAGTTAGATATTTCAGGAGAAACTAGGTACCGATACACAATCTCTATTATATTAATTTTAATTTATTCATTTTAAATTTTTATAATTATAAAGTAAATTTTGTATCATATGCATTTTTCTATATTTTATTAAAAGTTAGAAAATTATAATTCATTATACTATTAAAAAAGTTTGAAAATAGCATAAGAATATAAATTTAAACCTCACATTTTTGTAAATTTATATTTAAAAAATTTAAACTAATGAAAAATTAATAAATAAATAATGATTTAAGGCATAACAGCACGTCTTAATATACCATGTATCGGTACAATCTGCACTAGAACCATACCAAATTGATCATCAACCGATATATCAACTAGTATTGGTTTAGTGAACCTTAGACCATACTTTGGGCTTTTTTTACATATACCCTACAATTTTTTTGATTTTGCATCTTTATCCATTCAAAAATACAATATATGAATCAGAAAGCTTTTATGGTTTTGTAAAGATATTCTTATTTTCACAATTCATCGGTGATGGTAACCTATCTCATGCAAGATCATAGATTCTAATACCAAATCTAATGTCAACAATCGATCCTATAAGATTGTTTATCTCATATGAGATTAATGTAGCATAGAAGAAGTGATAGCATCGGTCTCACCTCCTTGAGAGCTTGTAGCCTTGCACTTTCAACCTTTTTGAATAATGTTTTTGAAACTTTCAAACTCATAACGATCATCTCTCATACAACCATGACCCTACACCATGATAAACATCGTATCACTCCAAGCTAGGAATTAAAAAAGACTTTCAAAAACTTTGCTAATCATTACCCTAATATCAAAAAAGTACATTTAGAAGGTTATTTATATAAAAGATCTCTTAAAGCCAATAAATTTTACTAATTCCATAAGATACAAATTTTGTTAAAAAAATTGTTGTATGGAGTAGATTTTGTCTAGCTTCTTTCTCTTACATCAAGAATCATTGTTCTTTATTTTGAATATAATATCTATCTTATTACCACTTTAGAATGTCTTCTATGAAAATCCGTGATGCATGATCATTGGCCTTCACACTCCTAAAAAAATTCCTAACATAATAGCTCTAGCTCTATGTAGTACTTCAATATGATCACATCAATATCAGAAAGGCAGCTATCAAAATAAAATGTATGTTTATTTAAAAACAAATTTAGATCAGAGTATTACATCTATTATGCTAATACGGTGCCTGTCAAGTATATTGTATTCCCAAATTAAGTCTATTTTGTAATGTTCAAGTAATAATGCATGAGACCCTAAACGGCAGACAGAAGAATTTCAAGTCTTTACATATCCTATGGTTCTAACCTTATTTAATTTGTCCAACGGAGCCAAAGGCCGAACTGGGTGACCTTTCCTTTTGGATTGTGGAAAAGGAGTGGGCCCAATTCTACTGGACCTCCCAATCTTAGTATCCACAGGCTATAAGGTTTGGGCCGACGACAGTCTTCCCTCTTCTCGGCCTCGGTAGAAGAGGTCTGATATCATAGAATCTAGGTCATAGTATCCTCTCTCTGTCTCTCACCCCATCCTTATCCTATAGTATGATTAATTATCAAAAGTTCTTTTGCACACTTTCTCTACTAGAAACAAAAGTAGACCAAATAATATCCATCTAGATAATTTGTATTCATATCTATCTAGAGTATCCAGCTAATATTCATATTTGTATCCATATCTATATCAAAAAAAATAATGAATACAATATAGAAAAATAAAAAAAATAAATGATCATAATAACGTGCCATTGATTTTTTTGTGATATCTTTAATTTTATAGTCACAAAATTTAACTATTTGAATTATATCCATATTTATATTTGGATTTTTAACATTTAATATGAATTTATATGTTTTTAAAATAGATATGGATATGATCTCTTGCATTTGATTAATATCCACATTTATTTTTATAAAATATAAATAAAGATAGATATATTAAATATAAATTATTATAGATATAGATATATTGATTTTCAATCTATATTCAATTCATATCTAAACCAAATGGCTGCCCTACGAACTAATGGCAAGCTACAAAGAAGACAAACAACTCCACCGTAAGGTCTTTCATTTTGAGTTAACTTACACTAGGCTAATTGCTGAGACGTAGACCATTAGTCTTTGGCCAAAAAAAAAAAAAAAAAAATCAAAGCCAGGTTTTTCTGGATAAGCTTCTGGATTAGTTAGTAAAATTCCACCATTGGAAGCTTCCATGTTCACCTACTTATGACCTTGCACCTGGACCTATGCACAGTCCAAATCTAAGCGATGGTACCTTCCTCAAATCGTCGTTGAAGAAAATCTAAACTTTGACCAAACAATGCAAACAACCCATAAAATCAAACTTCAAGTACGTTATTCTACGGAGAAAACACTTTAAGCAAATTATTCAAACCCTTCCGGTATCTATCTAGATCACATATTATATCATATCATGTGCTTTGGTTATTTTCGCTAGGCACATAGACTACCATTGGGATGGGAGGAAACCACCCAGAGATCTGATTTACAAATCATTAAGGAACATTGTTCTCTGAGCCTTGTTGTCCTATTCAGTAAGTCATCCACCTAACCTCTTAATTTTCTTACTTCCCAATTACGATTCCCTATATATTCTATACACACATCTGGAAGTATAAACAAGAGGGTGTTAAGACTAAGATCATGATTTGTCCATAAGAAGCCAAAGCCAACTCCTCAACCAGTCCTTCTTGCCTTCATACATTATGGTTGGCAATTTAATTAGTGGTTGTAAAATATGTATCTATTGCTAGGTGATTCATATCAATAATAATGATTTCGGAGTGAGGAGTGTCAATGTTAGTAATAGAGAGGACTTGTTTAGTTAATATTTCGTATTAGTTGACCTTGTAACAAGCGCAACTGTGTCCCACAATTGGAGCAAAAGTGATTTCTTAGCACTATCATTGGCCATTTCAACAATAAGAAATCAAACTATGCAATGTATTTGCCTTAAAATATCAAAGGCCTGCAATGTGAATTCCTTCTCCAAGTGGCCTCACAAATACCACAACTGACATAGCTGTCTAATATAAAGCTAATTTAATCATAAATTAATATTAAAGTACAAACATTAATGTAATTGGATGAAATAGTTTTCTTCCACCTTAGATTCTAAGTGGGATGATCTAATACCAATCAGGAAAATTCATGGGCTTAGAGGGATTCATGGGCTTTTCATGTTAACAATATATACAACAATTTTTCTCACGACGAAGCATGGAAAGAATCATGGCCTGTACTTTAAGAAATCATTCCTAGTATTTCTATGGATGATTATAATGATTTTGTTTAAGTTGGCTGGTCTTCATCACCAAATGGAGAAAATGCCCTGTTGAAACCATGATAAGTCTTCATTTGGTTCTCTGAGATTATTCTAGTTGTTGAGAGTATCTCTAAGGTTATACGTCTAATATTACATTACCTATTATATATTATTGCTTATAATATAGAGTTGATTTTAAGAAGTAGAAAAATATTTCTGAGTGAATGACAACTCCACAGTATCCTAGACTTCTTATATTCTTCAAAGGCCAGCAGCTATTCCTTTTCTTCTTCTTCTTCTTCTTCTTTTTGTTTGTTTGAGTCTTTCCACAAGGTCATGGAAGTATTCTAACCTTCTAGCTATCCATATCAGATTGATCTTTCTAATAATTGATGGGCATGCAGAGGTAGACATAAGTAGTATGACAGAAGTTTAGCATTAGGCAGAAAAATAATAATGAAGTTTGAAAAAAAAAATGCCGAATGCTATTCTTCTTCATTTCATGCTAGTGTTTGGTACTATACATTCAGACGTCTTTAAGGGCTCCTTCCTAGCTTTTGCTTGTGATAACTTAGAGGGTTTGAGAAGAAAAAATTATGTTCGAGGCTCGTGTACATTTTTTTTTCTTTTATTAAAAAATAAATATTATGAAAAATTATATTTATTTTTGAATCCTTTCAAAAAATATTTTTAAAAATAAACTGAAAAGAAAATATCAAACAAGCACTTGAGATTCTAATGAAAGTTTCAGTAAAGCGTTTAGATAGGTGCAGAATATGTCCGAGGATGGTGCTTCTAAATTGGAAATTTAAACTTGAAGCATTCGCATGTCCAAGATAAGGTGGCCGTCCCCTAAATTATGGCCATTTGCTTGGTCAAACGCAATGCCCAACGAAGACCTCCAATGGAGACAAAGGTGGAAGAATCCAAAACCCAGGCTGTTCTCCACTTCAGAATCCCCCTACAACCCTTCCAACCCCTCCAAATGGGATGGCCAGCAAGTTTACGCCTTTGTGACTTCGTCTGCACCTCCGTTTAGCCCAATTTATTGAGAAAAGCCATTGCATTGTCTTGGTGATTGATGGGAGGACTGTGTTTACACGAAAGTAAGCATACAACGCCATGATAACGATGGATGAAGAAAATGAGACATTACACTGTCGTCATCACATTGGAAATACTCTCATATAAACCAAATATTATTACCAGAAGCCAAATAATCTAAGATATGCAAAAGAAAAGCTCTCTTGTTAGATGTTAGCAGTCGATTTCCCTCCAAACCTCCAATGTGGTCTTAAAAGTGCTCCTCTTCCTATACGTGGTCTTAAAACTCCATAATTTAATCTTTCAATCAACAGGATTTTTTGAAAATACCCACTTTACTTTTGTTTTTTGGAAAAACGATTACTTTTTCTCCATACTCGTGCTAGTTATAATGGTTATAAGAGCAAGTTATACAGCACCTTCTTATATATATATATATAAGACCAAGTTATAATGATTCTATAAAGTTTTCAAACTATAATATCTGAAAAAACTGGTGGTATATTTCACCCAAAAAGTGAAAATAAAATAAATTTTCTTGAATAAATTTGCCATCTGTTAAAGAAGTAAACCATACTTTCCACCGAAAAAAGTAAAAAAAAAAAGTCTATGACTTTTCTTCTGATCTCATTATCTTCTGTCGGATATTTTCAAAGTTCATAACCTATCTGACAAGGAAACAGTAATGTAATATTATGCGTCTCTTCTACCTTTTTTTTTTTTTTTTTTTTTTTTGGGTACGTGTCATCGATTAGCCTTTGCTCCATGTGGCGGCCACCGGCTAGCGTGCCAACGATTCTGCACCCCACGCTTTGCCAACTTCTCCAAGTTTTTATTAGTTGTTGTTTTCACGATTATATATCTCGTTATCATTTCTTTATACTTAGCAAGATGCGTCATGGCTTCGGCTGGTCGACATGGGTGGGTATGGTGTACGATATTCCATGTGGTGAACTCCGTGTTCCGCCAACTTGATGTTTAATGGATATCTGGAACAATTTATCAAGATAACAAATACTGGTCTCCATACTTATGTTGCAAATCTGTGATCATTGCATGAGACGAGGTAATCCCACTTCGGTTTCTTATATATATTCTTAATCCTAAACTAGAAATAAATAGCATTTGCTCACAGAACTGCGAACATAGCTTTAAGATCACAGATCCTCCAGGTATTTGATATTGCCCTCATATACCTGAAGGCCTATTTTGAAACAACATGATGGCAGTAACGTCCAGTTTTATGGAAATAATTCAGGACAAACGGATGCAAACTAAGCTCAACTAGTTTGCTCTTTCTCCTCTCATATAGAGAGAGAGAGAGAGAGAGAGAGAAGGGAGGAGGAGGCCGGAGGAGGAAAAAGAGAAGCTTGGCCAGTTTGTCATCACAATTGCTTTCATATGACACAATCACCGACCTTGACCAATCTTAGAAATAAATCTGCTCCACATGTTTGGCCTCTTGCAGCCCTTGTCAACGCCGTGTTATGTTGCAATGTAAGTTTAGGTACCTTGGTTAGCCGAGTTGTTGGGTCGATGAAAAGGCTAAAGAGCAAGTAGTTTTCTTGTGGCTTCTTTTATCACCTTTCTGGAAACATTTTGGAAGACCAGTTCATCTGGAAGGTGGGGCCACGCATCTTACGAATATTATAGTAAACATTGGAACGGTAAGTTGCAGCCACACATGTATATGCTTTTATGGCATGGCTTGGGATATGGTTGGCATTTCAAGGAGATCACCTGGAGAGTGGAGAGCTAGGGACAAATTTGATTGGAGGAGTTGCTTTTCGATTAAAGGAGAGGGAATCACTTTTATCAAAAATGTAAGTTAGATTCCCATAAAGACCTACATAATTGTTAGCTAAGACAAAATCTTTAAACTCAACCAAGAAGTAGCTAGTTATTAATGAAGACTATAATGGCATTCCCTCTTCTAGCTAATTTTCAGTACATATATGTAATGATAACCAAAAGTGGTCTTAATTTGAAGCGTTCTGGCTCAAAACAAGAGAAAAGAAGACCATTTGAAATGTCAAGCAGAGCAAGATCATTTTGGGATAATGGCATGCCAAACTTGCAGGCATGCAAGAGGGGAATAGGCCCATAGCATCAAGGGCTGTTCACACTTAATAGCATAGAAGTCTGTAGAAAATTTGATGGAGGCATAGGAAACGCGGACGTTAACTGCTGCCATTTGTTGAAGTCCCTTCAGCAAAGGGTTTCTTACATTACAATTATGAAGGGCAGATGGAAAAAGTCTAATTCGATAACACTACAACAACTAATTTGTTGACATGTACCACTTAACAAAGTAGCAGTTTGAAAGATGATTACAAAGATTACGTGCACATTAGAATTTGCCTTTAGACTTTTGAATAGTACTTTTTTGTACCTGTTGGGCAAACTAGAGTATCATTATTTTAGTACCTGGATGCAGAGAGAGGTAGGCAGCTAGCACACGCCACTGGGTAAGAAAAGTTCAAAGACTGAACCAATACAGCGGTAGATTTTTGACAGCTGTCTTCTAACGTATTTCCCCTATAAATGCACTTCTCTGGGACAGGCTCTGGCATCCAAAACCTCTCAATCCACCCTTATTCCCCCTACCCTCCATTCACCTCACCGATTGGCCATGAAGGCTCAAGTAGGCGACCCTCCAAGGGTTCAGGTATTGCCTGCCCTCACTGTGGCCTTAGCCATCCTCCTCACTAGCAATGTAGCCGTCGTCTCCGGCGACTCCTACGGCTATAAGTCTCCTCCACCACCTTCGCCATCTCCTCTTCCACCTTACCACCATGTGTCTCCTCCACCACCAGAGAAGTCCCCACCACCACCTTATTATTACCACTCTCCACCTCCACCATCAAAATCACCTCCACCATACTATTACAAGTCCCCACCACCGCCATACTACCATGAGCCAATCGTCAAGGTTGTTGGAAAGGTCTACTGTTACAAGTGCTATGACTGGAAAAAACCAGTGGATTCCCACGTCAAGAAACTCTTTGAAGGTAAGAATTTTTGAATGAAAATTTAATAGACAAAAATTACCTCTATTCCAGTTATTCCTAGGCCACAATTGTCAAAGAAGGGATATATATATTACTATTTCATTCATGATGCATGGTACACGATGCTTGACAAATTAACGGCAGATTTCCATTATATTTGGATTAATTTTGAATTTCATGTTTATGGTGAAACATTGGATTATATAAAAAACATGTTGAGAAGGAAAAAATAATAATTCTTGCATGACTTACTATATCTAGCTTCGTTCTTTTTATTTAAATTCCATTAATGGCATTTCCTCTAACAAATTCCCATTCCATAGAAAAGTCAAATATTGGAGAAGATACTGAAGTCCAGCATAAATACTATTGTTAGAGGCTGTTGGGTTGTGATGCTGTCATGGTTCATCATAATGACGTAAATATTTTTATTTTTTTTTGTGGTATTCCAGAAACATTCTTTTATTTCTCTTAAAAATATTAAGACAAATATTAATGTCTGATTCTCGATCTTCCTAATTTGATACATAATAAGTTCTAACAAACTGAAAGCTGATATAACTAAATGCTTAAAAAAATAAAGTTCATTTAACTAACCAAGCACAAGTCATTTTCTCTCTGGAAAGAAGAAGAAAAAAGAAAAGCCAATTCTTATGCATTACCAAATCCACCCTGACAAAGTCAGTGGGCAGGTATAATAATAAATTAAAGACAAAGTCTGAAGACTGAAGCCCAAGTCTACTCATGCTGTTCACGGTTCATTGGTTGATTGGCTAAACAGCTCATCCTATTAAACGTTTGAATTGTTTCAGGTGCTATCGTTAAGGTGACGTGCAAGGCCGGCTCCAAGGCCTATGAGGCCTATGGCGAAACCAAGAGCTACGGCAAATACAGCGTCGTCGTCAAGGACTTCCCCTACTCCAAGTATGGCGCCGAGGCCTGCAAAGTCGAGCTCCACGCCGCGCCCAAGGGCTCAACATGCAACATCCCCACCGACCTCAACAAGGGGGCCAAGCTCAAGGTCGACTCCAAGTCCTACAAGGAGGTGGTCCTCATGGCCAAGCCCCTAGCTTTCGCCCCGGAGAAACCCTCCGAGGAGTGCTACAAGCTCACGCCCCCCTATTACTACAAGTCTCCCCCTCCACCGGCAAAGTCGCCACCACGTCCATACCATTATGTATCTCCTCCTCCACCTGAGAAATCCCCTCCACCTCCCTACTTCTATCACTCCCCTCCGCCGCCGATGAAGTCTACTCCTCATCCTTATGTGTACAAGTCCCCACCACCACCCTCACCATCTCCACCACCTCCTTCCTACCACTACAACTCCCCACCACCACCCTACCACTAAACACAAACCCACCGGCGGCCTCTTTCCCTCCTTCCTGACCATATATGTAAGTTCCTCTTCATGTTCGCTTCTTTGTTCTGTGAGCTGAACACCTTTCATGCTTTTGAATTGCTTTCCATTTGGTGCTCATAAAATGATTTCCCTGTAGGCTGTAGGACTAGTGGAGTAAAGGAAGGGTGGACATCTCCGGGATATTCTTCTTTCGAACTTTCCTTCGCAATACCAGATATTAGTCTACTGCTGAGCAATGCCAAGGAGAGGATACTTATATTGAAGGGCGACACATTGCTATCCTGTCCTGGAATAGTAAATATAGTTTTTGGCCAAGGACCTCCCTGTGGAAGGAGAGACATCTAGCTAGGGTTGGGCAGTCATAGCTTTATGTTATTTATTTCCTAAGCATATTATTGTATTTGTTGTTGTTCTTCTCAATTATTGTTGTTATACGTATTGGGCCTATTAAGTATTAGAATATTTATTTTATGAGTCTGTTCTATTGTACTATTTGAATAATAAAATAAAAAATTATGTATCTTCATTATTTCTTTAGGTCTCTCTCACGCTCGCTCGTACACCCACGCACAAATAAGTAATCCTTGTATTGGCTTCATCCATGGACTTCAAGGATTTACGGGTCAAATTATCTTTCAAGGGATTGCAAAGTAAAAAGAAATCGACAAGATCATCTAAGCTAAATCAATCAAATCATTATTTGATCAAGTTTCAACTTGTAAATGACTCGATCAATCTAGTGCAAATTGCCATAGCTAACCTCTAAATTAAATCCTATTAGTTATCTGGCTAAGCTGTAAAATAGGCCATGGGAAATGGGCTATACAGAATGAATGGGAGAATAGCATGATAAGGATAGTTTAGAAAAAAAGAATATATATATATATATATTGATGGTAGAAAAGTGGAGAGTAGTTTTGTGGCTGCTCTAGGTTGCTTTTCAAATGGAAGTTCTCTCGGTTATTTATAGCCGATCTTTACTCCTTTGAAAAAAAGCTTCAAAAGAGCTTTTTTACAACTACTATTCTAGAATTTTCTATGCATCGGCGTGTCTTTATTTCTAGTTATAAAAGATTTTTGACACATTCTAAAAAGTCAACACATTATATAAAGTGCATTAACTTTTAACACTCTTTCTTAATGTGCTTTCTTTTATGTTCCAGGCATGTTACATGGTAACGCAAACTTTGTTTGTAGTAATACTTTTGTAAAGATGTCCACTATCTAATCCTCTGTCTTGTAGTACTAGAGTTTAATCTCTTTGTTTGTTGTAACATCTCTTATTGAGTGATATTTGATTGCAATATGTTTTGTCTCACAGTGAAAGATAGGATTTTTTGCCATTACGATTGCTGACTTGTTGCCACACATTATCTCTATTTGTTCTTTTTATTACTTGCCCATATCTTCAAGTATCCTTTTTAGCCATATAGCTTAATTTGTAGAACTTGCAGCTACTACATGCTCGACTTTTGCTGATGATTGTGCCACTAAGTCTTACTTCTTTGGTACCTAAAAAAAGAATCTAAAATCTAATGTAAATACATAACTCAAGGACTCTTCATGGCATCTATAGATTCGCCAAATCACTATTAATGTATCCAAATAGTCTTAAGTATATAGTGAGCTTATATCAAATGCCAAAATTCTTGGTGTTTTGTAAGTACCTGAGTATTTTCCTTGCTACACCATAGTGAGCTTGACTCGAACTCTACATGAGTATTAATCGTAAAATTGTTGCATACATTATATCAAGCATTGTAGTTGTGAGATAAAGTAGGCTACCGAAAAGGCTTCTATACTGAGAGGCATCCACTTGAGCAGTGTCAAGGAGAGGATGCTTATAACCTTATTAAGATAGATTGAAGGGCGATTTTTCTTACCATATTTTATGCCACATTATTATCCTGTTTTGAAAGAATAAGTAGAGTGTAAGGCCAAGGACCTCCCAATGAAAGAAGAGAAAGATCTGGCTAGGGTTTGGTCATTACTTTATATTATTTATTTCCTAAGAATATTATTATATTGTTGTATGCATTGGGCCTATTAAGTTTCGGGATATTTGTTTTATGAGGCTATGCTATTGCACTATTTGGATAATAAAACAAGAAATTATGTATCTTCATTACCTCTCTCTCTCTCACACATGCGCACGAATGCATGCACATGCACACGTACACGAAAATAGGTAATTTTTGTATTGATTTCATTAATAGACATCTAGGCAAGGTTGCAGTTTTAGAGAGTTGCAAAGTTAAAGGAAAGCGGCAAAGTTATCTAAACTAAATTAATCAAATCGCTATTTGATCACCTCAATCAACCTAGTATAAATTGTCACCTCTAAATTAAATCCTTGTTAGTTTTCTAGTTGGGTTGTAAAATAACCAATGAGAAATGGGTTGTATAGAATGAATGGAAGAATAGTAGGAATAGTTTAGGAAAATGATAGCTTTTTATTAACGGTAGAAAGGCTACATGAGTAGTTTTGAGGCTTCTCTCAATTCCTTTTCAAATGGGAGTTCTCTTGGCTATTTATAGCTGAGCTCCACCCCCTCGAAAGAGTCCTCAAACATATTAGAGCTTTTTTATAACCACTATTCTAGAGTTTTCTATGCATCGATATAGCTTTGATTCTAGTTAGAAAAGATTCCCAGTATATTTTAGAAAATCAGCATATTTTAGAAAGTGCATTAACTTTCAACACTCCTCCTTAATGCACTTTCTCTAATACTCCAAACATGTCACATGGTAATATGAATTTTGCTCGTGGCAATACTGTTGTGAAGATGTCCACTATGTGCTCCTCTATCTTACAATATTTTAGTTCAATCTCTTTGTTTGTTATAGCCTCTCTTGTCGAGTGATATTCGATTGCAATATATTTTATCTTATAATGAAAGACAGGAATCTTTGCCATTGTAATTGCTAACTTATTGTTGCACATTATCTCTATTTGTTTTTTCTATTGCTCTCCCATATCTTCAGGTATCCTTCCTAGTCATATAGCTTGATTCATAAAACTTATAGCTACTATATACTCAGCTTCAATTTATGTTTGTGCTACTAAGTCTTACTTTTTTAATACCTAAGAGAAGAATCCAAAACCCAATGTAAATGCATAACCCAAAGTACTCTTCACGTTATCTACAGATCCAACCCAATCACTATCAATATATCCAAGTAGTCTTCAGTCTATTGTGGATGTATATCGAATGCCAAAATTTGTGGTGCCTTATAAGTACCTAAGTATATTTTCTTTGCTGCAATATAGCGAATTTAACTTGGACTTTGTATGAATCTTAATAGTCAAATTGTTGCATACATTATATCAAGTCTTGTGGCTATCAGATAGAGCATACTTCCAATAAAGCTCCCATATCGAAAGGCATCCACTTGTTTCGATCCATCATCTTTGCGTAAATTAATATTTGTGATCAGAAGAGTTTCATCTTGAACTTCTTCAGTAGATTCTTTACATATTTCTTTGAGGATCTGAAGATTCCTTCTTTTTCTTGGCTTATTTTAATACTAAGAAGGTAGTGCAGCAAGCCCAAGTCAATAATCTTTAATGTTTCCGTCATATCTTCCTTGAAGTGTTGACTCATCTTCTCATTATTTCTTGGTGTAGAAATGCAGGCTTTACATTAAGCTAGTAAATTTTTCATTTGTTTTGAGCTGCTAGTGCAATTAATACTCTTATTGTGTCTAAGCGAACCAATGGAGTAAATATTTCATTGTAATCTACTCTATGTTGGTAAGACTATCCCTTATCTACTAATTTTATTATACGCTTTCGAATTGAGCCATCAGAGTTAAGCTTAATTTTGTAAACTTACTTAACTCCATGATCCCTATCTTTTGAACAATTTACTAACTCTCATGTTTTATTTTTCTTTATCATCTTTATTTCTTCTTTCATAACATCGATCCATACTTGGTATTTGGATGCGACTTAAAAATTTTCTAGCTCTATAATAGTAAAGTTGCATGTCTCATATATTTTATTAAACGGTCTTGTGCTCCTTGGAGACTAGTGAAGAGTCCTTTATTATTGATGGTAAAGGTGAGTAACTTCAAGTCTTTGAGTAGCTTTCTCAAGTTCTACTTGCTTGTCCCTAGGAATATTTTATAGCAATGTGACTAGAATGATCACTTGTTGCATTTTTACTTCTTCGTTATCCTAATTCCAAGTTACAGTCTCTTCAAATTCAATATTTTGGCTAATAATGAGTTTCATAAACTTTAGGTTGTATATTCGATAGCCTTTAGACTACTTACTATAGCCCATAAAAATTTCTCTTTTTATTTCATCATCTAGTTTACTTTTTTTTAAGGAGGAATATGCACATAGCATATACTTATGAAGACTCTAAGATATTGCATGGATGGCCTCTGGCCATCCATACTTTGATAAAAGCCTTGTTTTGTACTACTTTAGTTGGGTATCTGTTTAGTAAATAGACTACTCTGTAGACTGCTTCATTCCAAAATTTCTTAGGTAGGCCTTTTCCATCAACATTGATCTTGCCATCTTCATGACAATTCTTGTCGCAACTTAATGATTGTAGAAGTGATGCTCCTTCAGCATTGTTCTTGTCATGGAATCAACAACCTTTTTCTAAATGATTTATTTTCTTACATATACCATAAGAAGCGAATTTTGTATTTTTTTCTTTTTGAGTATTTTTGCCTCTTTCTTTAGAGTTATCTTCTTTTCTTAATTTTAGTATCTTTTGTTTTTGAGACCACGAATTAACGTTAGGCTGAAAAACATTTTCATTATGCTTTTGTAGCCTATCTTCTTATGTTTCTAGAGATTAATTCTTGTGCGTAGACATAGCTAAAATATCTTCTAATTCTTCAATAGCAATCATTATTGGATCATACTTTTTAGTGAAGCTAATTAGTATTTTTTCTAAAATATTTTTGTCTTGAATATCTTCTTCATACAGATTGATCAATTCTTTTACTTTAGCATAATAATCTTTAGTGGTCTCACAATTCTTTATTGTAATATTTTCAAATTCTCTTCTTAGAGTTTGGAGTTTAGCAACTTGTGCTTTTAGCATTTTTACGGAATTCATCTTTTAGCATCTTGTACACATCCTTGATAGTAGTGCATCCCATGATTTTTGAAAAAAATTAATTCATCACAGCTTGCTAAAGAATGTAGAGCGCCCTTGCATCTTTTTGCATTTGCTCCTTCAATTCTATTCGTTGGGCTAGAGTGAAGCCAAAAGTATTTTCTTAAATAATATAGCCATCACTAATAATATCCCATAAGTCTTAGGCAAGAAAAAATATCTTTATTTTGATACACCAAAAATTATAGTTTTCTCCATTGAATACCAATAATGGGAGTGGTATAGGCTGCTCTCGACTTGTTTAGTTGGATTTGTGATAGGGCTACTCGAGTGTTGGCTATGGAAAAGACATAAGGAAAAGTTGGCTAGATCAAATGGTAATATTTATGGGAGGAGTTGAAGACACGAATGATCCAAGCAATAAATGGGATTGGTTAATTCAAAGTAGATGGAGTGAGAGATATAGGTCATCTCAGTATAGGGCCGACCTGCTCTGATACTAATGTTAGTTTTCTCATTGGGTTGTAAAATGGGCTATAGGAAATGGATTGTATGGAATGAATGGGAGAATAGCACAATAGAAATAGTCTAGGAAAAGGAATAGTTTCTTGTTGATGGTAGAAAGGCTAAAAGAGAGTAGTTTTAAGGCTTCTCTTGGTTTCTTTTTAATTGGAAATTCTTTCGGTTGTTTATAGCCAAGCTCCACCATCTTAAAAGAAGTCTCTCATTTTGGAGTTTTGTTACAACCATTATTCTGGAGTCTTCTATACATTACATGGCTTTGTTAAAAGATTCTCAACACATTCTAGAAAGTGCATTAACTTTTAACAAATTCAAATCACTATTCTACTAGGTTATATTAGATATCAAACAATCATCAAATGTGAAAGAATGATTATAAAAATCTACTAACTAATATGATAAAATCGACTAAAATCATCACAGAATTTACATGAATTCCTTACCTTGTTTGACTTGTACAGATTAAACTATTACCTCATGCCTAACAAATGATTGAGCCTTGTCTCCATTCCTTTAAATTCTAGGTCTTTAGCCCCTTTCCATCAACTTACATATTCTAAAAACACTATGTACATCATTTTAGCATATAATAATTTGTTAATAATTAATGCATTTTTCTAGAATAAACTAGAACAAGTGGAAGATAAAATCTATAGAGGAGAACACATGGGATTCTAAAAGTTATTACTTCCTAAGAAAAAATGTGTAACTAGGAAATACAATGAATGACAATTCTAGAGGGATCTAGTATGTCGATAATCACTTGTGGCAGAAATAAAGCTTCTAGGTTAGCAAAGTTAGTGGACAGGATCTATAATTAAGCTTGGTATTTCTCTTGATGTTAACAACAACAAAATAAAACTAATCACCGAATACTACGTACTATTAACAACATTCAGTCAATAAAATTACTCTTCTTTTCTACACTATCTCTATTTCTACTAATAGCCTTTAATCATCTCAATATTTTTTTCATGAACTAACAGTGTTATTAGAGCTAATCAATCCTATACTCAGACCACTTATATCCCTTACTCCATATTTCTTGAATTAACTAATCACATTTACTGCTTAGTCCATTCACATCATCAGCGCTTCTTATAAATATTACCATTTAATCTAGCTAACTTTTTTTGGTATCTTTATCATGACCAATACTAAACAACCTAACCATAAATTCGACCAAATAAGACAAATAAGCAGTCTATGCCATTCCAATTTAGGGAGAGTGATATATAGGTGAGGGGTTTTCAAAATAGATGATTTTTTTATTTAAAGTTGTCTAAAGTTTGTGCACAAATCATAGCCAATTTTTTATATTTTACAAATTGCAAAACCCTATTATTGGATTTGTATGTAATGTAGTCTCTTTTTATGGCACCCATACTATAACTATTCTTTCTCTTGAAAATATCTTTGTTTAAGAAATGTGGAATAAGTATATATTTATTTAAGATTTTATTATAAACAATCGAAAGATGTTCAACTTGCATAATAATAGATTATTTTTATTAAGAGACTACTCAATACTACACCATATGAACAAATCATTACGCATGATGGAAAATATACTAATCAAAGTTTCAAATATAAGCTCAACAAAACTAAACCTAAGTTTAGTGAGAATTGTAGAGAAATCCAAAAAGGTTAAGGCTGATGGACAAGTATGGGATCCCAAGGAGGTTGATTTTCATACCTCATCTAACTGGATGAATGCATTACATTCCCAACAAAGCAAAATAGACCAGCCTCCTTAAATATCAAGAAGTATAATCATGCTAATCCATAGCAGATAGAGTAGACCGAGATATCTTCCCTCATGCATAAGAGTTAAATTGATACGCTCATCTTCAATTGATCATTGAGAAAAATCATTGCATTGTTAAACCCATAGCCCATCATAAACCTTGATGTTGATAAACACTAATATACTAGAGGACAGGTCCATCGTTGATCATGTATACACACACATGACACACACACACACACTTGCGTGCATACATACATAGGTTGAGAGAGATTGCATCCTTGGAACCATAGCCACGGCATCATCTCTAGTCCTCGAGTGAATCCTTGCTAATTGTTCAACATCGTGTCAAGACATTGCAAGTAAAAGTCAAGCTCTTGTCTTTTAAATTGCCACAAGAAAGAAAGAAAGAACGTCATCTCATCTTGCTTAGGTGGAATTCAAGTATAGATGGTGATATCATATAAAGGCATCGCAAGTCAAGATCTTACCCTTGAAATTGTCACTAGAAAGAGAGAAGGTCATCTCAATTCATCACGGCTCAAGTAGAATTTAGAAATAGATGGTGAGGATGAAAAGGAGTTAAAGGATACCTTCTAATGCCTCTAAACATGTTGATGCCTACAAGAGGCATCTTAGGGATTATCTTGGCTTGATGGAATTTATAGCAAAGTGAATGACAATTTCGTAAGCCAAAGAATCCTCTATGTCATTGCTACTTCATGTTCATGAACCCCAAGATTTGTCTCCAATTTAGCTTAATGTAAATACCATGGGCTTGGTTTAGGATGTTTAAATATGG
The DNA here is from genome assembly GCA_017589505.3 of Metroxylon sagu. Taxonomy (NCBI): domain Eukaryota; kingdom Viridiplantae; phylum Streptophyta; class Magnoliopsida; order Arecales; family Arecaceae; genus Metroxylon; species Metroxylon sagu. Next base: position 837,254 of record JACVBY030000539.1, read on the forward strand.
CCTAATTTGGTGGGTGCACGTTGACACAATTGCCAATAATAGAAATGGCTGGTTTTATTTGTTTTATTTTAGATAATTTAATGGATTCACATTTTTCTCAAATAAGTAATGGATTCACAAAATCATGCTACTTAAATGTTTGTTTCTTGAAATTACTTTCTATTCATGAATCCGAAGCTTCAAGGAGCCTGAAGTTAGTTTCACATTAATGTCATGCACTTGATCTCAAAATTTTAAGAGAGGACTCAATCTGGTGGGCAAGCACTGATGTAGCTACTAGTAACATAATTGGTTATTTCTATTAATTTCATATTAAGTCATTTAATCTGGATAAATTAATGAAACATTTAAATTTTCATTTCTGTCAATTGCTTCTATTCATTAGTGAACCTGAGTTTTCGATAAAGAGTTCAAATTTGGTGTCACATGAATTTTGCAGGCTTCATTTTGAACGTTTGAGAACCAAATTCCATAGGTGTATATGATATAGCTGCTCGTAATAAAATCATGCTTTCACTTTAGCTAGCTGGATGAACTCATATAAATATGGTAAGTAGATATTTATTTCTAATAGTTCTACCATATGAACTATGGAGTTCTATTGGAACTCATCAAAAGAAAATGCTTGAATGGTGTAACTTAAATTATTTAGATTACAATAGCTATCATCTATCTTTCTCAAAATCTTAAAAAATATATATGTAGTTTATTAGATTGAGTCCAAAAAAAAACAATAATTTGTGCTAATATTCCACCTCCACATATTGTCCATATTGGCAGCCATCCCTAGCCAAATGAAACTGCCTCAGAAAATAGCAACAACAATCTATATCATTATTATTGTATGATAATTACATCAAAGTAAATATTGTACAATATAATGATATAACTATGGGTAAATTTAAAGCTTGGATTCCATCCTTTTTTGGATTATAAAGCATTGCCAAAGCCAGGAAATTTTAGCAGAGAGATTAGTTACCCAGTTTCTTTAACAAAAGGGCATTGTAAGCACTCACATATCAGGGTGCTAGGATACCTAAGCTCTTCTGGTGTTTCTCATGAAGGTCAAGCCTACAAGACCAGAAGTTAACAAACTAGCTCAAGGATGTGATGAGTCCATCTTCTAGAGATTACTGTTGATTTATAGCAACCTTCAAAAAAGCAACAGCTCATCTTAACATAATTGGTTATTGATACATTCCCTATATGTTCTTAAGGAGTCATCTTGAGGTAATCCCTCAAAAAAGTAGGCAATCCAAAGCAAGAGGTCTATAATCTTTGGGCGGTAGGCCCAACCTAAATAACTTCATAAATCTCTTAGTATGCGCATCATGCCACAAACACCTCCAGCAGAACTGCACATCCAATGGCCCAAACATCTTCAATCATATCGACACTTGGATTACTTCAGCCCAATTTTAATCCATAGCCCATTGAACAAAGGTGAGTTATCTGCTGCTTGACTAATCTCTGGTCAACTCGGAGGTCCATTTACCATGCTGAGAGGCCAGGAATTTTACAGAAGTTGCTTCCTCCCAAATCCTATCATAACTGCTTGCCTTACCTACTACAAAGCCTTGGCTGACGGTGGGCTCAGTTTTAGTTTTAAATTTTTTTTTTATTCATGTAAAATATAAAAATTTTAAATCTTTTTTTTATCACTTACTTTCATATAATTTTTAATCTATTTTTATCTTCTTTTTTTTTTCTTCTACATATATCAAGTCACTCCCTCGTCTTTATGCTTACAGTGTACATGGTCAAATCATTTAAATCATCCTTCCATTAATTTATTCTTAATTTGTGTTATCTCTACCTTTTATATAAATGATTTTATTTCTTACTTTATCTTTTTTTACATTACTACACATTCATCTCAACGTTCTCTTTACGGTTGATACATAATAATTTATTTATCCTAATATAAAATACTAGACAACTTAGTTGTTCTTTTACACAAATGCTTAAAATTGGTCCTTGGTTCTCTAAAGACCAGGCCTATAGCTGCACCTGCTTCATAATAATCAGTTTAGATCTATCAGGCAGATTTAACAATCACATGGATAAATGCAAGACCAAGAGAGCCCATAGTGTGATATCCTGAAATCTGGAAGTATCTCGACTGCAGGGCATAGATTTAGTGGAGAACTTTGCAACATCAGTGATATCACAGCTGATCAGTAATCTTAAGGCAACACATGAGACGGTAACAAAATCATCATTCCTTGAGGACTGGCCTGTTTTCTGGTGCAAGGTCTATCAAATTTCCTCTCAAATATTTGGCTGACGAAGAGCGCAATCATTTCATCAAAAGCAGCACTATCACCAACAGAAACATTCGTCAAACAAATAAAAAAAAAAAAGAAAGAAAGAAAGAAAACAAGGTTGTCTTCCGAAAAGTAACATTAAACTCAGTGTGCGCGTGTGTAAAGTAAAATGTTATTATCCTGGATCCCAGACTGCAATCAAATTAAACTTAAAAACAAGCATTACCTGCACAAGCCAGACAAGATGTGTGTGTAAAGTAAAATGTTATTATTCTGGATCTAGACTGCAATCAATTAAACTTAAAAACAAACATTACCTGTACAAGCTAGGCAAGATAATTAGTTCTATGATGCTGATACTATATTTCTCAGCTTAGAGGGAAGGAATTATTTGGCATTATTAGGCCTCAAACCATGCAAAACAGGATTGACTAGCCTGAAAGAAAAAACCTGCACAAATAGTACCAGCATCATTTTGTATTGAAAATTTGAACTAAGATGTCAATTGCTGCAATTTTTCCAAGTCCATGAAGCCTGTACTTTTTAGTGCATATAATCTTGCTCTCATTTTCTGTCATCATAAATAACAGGTAAAAAGATATAATCATTTGCCATAAAATTTAAAAACAGGAATTTACAAAAGAAATTATTCCTTTGGCATATATGCAAGAACAACGTCATCTATTGAACAATATTAACGCTAATCGTTACTAGATAAACATGTCCGTGTGATACAATTAAACCACAGCATGGTAATTGGCATTCTGCAATTAAAAATCATACAGTTATTCGCACTTATTAAGTGTAATTGTACTTTAATACATAGGTTAGTCAAAATGAAATGCAGAACTAAGTTCTAAATGTCCACCAGAAACTTGCCAAACACTGATGGCGTTAGCAGCAAGAATAATCTAAAAGAGGTCAATGGAAGCAACTGCCACATTTTCCACAGTTATTAGATTGAGTCGGTTTGACAGGACATCCATGCCAAGGGCTGAATTGAAAGTTAGCAGAATTCAGAAGTCAAGGGATAGTGAAGATGATAACAAATCCGCATTTTATTAAGCCTTTAGCTAAGGGCACTGCAGTTTTTTTTCTGATATTGCTCATCTTGACAAATAAGGGCCCAGCTTTAGAGTGAAAGAAGACCCCGACATTGCAAAGTTTTAAGATACAGGAACCGAGATGCATACTGCTGGAGTCCCAGTAATGAATGCAATGATGTATTATATAAGAGGACCAAGGATTCTTTAAAGTATTTGAGGGTTCTATAACATAATCTGTTGGAACACGGTGGAAAATTTTGTGCAACAACAAAGGAAGATAGGTGATAAGGAGGTCGTACCAACAAAGCACATGGGTCTTCTGGTCACAAAATCACATCCATATTCAATCAGATCAGTACACATTGAACAGAACTCTTAAATAGAAAGCAAATCTGTACCATGATATGGATTCCAAGCCAAGAAAGCGCAAACTCTCACAAGTTTAAACAGAGAGGTGCATTACTTCTTCTTTTGGGAGCTTCCTCTCAACTAGCCAGCTTGAAAGCATCGATGAAAAGACCATAAGTGAATCCCATCTTAAAGTTGTTGAGGAGGGCAAGAGGAAAGGTTACCTTAGGCCGACTATAATAAAATCTAGTCGCATACTCCGTAAGAAGAACACACACCACTGCAGCAATTACATCATTCACACCCAAAGCACCAAATGACAGAGAAATGGTCTGTGCAACATAAAAGCCTCCTAGTAATGAGATACCACCAAAAAGTGCTCTCCGAGAACGGCTTCTAAAATAGTTTCTTGAGATATCTGGGATGATACGGATGATGTCAACCAACCTCCGTGGCCCCTCATTTTCTTGTACTGCACGGATTCTGAGGTTCCTAGAAGAGTATTTACGAGGGGACATTCTGAATCTCTGAAAAATCAATTTTGTTTCTGAACCTAGGCTGAGGTTGACATGGGCAGCAGGGACAGATAATGAAACGCATGCCATTGGAGGCAACACGATCTAACAAGCAAAAAGGGAAAAAAAGTAAGAATTCAAAGGTATGATGCACTAAATAAATTTAAAAAAAAAAAAAACATGCAACATGTACTTGATACATGGATTAAAACCTTCTAAACAGTTGCTAGTGACAGCAATTTATGAAGAAATAAAGGGAAAAACTTTTCCAAGTTCAATCAAATCACAGAAATGTTCTTCTGGCCACCAAACAACTTCATTCATCCAGATCACATGCACAACCCAGATGAGTTAGCACTAGAACATATACAGATAACAGTTACTTGGGCAAATTACTTCTCTGGGACATGAGAAGATATTTGCTGATGTTTGGCTATTTGGGTTCCCTGATGTGAAGAGACACTCTCTAAAGTCTAAATGTTTTCAAAATCAGAAAATAGAAAAGAACCAGAAATAGGTCGAGTTAATATTCCACAAAGATATGATTAATGTTAACAATCAAGATCAAAATACATAGATCATAATACATAGCTATAATGAAAATTCTTGACAAATCATTTCTTTGCCTTACTTCCAATGTATCATCACTGATACTGCATGCTCAGACCTACAATGTGTTTCTTTATTTCCTTCTGATGACAATTACATGAAAATTTAGCTATCAAAAATGGATAGCAGTTGTTCTATTTCAGAAACACAAAATATTGACCTACAAAAATTTGTCTTCAAAGCATACAAACTCCAAAAACTAGGGCATTGAAGACAAACAGAATAATAACATCCAACTTAATAAAGCTAGTATGGATGAATAGAAAACTCAGCACAAGCATTTTGCCTCACATTAGCTGCTTTTCAGCCCTGCTCTTAAGAACTTGTTGCATTTCACTTGCTTAAATGTCCACAGATCCCAGCAAAAAAAAAAGACCCCAATTCCCATCTACTTTACTTTTAGCTAGTAATAGAGACTAGAATCTATCAAACTAAGTTAATGAATGAAACAGCTGCTACCCTGTGCAACACTATACTTTTGCACAGATTGTTCAAAAAGTAGTTTTATCCTGATGAAACTTTGTGGTCATTTAGACATACAAAATCATTTGGCAAGGATACATATAGCTTTAAATCTACACAAACTAGTGCTAAAGACATCAGTTTTATAAGTCAGATACAGTATCTGTAACCCTAACTTTGAAAGAGTATTGAACTGAGCTCCAACAAACTAGATAAAACAAAAATTAAGGGAAAATGCAACAGTAATCATCTCAGCTCCATCTTCACAATAAAAATGAATCTCTTCTTGCACAACAATTTTTTAGAAGAGCCAACAATATACCAACATAGAAAATTACTTTGTAATCCCTATTGAACCATAAATCCATATGATCTGACTAGAAGGTTTTTGCAACTAAATGTATTCAACACTTTAATTGACTTCTTGATCACATAAGAAAACTGAGCTCCTTCATCCCATCCAATGATATATCTTATCAGGTAGGATTGCTGGTAGACTGACTCAAGCTCCCACTGTAGGGCTGTCAAACATGCGAGCAACTCATGAGCCAATTCATGTTTGACTCAAAATTCAAGCCGAGTTCAGCTTGTTCAACATGCAAATGAACTGACCTAGGTCTAGGGCTTAGCTCTCTAGAGATTGCTAAATTAAGCTTGAATTATGAATATAAAGCAACATGTGAAAACTACTTTTAAATTTAGCTACTATAAATCAACATAATTTGTGAAATGGGACGTATTCTATTACTAGACAAAGACATAATCCAGATAATTATTAGCTTAAACTTTGTCACAGTCTTGACAGATCTCAAGCTCCCACCGGATATCTTAAACAAACTGTTCGTGAATAGATCAAGTCGAGCTCACAACTAAATGAGCTTGCTCATTCACCCCTGCCCACTGGTGGGTAACCGAAGCGAGCTTGCTAGTTTCAAAGCCATGGTTCATGGTGTAAATAGCAAGGTTGCACAGTCAAGAAGATTGAAAAGTGCAATCATATGTTCTGATTCATGAGTTTTGACGGCTTAAGGCGAAAAAGCATTAGAAATCATCAAAATTGAAATCGAAATCATATTTCTGGAAATAAGCATCAGAATCGAAATTGAAATGCTCTATTTTCTGTTTTTCATAAACAAATTCACCTTAAAAATGAAAACAATGAAAGAAATGTCCATTCCCTTTCAGCATCGGAAAAAAAAAAAAAAAAAATTCTTCCATTGAAAGAACAATCTAAAAGCAAGACGAATAAACAAATAAGCTAGGAAGCCATCTCTAACAGAGAGAGATGGGAACGGGTACCTCGGCGTCAGAAGGAATCCTCCGAAGGAACAGTGGAGCGAGAACGGAGAGACGAGGGCTTCCTTAACCAGGGGCCATTCGACTTTGCTGGGCCTCGACCATATGGACGAGGGCCCATACACGAGTCGGCGGATATTTTTTACATTAATTTTTTCAAACTTCATATTATTAATCTATGTAATCCTTATCAGATTGGGATGCCACAAATACTGTCCGATAAAAACTATTTTCACAAATAATGTTTGAGAGCCCACCTGAAATGCAAATCTTTTCTCCAATAAACGATTTACTGCTTCACATAGCAGCGACCCATTGATCAATTTGAAATCATCCAAAAAATAATTTAATAATAAAATTATCTATTAAAAAGATGATTTTATATAACTGTATTTTTTTTAAAAAAATACAGATGAAATCAAAATTTCACCCTAATTTCTCTTTTTCTTTCCGCTATTAAGTGCAGTAAAATCCTCTATTGGATTGATGACAAAATCATTTACCGATTTTGGCTCGTGACATGATTAAAAAAACGAGCGGTACTAACATTATTTATGAAAATAATTTTCATCAAATATTATTAATATATTTTAAAATATTATTAAAAATAATGATCCTCAATCTACAAACTCAATAGCTAAGTTGGATCTAGCCCAGACCGTCAAGAAATAGATTATGAGTCTAAAATTAAACCCATATTAAATTTTTTAGATGTGGTATGGGTTCCAGGTTTTTTAGACCAAACCTCAACTAATTATTAAATTTATTTAATAATTTTACTTGTATATCTTCTAATCTTTAAGCTCTCAGTGAACTAATGATTTATAACTTCATAAAGTAACCTTAAAAACAAATCCCACAGCCCCAGCATCTTACTTCCAAATTTGAGCCAGTCTATCCGCACGACTCGATCAAGTTCCATGAAGTACAGAAGTCTCACCGTCAATTGGCAAGCGTCAAGGTTAGCATGGTTTCATGAGGTATCCCACGTTGCGTAGTTGATTTCGGGGTCTCACGGATGACACTGCTTTGGCTAGAACAAGTTAGATTGGGAGACTTGGGGCAAACAATTGGAATTCAGGGGAAAGATGTAGATCTTACCAATGGTTCACTTAAGTACCTGGCCTGGTCCCAAGAAAATGGCAAAAAAAAAAGGCATACAATATGTATATGTTTTGCTATCCATGCAAGGTTGGAACGGCAATGTGTACAACCTCACCAGTTTGGGTCATCCCTGAATCTTTCATGCGTCCTTCAAAAGCAATTGAAAATTTCATGATAAATTTAATTATCTATATATGTAATATGAGAATCATAAGGAGAAGAAAAAACTTATGAATATATTAAGTTATTTGAGTAATTAAAAGTATGATTTCAAATTATAATAAGATGCCTTGTAGGATGCTGAAACGGATTATTATCCCAAATATCAAGATAGGACCATTGCACTATCATCTCAACATTCCTATCAGTATATCTGATATATATCCTAAGTATCAAAATAAAATGGGATAATAGTACATCTTATTCCATAAAAATACCAAGATTATCCCACTCATAAGATTTAAAATCTTAATTAAAATATTATTATTATGCCATTAGATATAACAAGTCAAAGCCCTTACTATGCTAATGTAGACCCTATAGTCCTCCAACTAGCACAACCGACGAAGATAGCACCAGCCAACAACTGATACCACCATAGCAAAGCCTTCGAGAAGCAAACTTCACGGATACATCGGGAGAAAGGGCCAGCAATGAGCAAATACGACAAACTATAGATGAATCTATTATTGCGAAGTCCTTAGTTACTTTTAAAAGGACCGGATTAGAAGATCCTAACTTAAGGTAATAGCTCGAAGCCATGCATGAATTGCTTAGGGTCATCATGAGGGAAGTTTGGAGGAGGTCCGACCCTTTAGATGACCTCGACTTAAAGGTTGACCTTCCATTTATAGAGAAAATTATGAGCAAGCCCTTGCCATTCTAATTCAAAATGTCGTAGTTAAAGTAGTATGATGACTCAAGCATCCCTAAGGACTACCTGGAGACCTATAAGACTCTAATGATAGTCCAAGAGGCCTTAAACACCATTATATGTAGAGTGTTTTCTACTACTCTCGGGAAGGCAAAGGCTAGTTTTTGAGCCTCAAGCTGAAATCCATTGCTTCCTTCGAGAAGCTAAGGAAGCAATTCCTTAATGACTTTATTACCTATATTAAAAAAAATAGAACAAGCATAAGCTTGATGTCTTTTAAGCAATGTAAGGGCAAACCACTGTACAACTACATTAAGTGCTTCAATGATAAGTTGCTTAAGGTCAAGGATCTCTAGTAATTCATAGTCATTGCTCCTCTTATGCATAGGCTGCTAGACTCATCCTTCAGCTTCTCGCTTAGCAAGAAAGAGTCAAAGAACATGACTAAACTCTTGAGCAAAGCTGAAAAGTACACTAAGGTTCAAGAAACTTTCAGAGAAAAGTGTAAGGCCACTGTATTATTCTTAAAAAAAGGTGTCTTAACTGAGAAGATTCGAATAAAGGTGAAAAGAAGTGGAGGTATAAGCCTAAGCTCCAAAAGTAAGGAGCTCAACTCGGGATGAAGGTGGCTATACTTCATTGACCACCTTATGACAGCAAATCTTGTTGGAGATCTGCAGCAAACCTTACCTTCAATAGCCCAAACCAATAAAAAAAAATCGAAGAATAGAGACAAAAGTAAATATTGCCACTTTCACCGAGACTATGGCCATGAGATATAGGAGTGTCAATAGCTGAAATATAAGATTAATAATTTCATCCGAAGGGGCAACCTCAAGAAATATGTACAAGGTAATAGAAGCTCCTTTTAAAGGTTGGGAAGTCAAGGTGAACAAGAGACACCAAAGCACAAGGACAATTGACCTACTACTAGGGTGTTCAAAGCTAGCTCGAGAGGATTGGTTGATAGGAAAGAAAGCTACTTGGCTAGAAAAGTATACACTCGACGAACCAAACTCAAGGCATCAAATTAAATTATTAGAGACAAACTTCAAATTAAAACTTCAGGGAGTTATACAGAGGAAAAGAAATTTCAAATTGAATTACTAAATTAATTTCTCTAATGAGATAATTAAGGGCCTATTTATAAAGTTATACTAGCCCAAACTAAAACAAACTTAAAGTCTAAATAGTATTAGAATACTAATTATAAAGCTATTCAAAGATAATTAAAATAAGAGTCCTAAAGAGACATATTAAAAATTCCTAATTTGATCAATTTTTTTACTCTTTCTTTTCTGAGTTGTATAAAACTCTTAATATGGCTCAAAGTCCACCAAGTTTTCCATGACAGTTGCATCAAGCCATATCATATGGATCAAGATGATCCAATGAGGAACCTAATTAATCATCCAACCTTGTCATAGATTCCTTGAAGATATGAGTTGGTAATATTATGATGGATCGAGTTTGAGTTATGTCCAATAGTGCAAAAGAGACAAAGTATTTAGTGAAGTGGAATAGACTTCCTAAGCCTAAATTAAGCTAGGAGCTAGAAGAACATCAAGTTGAAATATACAAGCAAAGGACATCGATGAAAATATCGATTTGATTAGGTGGGGAGTGTGTCAGGACTATTGTGCCCAATGTTTTTGCATGACCATAGCCTTTGACACCATTCATACATACATTATAAATAGATGTCATAAGTATCTATCACAAGAGCATTTTTTTTTTTTTTTTTGGAGGGATTTTGAGGTGTTTTCTATGCAACTAGGATGTTGATAATGAGTTAGTGAAATGAAATGCTCCTTGAAGCTTTGAACCTCTAGGGTGATAAAGGAGTGGATGCTTCATTGTGATATTATTAGAAAGGTAGGTAAGAATAATTCAGTAGGGTGGTTTCCTTATAGATTTAGAGGGATTTTGAGGTGTTTTTTATGCAACTGGGATGTTGACAATGAGTTAGTGAAATGAAATGCTCCTTGAAGCTTTGGAATCTTTAGGGTAACAAAGGGGTGGATGCTTCATTGTGATATTATTAAAAATGTGGGTGAGAATAATTCAGTAAGCTGGTTTCTCTAATGAGATATATTAGGGGCCTATTTATAGAGTTATATTAGTCCAAACTAAAACAAACTTAAAAACAGAATAGTATTAGAATACTAATTATAAACTTATTCAAAAACAACTAAAATAAGAGTCCTAAAGAAACACATATTAAAATTTTCTAATTTGACAATTTTTTTACTCTTTCTTTTCTAAGCTATACAAAATTCTTAGCATGGCTCAAAGTCCATAGAGTCTTCCATAAGAGTTGCATCAAGCTATATCATATGGATTAGAATATTTTGGAGGGATTTTGAGGTCTTTTCTATGCAACTGGAATGTTGACAATGAGTTAGTGAAATAAAACACTCCTTGAAACTTTGGCACCTCTAGGTGACAAAGGGGTGGATGCTTCATTATGATATTATTGGCAAGGTGGGTGAGAATAATTTAGTAAGTTGGTTTCTTTATAAATTTTTGTAGTGCCTATTATTGTCTTCTTTACTCCGTAAACTTCTTTTGTAATTATAGATTGAGCAATGGTGATGTATACTTGTGACCTTCTATTATAACCTATACCTTATAGTTGATTGTAAATTTCTTTTGTAATTATAGATTGAGCAATGGTTATGTATGTTTGTAACCCTCTATTGTAACCTATACCTGATATGATTGACCCTAAGCCTTCATTTCCTATAGATATGTTTTTTATTATTAAAATTAAAAAAATATTCTACCAATTTTTAGGGGATTTTATTTTTCACCTTGACCTTTAGTTCTTTATGTACTTACTTTTATTAATTAAACTAAAGAACTCTTCCACTCATTCTCTCCTAATTTTACTCAAAATAAAAATTATAAAAAATTCTATTTTACTTGTCTTTAACTTATACATATCTTACAATCTCAACTTTAGGCCCTAATTTTTAAAATTTTATTAATTAATTAGAAAATTATTTCAAATATTTCCCTTCAATTTCACTATGAATAAAAATATAGAAAGTTTCATTTGCATTTATGATTTATATCTTATAAACTTAATTACAAACCTCGACTCCTTATATACCCACTTTTTATGTAACACATATGCAACCACTGGGCTGTAGCTCTATTTTTTATTATAGAGATGTTCACTTACCATTCTTCTCTTAAATCTTTAGTTTTGCAAGGAACCCCTCAATTAAATCATCACAGCTCATCTCAACTAATGAGAGATGAATTCCATCAATCAAGTGGTTACTAATTGCAGGCAGACTTCCGAGTAGGACAACAAATGACATCAAGAATTACTGGAATTCTTACTTGAGTAAGAAAGTGGAAGTTGAAAAAAAAGAAAGTGGAGCCTAGTGCTTGTGCCAAAGTAATTAAGCCATGGCCATGGAGAGCACTACTGCAGTGAATTTGGTCAGGAGATTAGCCAGCACATGAAATCCAATAACAGCAAAAAGAGTTTGGTATAGCAAACCTACCAACAGTCTTAGAGAATGATGATGCTTGGCTAAATTGTATAATTAATGGAGAGGAAGAGAACATTGCAATGCTAGATGTTCGAAATGTTAATACAACAAACTTACATAATGGATTTGGAATGGGAGAGCACAAGGAAATTAGAGATGTGGAGCTGATTCTGGAAGGAGTTGTCAGGTAGTAGGACTTGCTTTGGGCCACTCTATCTTCGAGCTGATCCATATCCATACTGTGCTCATATATGGTAACACAATAGTTGTTGTCACAAGTTTTGTTGGAACTTGAAATACTTTCGCAATTCTTATGCAAGGATTTAAAGCATCATATGTTAGATGTAGAGAGAAAAATTGAAGGAAAGAAATTACTTCTTTTATAATTGTAAATTGAAGGAAGTATGCATTCTAATCACAAAGGTCTCACCACACAGCATCTAATTGTGTCCTGATGATGGTATGAGTCCTAGATTTTGATCTCTCAGCTATTTATCTATGAGAGAAAGATGGTTTTTTGTCCATCTATGTTGTGGCTAGTGTTGGCCACCTCAACATAATAATGGAGCTAGTTCATCATTACTCTGATTTTGTAGAGATAAAGGAATAATAAAGGCAAGAATTTCCTTCATGTATCGATTGAGAAGAAAAGAATAGAGGTGGTCAAGTAGTGTTAAAGTTTATCGTAGCATTCATAAACTTAAGAAAGAAAGGTTTTTCATATTCTTATAAAACTCGAGTCCTATTATATGTAAAAACTGCATGTTCCTTTATATAAGCACATGTAGCCCTATCTTTTAGGATGAATCTTGGATAACTCAGAGAGTTATTATGAGAGTTCAGTAGAGGATTCTATTGGATGTAGCAGGTCTAAAGATTTGAGAAAAAGTCTCTGGTGAGGAAGAGATCCTAGTAACTCCTTATGTATTCTATTAATACCTTTGAGTTCCATTAAAAATAGAAGACTCTGTCCTCCACATCTACCTTTATTACATAAGGCTACAAATGGGTTGGGTCGGGTCAAACTTGGTTTTATATATAGGTTATGATTTTGAACCTAAACCTAGCCTATTTGTTGAACAAGTCAAGCCAGATCATATCATGGAAAGAATTCTAGATCTTATGGCCATTCAGATTAGTTCAGGACAAGCATAACCAGATCTATCTTAAAATATTTGAGTTTAGTTTGCATTTGAAACAAGCATCGATCTATTTATTATAGCAAAAATTTGATAATTGATAATTAAATATAAGGTCATAAGAATTTAAATAAGATTAAAAATAGCCAACTTCAACTTATATTTTTGTTCAGAAATTTTTAATTCTAATGAAGTAATTAATCATTTTTAACTTTACAAGTTATAATTTTTAAAGTATATATTGATATATTTGAAGGCATTATAAATAAGAATCTAACTAAATAAGTAATGAAATATGAATATTTAGATATAATTAAGTGAAAAAAAGATAAGAAGATGTAATTGTTAAGATGAAAAAAAGAATTAGTTTAAATAAAACTTTATTTAATGAATTAATAAAAATAATTAAAGTGAAGGAAAATATGATTTATATAATTTAGATTTATAAGACGAGTCAAATCAATTTCAAGTCGAGTATATTTTGTTATCTAAATTAGACATGAATGATATATAGGTCTGATCAGATCAAATTGAAAAATATGAGATCTTGACCCGTTCCAAAATTTAGATCATGTTGAATTTTCAAATCTGACCAAACACACAAATCTTCAAATATAGTTTGAGTCTAATCAAGTTGGGATTGGATCGGATTATAGGTCGACTCAACCTATTTGTGGCCTTAATATCGCATGTGCACATACGCATCTAGGATACAAGGTTAACATGCAACTTACCTTAATTGACTTGTGGATGAAGAATGCAAATCTTAAAGCTTGTCTCAATAGGATGAAAGTGGACCTAATGATATCTATTCGGATTCATTTAGTATCCAAATTCTTTCAGATATAGACAGATTTGAGCATTTGGCTAACATCTATATACATATCCATATTAATCAAAGAAAAATAGATATAGATATGAATAGATAATTATATAATCTATATTTATAGATTTGATTTTATTGGTAATCCTATTTAATATTATAAAGCACTCATGAACTTTTAAAGGAAATAAGTAACCATATTAATATGTTACAAATTTGATGCAATCTAATGCTATCTTTAATTTTATGGTCATAAAGTTCAACCATCTAGTTTATATCCATGCTAAAGTTGATCAAATACGAGGTCGAGGTGAGTTACACACAAATAACTTAGCCTAATTCTTATGCTCAAGTTCGATTCGACTGAGTTATCATGTCTATATTTTTTACTAGACTCAACCCCATCTCAAAGAACTGATCCTAGGCTTATCCATTAGGATGGAATTCCTTTTTTTTTCTTTCACTTTAGATCTAATTATAATTTTTAAAATGCTTAAACTTGCAAAATTTTGAGTTAGATTGGGCAACTTGCTTGACCCTTAGCTTTAATGTGTATATTCTCAAGCTGCAATGAGCTATGTTTTAATTTTTTTTAAGTTAGGCTGATATATAGATTGATTTTTTTTTAAAAAAAAAATTTGGCCTAAACCTACTTTATAGAGATATTTTTAATATTTAAGCTTGCAAAATTTTAGATTGAGTTGAACAAACTAAGCGGACCACTATGATCTTTGATTAGCTTTAATCTGTGTTCTATACCTCTTTAAAACAAATATGAATATAATTTTATTTCATCCAACTTATATCACATAAATAAAAATAAATATGTATAGGAATCTAATCCAATGTCTCAATTTATTAATGTCTACCCTCTTTTCCTTCAAATCATCCATGGAAAGGGCAAGGGGCAAACTGAAGCTGGGGTGAAACCCCTTCTTCCGGGCTAATTCGGAGAAAAGTTTTGTGCCAAAATAAGATCCATCGATGCTCGCTATATGGTGTTCCTGAAATACCCTTACCATCTCTCTTCCATCTTCCGGCCTAGGGTTTATGGGAACCCCGGGCAAAACCTCGAGGGGTAGCGTTCCCCTCCTGTCTTTACCTCACAAACCCCGCTCCAAGATCCAATTTTTCCTCAAAACTTTCACATCTCCGCCATCAAAACCCAATCTTCACGGCCCAAACCCTGGAGTCTCCAATCCTCCGGCGGCCGCAGCATGACCAGACGCGCGGCGGCGATTGTTCTTTGCAAATCTGCGGCCGCCGTCACTTCCCTCCGATCCAACCATTGCTTCCCGCCAATGCAATCTGGGATTTCCCGCCTCCATCCGTTCAAAAAACTTCGCCTTTCTTTCTTCAGCAGCGGCAGTAGCTGTTCTTCCCCTGATGACGATTTGAATGGCTTGATCGATCCCGAGTTCTCCCCTCCATGGAATGGAGGGTCCCTGGATCGAGAGGATCGCCAGGAAGCGTTGGTATCGCCGAAAGACTTCGCCTTTTTGCAAGAGGCAATAGCAGACCGTGATTCTCTCCCTGAAAAGACTCTCGATTCGGATGACTCGGGTAAGTTCTCTGATGAGGCCGTTTTGATGGCCAAAGCAATTAGGGCAAGTGGAGGTGCCTTCAATAACAAGACAGAGAATTTTTTGAGGCAATTCAGAGGGAAATTGGACGAATCGCTTGTGATCGAGGTGCTAAGACTTGTTAATGTTCCTGAATTGGCTGTCAGGTTCTTCATATGGGCTGGTCGACAGATTGGGTATAGCCACACGGGTCCAACGTATGATGCACTGATAGAAATTTTAGGTTTTGATAAGAAGAGTAGAGCTCCTCAACATTTTCTAAAGGAAATTGGAGAGGATGATAGAGAAGTGCTTGGTAGATTGCTTAATGTATTGGTTCGGAAGTGTTGCCGCCATGGGTTTTGGAATGAGGCACTGGAGGAGCTCGGGAGGCTCAAAGATTTTGGTTACAGACCATCAAAAGTGACTTATAATGCTTTGGTTCAGGTTCTTCTGAGTGCCGACCGGTTAGATTCAGCTTTTTTACTTCACAGGGAGATGTCAGATTCGGGCTTTTCTATGGATCGATTCACCATGGGTTGCTTTGCGCATTCATTGTGCAAAGCCGGGAGGTGGGTGGAAGCTCTTAATATCATAGAGAAGGAAGATTTCACACTCGACACTGTTTTATGCACTCAAATGATAAGTGGGTTGTTGGAAGCTTCTCTTTTCGAAGAAGCCATGTCTTTTCTTCATAGGATGCGCTCCAACTCTTGCGTCCCAAATGTCGTGACATACAGGACACTGCTAGCTGGTTTTCTGAAGAAGCAGCAGCTTGGCTGGTGTAAGAGAATTATTAATATGATGATCACAGAGGGTTGCAATCCCAATCCATCATTGTTTAATTCACTTGTTCATGCATATTGCAACTCGGGAGATTACATTTATGCATATAAGCTGCTAAAAAAGATGAGTGGTTGTGGCTGCCGACCGGGTTATGTGACATATAATATCTTTATTGGAGGGATTTGTGGCAACAAGGAAATACCAAGTTCTGAGCTGATGGACTTGGCAGAAAAAGCTTATGAGGAAATGTTGGATGCTGGATTTGTGCTTAACAAGGTCAATGTGGGTAACTTTGCATGGTGCCTTTGTGGCATGGAAAAGTTTGACAAGGCTTTTGGGGTTATAAAGGAGATGATGGAGAAGGGTTTTGTACCTGATACAAGCACATATTCAAAGGTGATTGGTCTTCTTTGTCAGGCTTGTAGGGTGGAGAAGGCTTTTCTTTTATTTCAGGAAATGAAGATGAATGGTGTAGTTCCTGATGTTTACACATATACTATTTTGATTGACAGTTTCTGTAAGGTTGGTCTCATTCAGCAGGCTTGGACTTGGTTTAATGAAATGAAGAGGGAGGGTTGCACTCCAAATGTGGTGACTTATACTGCCCTTATACATGCTTACCTGAAAGCTAAGCGACTCTCTGAGGCAAATGAGCTTTTTGACAGTATGCTTAGTGCGGGATGTCGTCCAAATGTTGTCACGTACACTGCTTTGATTGATGGCCTTTGCAAGGCTGGTGAAATTGATAAGGCTTGTCATATTTATTCTAAAATGAGAATTAATTACGAGGACCCAGATATCAACACATACTCTGAAGTTGATAGTGCGGAAGTCACAGAGCCAAATGTTTTTACATACGGTGCATTGGTAGATGGCTTGTGCAAAGCTCATAAAGTAGCCGAGGCTCGTGATTTGTTGACTGCAATGTCTTCTGCTGGTTGTGAGCCAAATCACATTGTCTATGATGCTCTCATTGATGGCTTTTGCAAGGCTGGGAGGCTTGATGAGGCACAAGAGATATTTGTAAGAATGTCTGAGCATGGTTATATGCCCAATGTGTACACTTACAGCTCCTTGATTGACAGGTTATTTAAGGATAGAAGACTTGATCTTGCATTGAAGGTTCTTTCAAAAATGCTAGAGAACTCTTGTGTTCCAAATGTCATCACTTACACTGAGATGATTGATGGGCTCTGTAAAGCTGGTAAAACTGAGGAGGCTCATAAGCTTCTGACAATGATGGAAGAGAAAGGCTGTAATCCAAATGTTGTCACTTATACTGCCTTGATAGATGGATTTGGTAAAGCAGGTAAAGTTGAAATGTGCCTAAAACTTTTTAGTCAAATGAGTGAAAAGGGCTGTGCTCCAAATTTCATTACATATAGTGTATTGATAAACCATTGTTGTACTGCTGGCCTTTTAGACAAGGCCCATGAACTTCTAGAGGAGATGAAACAGACCTACTGGCCAAGACATACAGCAGATTATCACAAAGTGATTCAAGGATTCAGCAGGAAGTTTATCATGTCACTTGGTATTTTAGAAGAAGTGGCAGAATATAGTTCGGTGCCTATTGCTCCTGTTTACAGCATTCTCATTGAGAGTTACTGTAGAGCTGGTAATCTGGAGACAGCCCTCGAACTGCACAAGGAGATCATCGACATGTCATCATGTTCAACTATTGGCAACCAGAAATTGCATTATTCTTTAATTGAGGGCCTTTGTCTAGCATCTAAGGTTGAGAAAGCTTTTGAACTATATAGTGAGATGACAAGGAGAGGTCATGTTCCAGAGTTAATTGTTCTCTTTTGCCTCATCAAAGGACTCATCAGAGTGAATAAGTGGAATGAAGCTCTTCAACTTTGTTCTAGCATATGCCACATGGTCAGTCTCACTCTGTCTCCATATCTCTAAATTCTTTGCACATAACACTGCTCTCTCTCTCTCTCTCTCTCTCTACTCTAGAGTTTTGATAATGTTTATAACTTTGTGTCTTTGTTTTATTTCTATGACTCCAAGAGTTGACTTCTCCCTTTGCAGTTTGTTGTGTGTCATTCTTTGTTCATCTCTTTGATAGATAGCAAAACACATCCGCCTAGAGAACTTTAATAAAATAAAATATCAGAACATATGAGCTTTCTTTCAATGTATTTCAGTCTTTTAGATTTATTTCTTAATGTGAACCTTTTGGTGATATGCCTGATGAAATAATGCCACTTCTATAGGTTTTCTAATTTGGATCCAACTTTTCTTTCTTCTGAAGCCATATTATCTGGCCTGAAAATCTGCACTAATGACATTCTAAATCAACAAAATAGTCGCAAAAAATTTCATTTATGTGATAAGGTGGTACCAAGGTCTATAATCTTGGTACCAAGTATCATACTGGTGCATTAACGGTTCGGAATGAGATAGCATGCATCCTATACCAAGACAGTCCTTAGATATTTTTTATAACGGTACCGCTCGAAACAGAGACAGTACAAGTCAGTTTTGAGATAGCACTCATAGATACCGAGCAGAACCAGGCAGTTCCACTCCATCTAAACCAATATGGATCGGTATGAATCAATTCCCATGCATAACCAACAAACCGATCCGTTTCCACACCATTTTGATATGGTACGTCTTGAATCAAGCGGTTTAGGTCAGTTTTGCAATCCTTAGATAGTGCAGATAGAATCTCTCATATTACAAAGATTTCGACTGGCTATTGAAATACAGT
Organism: Metroxylon sagu; assembly: GCA_017589505.3. Classification (NCBI taxonomy): domain Eukaryota; kingdom Viridiplantae; phylum Streptophyta; class Magnoliopsida; order Arecales; family Arecaceae; genus Metroxylon; species Metroxylon sagu. Next base: position 856,316 of record JACVBY030000539.1, read on the forward strand.
ATGTTAATTATGAAGCTAAAATTGTATGTTGATGGGAACTTTTTCTTGTAATGATGGCACATGAGCTTAAGATGCATATGAGCTTGATCTTAAACATCTTGTCATGTGACATAAATCATGTTATAGGAGATATTGTGGAGAACCTAGTGTATAATATCTAAGGAGACAACTAGAGTGCAGTGTGAACTACACAATGGTGTATGGAGTACCCTTTTTTGGCAGTAAACTTGTATTTTGACTTCATCACTCAAGATACATGTCTAATGAGCATAATTCAAAATTTAGGTATGTCATGCAGGGACCAGTATGTTTCATAACTTGCTAGCATGCTAGTAGAGAACTTTTTGATACATATTTGTGGGCTGGCACAACTAGAAGCAGAGCTATTGTTGTCATTATTATCCATGAATTCATTGGATGCAGTGCCATACCGACATACAGTTTCATGTTCACACCTTGAAAGTCAGTATATATCATGCGGATTAGATTATGACTATCATATTTTGACATCATAGTGAAATGAGCATACCATGACTTGTATAATGCTTTAATGAAATTTCTTCCATATGTTGGAAATTGAACGTAATATCGAATATTAATTTTGCTAACAATGTGGATATGTCACAGCAAATTTATTGCAGTTTTAGTTATGACATGGAAACTATTGTGATGTGCCTATTTGATGGCTAGGAAACTAGTAAGGATGATGCTTTCAAAACAAATCCTAAAGTTTAGGAAGTGAAGCATCTGAGTTTTTCTCTCAAGATGTTAGAGTAAGGTTTGCATTTCAATTCATCCTATACAGCATCAATTTTGAACTACAGGTTTTGTTCACAGCCTCTCATGGCCATGCTCAAGTTTTAGGATGGAATTGAAGAGTAAAACCTTCAAGTGGAATTTGTGGAGCATTTTGTTATTTGTAGTTTTTGTACCATGTTTTCATTGTTTTATTCAAGGGCAGTGGCTGATAAAATACAAAATGCTGGTAGTTTGCTTAACAATTAGTTGTAACTTGTAAGTTCTATATTCCCATCTATAAGATCCATAGTTAGGGGAACATGATATGATTGAGTAACTTCATATCATCGATGGAATAGTGGGCTTACTTTTAAGTATTAAATTAGGTGATAACTAGCCTTGTCAGAAGTTAGGAATTTGACTCTGACAAAAATGTGTTCGTTGGTGTTTGTTCTGTGATTCGGTCAAGTGTGTGAAGAACAAGAAAAAATCCAAGACTAGCAAGCATCATTGATAGAATAAAAACTTACTAGAAATACAGTGGTTTGTCCTTTCAAATTCTCACATGAGGTGGCAGCTGAAATAGCTCCTGCAATTATGGGTGGGAAGGGTCTTTGTTGGTTTGACCTTATCCTCTTAGTGCAATAGAATGATTAGAGAAAATGCTCTTTTGTTCAGTCACCAAGTAGCAAAAATTTAGGAAACTTGCCCCTAGACTCCAATATCAAAGGCAGGCCATGGGCTCAGTGCAGTTGGGTCTAGAGTCCGGACTGAGAATCTCTGACTGGCTATGATGGAACAGTTCAAATGCTATAACCTGTGGATTACAATATTGTTTCTGTCACTGTTGGGGAGTATCCAGAGGAAGCTTTGATGTAATTGGTAAGAGCCAAGGAGTCAGGTACCCATGTATGATTGATAATGGGTGGAAAACCTGGTGATAGAAATTTGTAGAAGTGCAAAATGAAATATTCAGCCAGTTAGACTTATGATCCCATTTTTGTAGTATGAGAAGATGGACGTAGGTACTTCAGCAACATGGTGAATTGATTATCTCTATTGCTGCCATTTAAATTTTTTCTTGATGTAACAACCTTTTGGTTCAGTTTCTCATAGTTATCTAAGTTATAACCACAAAGTACATGTTGTAACCTTGATATTTTTATGATCAAATCCTATAATCCCCTTTTGCTAATCATTCCTAACAATTAAGTTTTTATATGAATCTAATTAGAACATTCTTGGATCATTCCGAAAAACTAGGTTGCCCATGATTTTTTTTGAACTACAGAGATTTTTTCCATAACATGCTTGAATGCCGTTAAGGTAGATGATGGGACCCCATGCACTTAACCCATGGACACTTAAAGGTAGATAGTATTTATATCCAAAGTGGTTGGCAGTGGATTAATCATTCTAATTTGTTGTCACTGGGCATGCTTCTCTGATATGCTCTTGTGCGCTTGTTAGTTTTGTATTGCTCCTATAGATGAAGTCTTCTGCAGTAGTTGATGTTTCATTTATTAACTTTTACCTTTTGAAATAGGGTATACACTGGTACAGTCAAGAAGGCTTTGATGGGAGCTAGAAATTCAATTATGTTTTTCAAGCTTTGTTCTCAAGTTGATGATCAGTTGTATCCCATTGCACCGCTAAGGTATACACTTTGATCAAGCACTACAATTTACCAATAGCATCAGTTCATTAAAAGAAGATAGTGCTTGGATTGATAATGGAGAATACACCAGCTAACAGCTTCAGGAGTTTATGACAAGCAAAAGGGGACCCATGGAGTTGACTGCTACTTTCTCATAGAATGGTACTCACTTTCTGCTTCTTACGTTTGTATCTCAAAACTAATCTCTGTTCTACTAATTCTCTAAATATTCTCATGTTGACCAGACTGCTTGTTTTGTTTGAAGCAACAAAATTGTCATACTAAATAAGCAGCGATAACTGATAGCTCATGGTGAGTTCTTTCTCTCCGCTCTCTTTATCTATATGCCAAATTAAATTAATAAATTACCTTTTCTTTGTCTTTTGTCAGCTGATCTGGTTAAGATTATCGTATCATGTCCACAAGTACTTTGTGAAGTGATCTTTAGTTGTCATGGATTGTAGTGTGGGCTTCTTTGGGTTATCTCAGATTCTGGTGCAGAGATGTCTCCAAAAGCATCGCTGGGGTAGTTTTGCTGCAGCCCCTCCCAAGATTCTCATTCTTTAATAAGTCATTCGCAGCAGTATGGTTATTCTTCTTATTTGTGATTCTTTTCAATGCAATGGAGAATGAACTAGCGGAGATGTCCATCTCAGTAAAAATTTAAGTCAAGCACAAATTTTGTTGCAAGAAGTCTGAAGTCTGGACCTCTGATCTCTTTTGCCTCCTTTGCTCTAGACGAGAAGAAGTTGTTGCGATCAAACCATGTAATTCATGAATATGTTTGATTTGCATATTGAATACAGTTCAAAGATACAGAACTAATGAAATCACCTTCTCATTTTTGTTGCAATTTTGTTTTATTTTGTTTTATTTGTTTATCTGCATGCATCTAATCAGCATCCATTAATAGTTGAAATTTTGAATTTAATTCCTTACACCTGATTCTTTTGTAGTTGTTTTTAGGTTCAATACCTTTTGTTTCAGATCTCTATTTACCATCTTGGCCAGATTACTATTTGGGCAACCAGATTATTGTATCATGTTCTGTCTCTAAGATCTTGAGTGTTAGTTCAGGTTTGCTCCAGCTGTTGCGTTTGCCTCTACTTGAAAGGTGGCTTATGGTTGTTGTCTAATTTTTCAGTACCTTTAGTTTTGTTGCTTCTCGTATCTCGGCCAAGATGTCAACTTATACTGGTGCCATGTTTACCAAGATACCATACGATTGATATGTTGAACCTATCCTAGGAATAATCCATATCTAGCTGAGAAACAAGGAGTTTGGGAAGAATAAACGTAGCGAAGAGGGAGTATTTTACTAATAGGGGGAATTTCGATTCTTAGTACCTGGTAATAAGAAAAAGAACCTTTTAAAAACGGATTATTTACCCCTCTTTTTCAAGGATATTACAAGTTGGAATAATTTATCCGTGGATTATCTTGTGTGGCCAAACTGATATATCTTGAGAAATCGAGCTGTAGTAGTACATTGGTTGATATTTCTTAGTCAATCTTTTACAATGTTAAATTAATTCTCAACTTACTCCCTTTGAATGGCAGTCAATTTGGGTTATCATGTTGGCTGAAATACTGACCAAATCAGTTGCTATTCTTGGTCCAGATTCCGGAATTTCTTGAATCTTTCTTGGTTTAAGACCTTGTTCTTGGGTCCTAATCCTGGTTAAAACGACTGGATGACCAAGGTTAAAGCCAGCATAAGAGCCAAACTCAATTTCCTTTGCTGGAAAAGGGGTGGGAAGCCACCCATAGAAGGCCTATGAAAATAAATCCTATGGCATCAGCTTACACAATGGCATTATAGAACAGCAATATGTAAGCATCAGTATCAGCAGCATGACCAATACCCCGTTCTATGGTTTGATTGATCTCTCTGGAAGTGTGATGAACTTTAAAGTTCAAACACCGCGAACCCTTCGTAATTGTCTAAACATCTCCGAAAACGAGATTAATTTAAACTCTTATGAACCTTTAATAATTATTTGTCACATATGTTTCATTTTTATAATTGTGCCTTATTTTTTTTATAATGTTAAAATAGTTTCTATTACGTTAAAAAATAGAGATATGACCTATGGAACATGAGCTATATCTTTATTCTTTTAACTAAAAAACAAGTATACAAGCCATATTTCATATATTTATTCTTTAGCAAAAAAGTAACTAGTTTAGATATCTATTCTTTGGTAATAGAAAGTACTGAATAACAAAAAAGAAAAAATTATTTTACGCATAGTGCATTACAAAAAATGAAACATATTTATGAAGATAGAATAAAGATGAGAAGAACATCAATTAAATATTAAATAGCATGGATTTTATGAGATACAATTATTTCAAAAAGGCTTAAATGTTATGAAGTTAGCTTTTGATGAAGTTTAAGTTCAATATTTTTTCCTTTATATTATTATAAAATATTAATTAAATATTATATGAACAGGTGTACAAAGCTTAGTTGTTATGTGGTTTTATACTTTTGGATCCACTTTTAGTGCAAAATATTTGAAAGTATATATCTAAACAAATTGATGAAAATATAAAAAGCAGATTAGCCATTGTAAGAAAGGAAAAAAACCCATGAAAGGCCTTAATTTTAGATCATGCATTATAATGTATCTTATTTGTTCACATTTTGCTTCTTTGATAAACCTACATAATTACCTTTTATTTTTATTAAATAGACCACATATTTAACATTAAATTTTTAGTAAAAAAATTAACAATCCAAATTTAATGACCACGTCTCTAAATTAGAGATTCATAAGGTTAGTCAAGAAATACATAAGTCCTGCTAGCAACTAGCTTATAAATTAAGTGGATACAATATGTTTAATACCTTCATACCATAATTTTATGATTCTCAAATTAAAGATTATGCCATACATTTTTCTATCACAGCAATGTAATGGGCATCATCAATTCTTAAATATATATAATGCATTAGTTAAAGATATTCTCTTTTTTTCAGTTTATTTTTAATTTTTTGAAATAGTTATAAATTTATAGTAATTAAAAATTTAAAGTACATATATTTGCTTTATATATTTTATTATTAATTTTAAAATTATTAAATATTTATGTCAGGCTTAAATTTTAAAAATTAAAATATACTTTTAGTCCTTAGATTTTTACTCAAAATTTGTTTTAATTTTTAAATTGTCAGTTATTACAATTTTGTTCAATATTACGTTTCAGAGGCCTAGTTATTTCAGAAGTGTACTTTGGTGAGCCAGTTAGGGATCAAAAAGAATTTTGAGTGAAGTTTGTGGACCAAAAGTATATTTTAGCTAATTTTAAAAAATTCACTTTTTTATCAACAGGTCATGCGCATCCCACCTGCCGAGCCCTAGTTAAGATATCGCCGGGAGTCTTCTCGAGGACTTGCTTTCCGATATTTTTCGCACTGAAACGAAGGATCCGCGGACCTTCGAAGAACCCGGAGAAATTCTCGAGAATATATTATCTTTCCTAGAAAACCCTAATTGTCGAGGTAACAATTCTCCCAATCTCTTCTCTCGAATTCTGGTTTTGAATGAATCTTTCTGAGAATTAGGGTTTTGTTGTTGGGCGAGGTAACAATTCTCCCAATCTCTTCTCTCGAATTCTGGTTTTGAATGAATCTTTCTGAGAATTAGGGTTTTGTTGTTGGGCAGTTAGATTTTCGATCCTTTTCTTTTCTCTTTTGACGTGGATGCGTGGTAGACTTTAGGTAAAATTCTGTTTAAGTTTGGTTTTTTTGGGATCGATGGACGTATCAAATTGGATTTTTTTTTTTTTGGTTGTAGATAGAGGGGTAGGGTTCTTCTGGAGTGTTGGGATTGAGTTCTGGTTGTGTTGTGAGTAGAGGACGATTCATGTATTTGTTTTTGGCTTGCGATCGATTGAATTGTGGTTCTCAAGAGGCGGTGCCTTACGACGGAAATCAGTACCAAATCTTCAGTTTTTTCTTTGATTTAATCATTTATTTAGTCATCTAAAATCTTGGAGTTAATACTGTCAAACCTTATGAGATCATGATTTTTACTGTGAAAAAGATCGTTTTTTTTTTTTTTTTTTTTTTTTTGACAAAATAGTGCAAAGATAACTCTTGGAGTTCTTCCTGTGAATTCTAGGAAACCAAATAAATCTTTATATTTTATCTTATACTTCCTTGGTAGCACCTTTCCTTACTTTCTTTTGTTTCTTGACCGGCGGTATGGGAAGTTTAGTCATAGTTATATATATATATATATATATATATATATATGGATTCTGAGACTTGCTGGAGTTTTAATAATTTAATAGCTATCTGGTTACAAGTTGAGGATCATATAGAACACTTATTTCCCTGATGTTCTCCTTAATCTTTTATACATTGTGGATTCTTTGGGATTTACCTTTTTGCAATCTAAGAACCTTCAATTATAACATGTGGATTCTTTGGGATTTGCCTTCTTGCAATCTAAGAACCTTCAATTATAACATGTGGATTCTTTGGGATTTACCTTCTTGCAATCTAAGAACCTTGAATTATAAGTCCACTGCTAAGTTTCATACTACTACATGTCCTCATTGTTTCTGTTTTGTTTGCTGGTGATTTTAACACAGATGGAGGGATCCACTTATTCTTTGACGTACAAAGGTTCCATTCCAGATGCGATTGCTGAAGCACAAAGGCAGAAAAAACTTTTTGTTGTTTACATTTCAGGTGAACTTAATGATGATCATGTAATGAAGATGTGTTTTAATGCTTGTCCAACACTTCTTTCCAACCAAGGGAAATACAATCCAATTTGTTGCCATGATATGATTTCGGGTACTGTAGTCTGCAAGGCCTGCACTATTATGGTATAGACCTAATTCTCATTATTGGAAATTGGAATTGGGGAAGCCATCATATAACTGGGTGTTAGTAGTAAAACTGTGGAAATGTTTTTAGAAAGGTGACTTCAGAGAACTAAAAAATAGACATTGGTCTACTTTAGATTTTCAATATTTGACATTGCTCTTTGTTTTCTTAAACCTCCAATTGTTGGAAAATATTCATATTATCAATGAAGTAATGTTTGGTTAATGATATTTTGTCAGTTCAAACCAAGAATACTTTCACAAATCAAAGCAAAAAGCACAGAATGAAATTCAAAATTAAAGAAATGAAGCCAAACTTTGTGAACTCTTCAATATGTAACTAATTGGTCAGCCAAATCAAGAATAAAAGTTTCAGAATTGTTGATATGGCAGTGAACCATGAATCAAATATGGACTAATGAACTATATCTGTTACGAGCATATGACAGTATTCCAACTTATAAGAACCTATAGTGTTTATTATAAGTTATTTTCCAAACTCTATCTCTTTGTTCCTTCAATAAAGCATTTTAGTTGAGCTATTTGCGCCACAACATTTATTGTCTCCCTCATAGCAATTTTTTCCCTTCCTTTTTTTTTTTTTTTTGCATGTGTTTATCTATGTGCATGCATGATGGCTTGTCATATCAACTCATATCACCTAGCATTGAGTTTACCATATTGTAATGGTAAGATACTAGTATGATACCAAGGTTCCATATAACATAAAGTCCAAACTAGCTTGCATCTGGTAGAATCAGTCAGTTTCACATGGTTCCATATTGTACCAGCCAATATCACCCAGTTTCGGTGATTCCATAGTTGGGCATGAGAAAATGGTCTTTATGACCTTATAATTGTAAGGATGGACCATATTAAGGGATGTATTGTAGCCAGTCGATTATGGAACCCTTTATCCTTGGTATGCATGCATACCTGAATGAGCATGTGCGTGTTTTGTGTTTGGTATGTGAGTGTAGATTTGCATGCCTATGTATGTGCATGCACAGTGTGTGGAGGTTTGTACACATGTGCTGGTCTGGCACATGTGTTAGTGCTGCGGATGGTAGTTCTGTGGGTATAGGTGAATGTATAGACATGCGCTTGTAGGTACATGGAAATCTTAATATATTCTTATATGCCAATTAGCTATGAGAACAATTCAGTAGAGAAGATTTATGATAAGTTGTGTTTGTGGTGCATTCGCATGTGTGATTGCATACCAATGTACTATTGTGCTTTTCAACACCAATCTACAGTAGAGACAATATAAAGATCAGCATCAAAGGCTTATAGATGCATTGTGAGGCTTTTGTTATCTAAACATTTCTTGTGCATGTTTGCCATATGCCTGTTGCATGGCTATCCATCTCTTGAATTTTCTTCCACCTCTTGTATTGTTGAGGCTCCAATTCAGATTCCCTATAAACCTCATTCTGTTTATCTTTGAGGAAAGCCCATACTGTCTTGGTACTTTTCTACCATCAGGAGGAAGTTAGTCTCTTCAGTTCCCTACGATTGGAAAAAATTAAAACAAAACATCTTATAGGTTTAGAGCTGATCAAACATTGGGCCAGGCTAGGCTATACATTGGTAGCCGAGCTTGATGCTCATGCTAAGTCCGGGCCCTACCCAGGCATCAAGTCAATATTTTTGACTAAGCCTGGCCCAATCTCAAAAGAGTCAATCCCAAGCCCACTGACTAGGCCTAAATTCCTCTTATCCCCCTTCATTTAAGATCTAATTAGAATCTTTTCTGTCTAAGCGCACAACATTTTGGTATGTATGTACTTATGTACATATATATTCAGTGTACCCCGCCTATTGGAGGTTATATGTAGGCATTTGTTCAGCGGCCCCAGGTCCATTCCACTGGCCTATTTTTAGTGCCCAAGTCCGCCAAAATTTTGGGCTGGGCTAGGCGGGCCAACTAGCTATGATTAGCTCTATACAGGGGCCTTGGGCATTTCTTATATGCCCCCCATAGACGAAGAGAGGGTTTTGTGTAATTTGTGTGCTATATGATTATAATTATGACAATTTGTTGGTTTTAGTTCCATATTTCCAACTAGGAAATGGACTTGGAAAGAGCTTGATTTGCCCCCAAGTCACCTGAATCAGGTGCTGTTGTAGAAGTGACTTTTGATGTGGGAATGGGGATTTGAGTTCTTGGAGAGAGAGAGAGAGAGAGAGAGAGAGAGAGAGAGAGAGATGTGATACTCTGGAGAGATTTTAAAGCAGACAAGGAAAGTTTCTGCTACTAACTGCAAATCACTTCATGCAGATCCTACCCTTCGTATTTATATAATTGTTTTCTAGAGTTTAATCCTCCCAATTACCTCTACCCAAGTAAATGATTCATCTAGAGAATTATTAGTATCAACATCAAGTATCCAAGCAAAAGTTGATCTTGTTAGGATTAAACATAAGCTTTCAAGCTACATGAGACCTATCAAACACTCCATGCCAAGATAGAGCTACTAACTAACTGCTTTAGCTTGATATGATTTGTTCTTCATTGTTGAGTTGTAGAATACATGCTTGAGAAAATATAAGAAAAAACCAATGAGATAATTGGAGAAGAAACATAAGTGGTTATTGATTAAAGAAAAGTAGAAAATATGGAGCAACTTGTTTTGGGGGGGAGACAATGAAAGAGCAAGGAGGGAAGAAAGGAAAAATTCAACTTTAGGCTATAAGATTAAAAAGAATTTTTAGCTGTATATAAAGGTGTTAAACTACTCTGAATTCCAATGATGAATATTCAAAGATATCATGTCTTAAACTAATAACTAGATAATGATATTTTAACATGAGGTATTAGTGCCAAAAATGCCAAATTTTCATTACACGATGACAATAATATGTTTTTCTTTTTGCTTACCCAGTAAGCAAAATCATTGTTTCCTTCAATTGAAGGTTTGTATGAAAAGAGGGGGGGAGACGGAGAGAGAGATAAATTGGCTTCGTTTAGTCTTGGTGCGCTATATATAGTACTCAGAAAAATAATGCTACTCAGTACAGCATCTTGTAGATGCTAAAATCTGATTTTTAACTACATATATAGATTTCAAAAATGAAAAGTTCTTCATACAAAGATGAAACCAACTGAGATACTTCAGCACTTAATGATCATCTTAATTCCTATTCCCCCCCCCCCCCCCACAAAAAAAAAAAAGAGAAGGGTGTCTTTTAGTTAATATCTAATGTATAAAAGAATTTTTCAGATGCATTTCTTCTTGACATAGTTTCTGTGTAGATTATTCTATATAATTAAATGCAATGCTAAGATTGACTCGTTACCTTCTGATAAATGAGTACCAATACAGCTTGCAACCATATTATAAAGCAAACAATATTTCACTTCTATAGACCAATTAGGATATCATTACTTATGAGGTACCTCTCTTAGTGATTCAATGTTGATCTTCCCGGCTTAACCAAACCTTCATTCTTCGATATGTAAAGGCATGATGAAAGCTTATTAGCCCTAAATACTTGCCACTTTTTACTACTGAAGAGCATTTTTATGGCATCTTGTTGGTACTTCCTTTGTTTCTTGTTTCCCTCTAAGTCCATGTTAGGTTGTCAGGAATGGAATTTAGGAAAGGTTTTCATATTCCCAAGATATCTCTTTGAGGGAATTGTTAGGAATGATGACGTCCGATTTCTTGGTTAGATAAGTCCAAGTAATCTCAAGTGCATGAACCAAATCTTACAGCGTATAATAAAATACTAATATTAATATGTTACCATCAATATTATCATAGTATCAATATTATTTTATTAGTAATATTAATATATTCTAATATTAGTATTATTATTTTAAAAAGATATATAATATGATGTATGGCATTATATAATATCATGTAATTTAGTATAATTATGATATGCAATGTTATTAGTACAATATATATTTACATTAATAGTAATGTTATTATAATTCTTTTAAAATAATAGTTATAATATGAGATAGACTTGGCTACATTCGAATGTAGCCAAGTTTAGATCTGGTGACCTCTTCCATCATTGGATTCACACAATTCACGAATCCCCAAAATGAAAAAAGTGAGAAAGGTGGGGTGGCTTCAGGATCTGTGTGGATCCAAGGATGGGGAAGGTGACCAGATTCTGGACTTGGCTACATTTGAATGTAATCAAGTTTATCTCGTTATAATAATGTATTAAGCTAATATAATATGTAAGATTTTTTTTCCATTATTATTTAAAACATGTCCAAAAATTAATGGACTTGGCCTGGTTAAGTAGATCCAAAAATTTAAGTAGGTTCAGTCAGTCAAGATCATGCCCCTAGTAGTAAAGAACTCAGAATAGTTAAGTTTTAATGGAGGGTTTTCCTGTTTCATCTTGGCTGAAATTAATATTTTACCAATGCATGCAAGTGTTGCTTTCCTGTTTCCTTCTTATTGGCAACCAATGGTTTCCTGGTTCCTTGTTATTTATCTAGGTCATATCAAGTCTTTTGAAGTTCTGTGGGGCAACGATAAGTGACAACGTACTGTTATCAGATATTATTTTATAATAATCTCTTTTAGATGCTTGCAGTTGAAAAGCTTCAGTTCAAAGGGTTCACACTAAGTAAAATGTGTTTGAATATTGATTGTAGTTTTTTAGTAAACATTGTCAAGTACCCAACTCAACCCTACAGAAACTTAGAACTTCCATGTGTAATCTATTCAAGTCAACTCAAAAGCTCATTCCTTGCAAAAATTGAAGCCTACAACCAGATGGGAATGCTTTGTACTTAAAACAGTAGTTGTATTCTACTTAACAGGTTGTAAATTGTCATGCCTCTTTAAGGGTCTAATTTACCTCTGGTAAGAGTACTTCAAAATCTGGGATGTTCACAGTTATCATCTGCACATGCAACCCTGTCCTTGTAGGGTTCTATTCTTCAATCAAGTGGAAAAAGTGAGATCAGATGGTCATTTGTCAGTCCATTCTTTTTCATATTAAAATAAGACTTAGTATACCATTGCACTAAATTTCATTTAATTATGCATTGTTTATTACTTAACTTACAAATACACCTGATCTCCTGTAAACACATAAATAATGCATGTTTTTCATGCTTGATTTTCAGGTGAAAATGAAAATTCTGTCCATTTGGAACAGTCGACATGGGCAGATCTAAGTGTGAGTTTATTCCTGTTGATGTTTATTTTCATCTCTGGTTGACATGTTCTTTCATATTCCATGTTTTCCTGTCTTCTTGTTTGTTGTCCTCAGGTGGCAGAAGCAATATCGAAATGTTGCATCTTCTTGCATCTGAGACAAGGAGGCGTTGATGCATCGCAGTTTTCTGCCATCTGTATCCTCGATTCGTTTGTCTTTTTTTGCCTTTAATAAGGTATTAATTTATAAAGTCTGCCTGGTTGTGCATAAAACAAAGGTGACTTGACAGCATGTTATACTATGACCCATTAATATGAATAACTAAGTTGATGTCTCCCAACAGCTAAACTGACATGCAAAAGTATGCCAGAAGATCAATTATATTGCATACTTAAGCATTTCAATAATATCAATGAGGTTGAAGGCTTTTTGCTTATTTGTGAGTGAAATGAGGAATGTGATAGGTTGGTTGGGATTTATGTGCAGTTGCTGCAATGTAACCATAGATAGGACTTGGTTGGATTTTGCTTTTTTACATATCTTCAAACAAATCATCTTTGTTTTGGCTTAAAAGCCTGATACAGTAAGTGGGTGTGAGGTAAGAATATAATGCAATGGTTGGTTGCATGTTTCTCATATAACATATGAAATGGAAATGGTTGGGATTTAAAGTAACATTCTATTATATGAATGCCAATCCACTCATTTGGAAGTTGCATTTAGGAAAGATACTATACGTGAATTATAGCAAGTAACAGAACAGTATAACTATGACTTTAAGGTTAACTGAACTTTATGATATAGATTGGAACACTGATTGCTATATATGAAGGCAATAGAAAAGAGAGAGATCAATATGTTGGATCAATGTGTCATAAGGCAGGTACAAGAAAAGAAATCAGGAGATGCATCACTTGAAGAGGAAAATTTGAGCGACTAAGATTTGTTATATTCCTTTTGAAACAGTTAACAATTGTTTTTGGGTCAGGTCAATTCTGTGATGGGCCTTGGTTAAGAAACTCAGTTGCAGCAGACCGGTAATATATGGAAAAGACTGCTTTTGTGAATTATTTATCAACATTAACTTAGCTCTATGCCTGTTCTCTTATTTTCTTATTGACAAGAATTTAGATGAACTATTGCCCAGGGTATTGTAAATTATGCAGAATGATGTATACAAGTAAAAAATCTCGAATTAGTGTTATATTTTTGTTGGTTATTTATCAATTGAATGGCTCAGGTCAGAGTGGACAGAGGCAAGGAAAAATAGTTCAACATCTGTGACTGTCTTAGAACTTCCTAATTTTTTATATTCTCTCCTAGTATGCTGGTTGCAGATGATTATCTGAGGGCTCTATTTTTTGTTGGCAGGAAAGCTGTTATGTTCAGGCGTTAGATGATACTGCTTTATATGATTTTTAGTCTGAGGAATTATAATATCTAGCGCTCAACTTTTACTTGTGGAATACAGTCCTGTGTAAGCTTTGGATGCAATATAATTCTGGTGCTATATGCTTCCTTGCAATTGCAAGTCTATAATGCCTGGTGTGAAAGATATCCTTTTGTATATGCAGGTCTAGTTCATAAAACTTAGGGTTTCACATTCTCGTGCATCTATATTCCAGAATGTCTGATAGCTTTTATTCTGATGTCTAAGTTTTTCTGATGTCTAAGTTGTTATTATGCATCAGATGTTTTGTTTAACCACATATTTGATACCATTTCAGATGTTTTTGTTTAACCACAAATTTGATAGCATTTCACGTACCAGATTTTAGCAATTTTTGGTGTTGACCTTAATTGACCTTGCTCAGATCCACAGAAATCTGTCCCAAGTATCTCTGCTATTGGACTCAATGGTGTCATGCTATGGCAGCATGGTATGTATACTGAAAATGAATTCTAAGGATCATGCACAAATCTATCTGTGGTTCCTCTTAGCCACTTGTGTCATGTTTGAATCTTTCAGAGGGTTACATCAGTGCTGAAAATCTTATAGAAAGTATTGAGAAGGCTTGGGCAGCCCTCCATTTGCAGGTGTTCAACCTTTCCCAACTCCATGTAGTCTGCTAACTGTTGGTTGATGCATTTTATATAGCTTTTATTCATTAAATTACTACTATGTGAAAGCCATAAGAAAGTAACCCAATGATTGATTGCAGGAAACAGCTATGACACTTTTGACAGCAGCACTTGCTACAAAGAAACCTGAACCTCTGAGTGCTAGTTCTCCCAGTGTTGCACCAATTGAGCAAGGAGCTTCCTCTAGCTTGAATGTTGCATCAACTTCTACAGACAAACCCATGAAATGTTCACTGGCCAGCTCATCAACTGATTCTAAGCAGCAACCAGTGGAGGACATAGCGGGTGAAACAAGTCATGATGTAAACTCCATCTTCATCATTACTTGACATAATTTCTTCACTTTCCATAAAGCCTCTAGCTTATCATACTAGAATATGTGACAGAAAGATGCCGGTCCTGGTGAAGAAACATGTTCACAATCAGATGATGCCAAGATTAATAAGGGTGAACAGTCAAGTTCAGCAACTAACACCAGTAAAGAAGCCCTAAAATCTGTGCTTACAGATGTGGACAGCTCTGCCACTCTCAATGATGTCCATGGTTCTACTGCACCACAAGTGAACTCTGCTCGATTTAAAAACCATACCATGGTTTCTCCAGAGTTAGCTGGAGGGATGACCACATGTGATCCAGGATCTTCTAAGATAATTTCTAATGAATCAGAAGTAAAAGCTGAAGCTAAGAAGGTAGATGGGTTGACTGACTGTTCAAGTGCCATAAAGTCAAATGATGTTCATCTTAGCATCCGTATGCCAAATGGGACCAGCCTTCAAACGAAGCTTACATTTGCTGATACTTTAAGATTGGTGAAAAACTTTGTTGATGAGAACCAAGTTAATGAAGTAGGCTCTTATGATCTAGCTGTCCCTTATCCACGGAAATTATTCAACGAACAAGGTATTGAGTGCTTATTATAATTTTTCGTGTTACTTGATGCTTCAATGTATTTTGATTATTGTGTATCCTGGCTTTATTTTTAAAATGTGTTTCTTTCTGTCCATGTTTTATCATTTTAAAATCCATTGGAGATGCTTCTACCATCCAGATACTTGTTTGCTTAGCAGATGTTTAGATGTTCTTGAATGTGTGTCTTTTTTTTGCTTTTCCATCTTTGGCTTGTTAGGGGTTGGGACATAATTAAAACTTGTAAAATTGCTTCGATGCTTGAATTTGGCTGGTGTGTTGATTTTCATGTGCTGACTTTCTTGTGAACTTGATCGTGTCAGTGATATTGAGTTATATTACTAAGTATATTCTTCCCCACCTTTGCTGCAAGGCCGTATGTATCTTGACTCATCCTGCATTACTTACACCTTGCTTGGTATGACAATCATTACATGTCTGTTTTATTTCTCCCTTGGGGCTTTGGGCATGCATCCTGAGGTCACATTCTATGTTCTGCTTTATTTGGATGAGCACCAAATCTGGGGTGTCAAATTGAATTTTTTTGTTTTATGTTTCATGCAGATATGAATAAAACATTGTCTGAACTGGGATTTGCTAGCCGGGAGGCATTAATTGTTGTTCCACATCGTCAGGCCCCTAGAACTCCAAGGGGCCAGCTGTCATCATATGATAGCCACCCCACTGGGGGTGGGGCTCGATCAGGTGAAAATGGTGGTGGATATTTTGAATATGTGAAAAGAGTTATGTCATACTTGAATCCGTTCTCCTATTTTGGAGGGGGTGCCAGCTCATCAAATTCTGAACCTGTACCAAGTGCTGGCTCATGGCAGTATCGTAAGTTCTGCTTGCTTCTGTTTTTGATCCTCTCAAAGCAATTATGTTTGCTGTTCATGAATTGCTTGGGTTCCTTGGTTTGATTTGTTAATGTTGTTGCACTCTGCATTTTTTTCTCTTCGTAGGCCCAAATCCTGCTTTGCAAAATCGTTTGTCAGGGTCAGAAGCATCCAGCCACTCAAGTTTCCCTACTTATCAGAACCCTTCAACTGGTGACAGTGCTAGAAACACTAGAACATCTAGACCGTTTGGCAGCAATATCCATACTCTTAGGGAAAATGAGGATGAAAATCGATTTGGTGACAGAAATGTTTTCTGGAATGGAAACTCTACACAGTTTGGAGGTGATGATAGGAGGTAGATGGGTGACATCCTGGTAGAATTCAAATAAACATGCTTCAGTAGGCTACTTTGCTTGCCCTGGAAAAAGGTTTGCAAGTCAAAGTGGCAATGAATGAAACGAAACTTGAAATGGTATTGATATCTGCTAGTTGCTGGACTCTTCTGAAGAGATGCTATTACTTAGTGTACATTTTTCTGAAGTATAATGCTGTAAAGCTGCATTATAGAGTCAAAACTTTTTCTATCATGTGTCTATTTTTAGTTATATTTGTATCATATTCTCATTTTGGTTTTTGTTATGAATCATGATGTTTTAGGCCTGTGGTGAGGGCCCCAGAAGTATGTTTCCAGTGTCCTGCATTTTTTTAGGGTGCATTTGGTTCACCGAAGGGATTGGATTGAAAGAGTAAACATTGAATTGGTAAACCAATTCTATGTTTGAAATATTTAAGATTGAATTGGTAAACCATCATTTCATCATGGGTTCTATTATTTTATGGTAACCCATATAAAAAAACATGAGATTGCAAACCGTAGCCTTTCTGGGGCTGGAGTGGCAATCCCATGATACCCCAATCCTCAGTGAGCCAAATGTGCCCTTTGTGGCATTAAAGTTTCTGAGCTTGTTAAGGCGATAATATGTTAGTGGCTGCAGTACAAAGTTTGAACCTCAGGAGAGCTTCAATCCTCTTATATATTGCAGGTGGATTTGTATTTAACATTCTCATGGAGATGCTGTAAATTAAGCTACTGACCTCCTGTGTAATTGTGCTAGAAAGTCACCATACACTATTACTGTGGTCTGGCTATCCCGCATGATGGGGATGCTTAAAATGAAACTAATTGTGTTTCCAGTTTTATGCTATTCTGATTTAGACCAGAACACTAGCAGATTGGTCAGACTTACTCAAAAAGATTTGCAGCAACGTCAAGTTCTACCAATGCTTTCTCAGAAAAATAGATCGACATCATGATATACTTGCCACCATAGCTCTGTTAGTGAATTCTGTGTCAAATTGCACGCCTCTAGTATTTAAGGAATTTAAGGCATGACAAAAGATAATCAGTTTTCACTCGTGTATCCCAGGCTTGTGTGCTAGGAGCTTCTTTAGATTTTTCTCCAATTAGTTTGGAATCCAACAAGCTTTCTTGGGACTGCTAACCATGGCAAAATGAACACAGTAATGGAAGAGAACTAGTTGGATGCATAAGTTTTCATGTAAGAACAAAGGATGGTATTTATCTTTTGCCAGTATTGTCCATGTGATTTTTTTTTTTTTTTTCTTCAAATTTTATTGCGAATGATAAATGCACTTACAATTTAAATGCTGCACCTTTTCCACTCTCCTAGACCTATCGTAGGACATGTAATGAATAGGGAATACATACATGCAATGAATAGGGAGTACATACTTGCAGAAATACTGTTTGATGGTTGAACAAATAAATCATATGTACAGGAGATGACTCCAGATTAAATTTCATTGACCAAAGGATCGCTTAGCTGGGAATCCATCCACTAATATTTACCTGTTTCTGAATAGAGGGGTTTGGAATTGCCATATTCGAATCTCTGTGATAAAGTCTCAATCCGTCGGACCTGTTTAGCTTGTATGGTAATTGGCAAGTCAACATAATTACGACCCAGATCCATATGTAGCCTATAATAAATCCATTTACCTCAACCATTAAGAAATCACTAAACATTCAACATTCTAGGTTAATAAGTGTCATTAACAGGGCCTGATTAATCCTATTTATTCAACAGCTATTGAGTTGTTTGTTTAATGAAAATTTCCACTTTTATTTTTTGTTAAATTTTTAACAAATTTATTAAAAGGTTTTAGTTTGGACCATAAATTTAACAAATGTTTTGCTTAGTTTTCATTTTAGAAGCAGAATAAGTTAACTTAGGATAAATAGGTTAACATATATCTCTTTAATTCAAAATAAATAAATTCATCCTCGACAAGATTAAGTGAAGTAAAAATGAGTTTGGAAGGAAGAGAATTGTGTGTCAATTTATTTTTTCTTTTTGGAAAAGTAGTTTAATTCAAGTATGAGAATTTGTGTTGATGAATGTTTAATCTCATATCGGTCATATAATAGAAACATTATGGGTATTTATATAGGATTAATCTCACATCGGTTATGCAGTGAGAACATTATAAATACTTATATAGGATCAAAGATCTCATATGATATTTTGCTAACCGTTTTAGGTGAGGCACTGAGTTATTATAAATGGTATCAAAATGAATCTAATTCATAGCCTATATGAACTAAGTGACATTGTAAATGGGTTCTATATGTTTGTAATTGATTTTAATTAGATTTAAATGTGGTTTTGAACTTGAATTCTTAACTCGGTGAGAACACAAGGAGAGTATGTGAGAGCACATGCTAGTTCACATCAGTTATATATTCGAAAGATCCTAAGGGATCATTGGTTGGAGGAAAATAAGGATAGAAATTCATCTTCATTTATCTATGTTTGATTGAAAAGAAAGAAAATTATATGCAAAACTTAACACTTTTATCCTGCTCTCACTATAAAATAAATACCTCAAGAGAAGTGGTATTTATTTTTTCATACTCTTTTTTCTCCCATTAGAAAATATTTTGACATGAAAAGTTCAAAACCATCCGCAATATTTTTTTTATTTCTCTTCTATATCCAAACTTGTTAGCCTTCTTTCTTCTAGAATCCTCATGCATGTGGATTTTCATTTCAAAAGCAATAAATTATTATTATTACTATTTAATTATTATTTTTAACTATTATTATTAATTTATAATCCTAACAAACAAAAATGCGATTATCAAACCAATACATTATTTTCTTTCATATAACATTCATTAACCAAACAATCAAATGGAATAAATTCCTCAAATGATTCATTTAATTCCCTAAAATTAGAGGTGATAATGGAACAGAGCGAGTACGGAAAAGGTATCTCTATACTCATATCGTTAAAAAAATTTATACCTATACCTGCTATAGTGAGACGAAGTGAGTACGAAAAAAGTATCTCTATACCTGTATCATCAAAAAAATTTATACTTATACCCATCCTATACCTGTTATAGGTACAAAATTTTATACCCATACTTGTAGCTTTATAACTGTGGAGACTATGCAATATCCATACCAACCCTATGACTAGTACCCACTCCATTCCTGCTTTATACCGATCACTTGTTCTAAACTCTATTTCATTCATTTTACTTTCTTTTTATTTTTTTCCTTCGAATTTCAATTTCAGGCCCAGGGATAAAGCAATTATGGGCTGTTTTCTTTTTTTTCCTTTAATTTCAGGTTAGACAAATAGAACAGGCTCAAAAAAATTATAATCTATGGCTTCCTGTAAAATTTTTCATTAAAAGTTTTTAACTATGTTAATAAATAAAGGTAATTAAGTAAATTTTCTAATGGTATAATGAGTATTAAATTGGACAAGGATATTGTTTGGTTCATATTGGCTCTATATCTGTGATAAGAATTGCTGTGTTTTCATACCCATATCTATACTTGTACTCACTTTTTGACCCTATATCTATCTCAAATTGATATTTTTGACGCAAAATTACCTCCAACCAAATATAAGAAAATATTTTTAAAACTATTTTTTCCTACAAATTTTCTTTGAATCAAACGTTATAAAATTTATTTTCTACTGTAAAATCTTCTTTAGAAAAATATCAAATAAGTCTTGCATGTTATGCAAGGTTAAGGTTTTTAAATAATATTTTCTTACCATTTTTTTTTTTTTTTTTTCCCGTGTGGTCTTGGTTTGTAACACCAAGTGTTCAATAATTAGGTGAAACTAGAAAGGACTGGAATAATTGGGTAAAATGATGTTGGTTTTCTTTTATTCGGTTTCTAAATTCTAAACAAAATCTCAGAGCTCCTGCATCTTGGCCTGGGACCATGAGAGTGGCCTCCAACGGACCCCTTGCCACCCCTATTGGCTGTTGCCATAGCTTAAGAATTTGATAACGGTCACTTTTCCTGGGACCATGAGAGTGGCCTCCGCCTCCCATCCCCTCAAGTCCTCCCTTCTGAGCCTCCTGCATGAACCCGTAGCCATCAAATCCTTCCACCAAATCCACGCTCTCCTTCTCACCACAGGCTTCTACAAAGACTCCTTGGTCCTCGGCAAGTTTGCCGAGCTCTTAGCTCTCGCCGCCCATCCCTCCTCCGCCTACAACGTTCTCCACCAAATCCACCACCACCCGATTCCATTTATCTTCAACTCACTCATCTCCGGCTACGCCCGAAGCAAGGCTCCCCAGTCAGCGCTTTTAGTATTGAAACATTTGCTCGGCAATGGGGCTCCCGTCGACAAGCATACCCTCCCCGCGGTGTTGAAATCTTGTGCCAAATTCTCGGGCATCGGAGAAGCCAGGCAGCTTCATGGTGTTGCAGTGAAGATGGGATTTCTATGTGATCTCTACGTGCAGAATGCTCTGGTTCATGCGTATGGCACATGCGGTGAGTATGCGGATGCAGGTGATTTGTTTGAAGAAATGCCTGTTAGAGATGTGGTCTCGTGGACTGCCTTGATCTCTGCGTATGTTAAAGGCGGGTTCTTTAGCAGGGCACTGGAGTTGTTTGCTTTGATGGATGCGGAACCAAATATGGCGACTCTGGTGTCTGTGCTCGTTTCTTGTGGGAGATTGGGGAATGTCAACATGGGTAAAGGAATTCATGGGTTGATCTTCAAGCATGAAGGGGAGTTTGGAGTGGTTGTGGGGAATGCTCTTTTGGATATGTATGTGAAGTGTGAGCGTTTGGACGAGGCAAGGCGGATCTTTGAGGAGCTTCCGGAGAGAGACATAGTTTCTTGGACTACCATCATAAGTGGGCTGGTGCAATGCAAGCAACCCAAGGATGCTATAGAAATGTTTCATGAGATGCGTACCTTGGGGCTGGAGCCTGATAAGATAACTTTGTCTAGTGTTCTTTCGGCTTGTGCGAGCTTGGGAGTACTGGATTCTGGGAAATGGGTCCATGAATACATTGAGCGTAGAGGAATAGAGTGGGATGTTCATATAGGGACCGCCATGGTTGACATGTATGCCAAGTGTGGGTGCCTAGAGATGGCAAAGCACACCTTCCAGAAGATGCCTCACAGGAATGTCTCCTCGTGGAATGCATTGCTTGGTGGCCTAGCAATGCATGGTTGCGGTAAAGAAGCCCTCTGGCACTTTGATCGGATGGTTAGGTATGGGGTTATTCCCAATGAGGTGACTTTTGTAGCTATTCTCAGTGCATGTTCGCACTCTGGCTTAGTGGAAGAAGGCCGCGACCATTTCAAATCCATGACTGAGTTCTACGACCTCACACCAAGGGTGGAACACTATGGATGCATGATTGATCTGCTGTGCAGAGCTGGGCTCATTTCAGAAGCCCATGAACTCATTAGATCCATGCCAATGAAAGCTGATGTGCTTATATGGGGAGCAATGCTGAGTGCTTGCAAAGCCCATGGGGATGTGGAACTCTCCCAACAAATCCTAGGCCATCTTCTTGAGCTCGATCCTTCTGACAGTGGGGTGTATGTGCTCCTCTCCAACATATATGCCACAAGTGACAGGTGGGGAGATGTGACAAGGGTGAGGAAGTTGATGAGGGAGAAAGGAATAAAAAAGGAACCAGGGGCTAGTGTCATAGATGTGAATGGTAAAACTCATGAATTTGTAGTTGGAGAGAGTGACCATCCCAAAAAGGATGAGATTTATCTGGTATTATACAGCCTAGCAACACAAGTGCAACTTTACGGTCTTTAATCCTATGGGCTCATTGTTCAGTTACAGTGGTACGGTGGTGAAGGTTCTCAAAGATGTCTGACAAATTTATTCATCAGTTAACTTTATCAGTAGCGGAATAAGAACAGAATAAGGAGGTAAGTATTTGGCAGGTAGATTTGTTTATGAGATAACCAATTCTGCTTCGATGTAGGATTTGGCCAAACCGAGCAGTAAAAGATTGATGATTAGTTCAAATGCATAGTTCTCCCAACCAAAAGCGTGGAGGGGCCAGCTGTTTATAGATCTCATGCCTATAAAAATTATTAATATCTTGCTTTTGAAATGCTAGTCAGCCAGTTCGGAAGATATTGAGTATGTGTATTTATCCATATGGCAATCTTTGAGAATTAACACTGGGAGTTGCCTTCTTTTTGCCAAATATGCCTCCCAAGGTCCTTCTACTTCTCATCATTAAAATGATTAAAGGCATTGTAAATATATTTTACGGGGAATTCCTTCCTCAGAAGTGCAAGGGGAGACTGCATTCTCCTTCATCTGGTGAATTGGTAAAATAATACTCTTGAGCTCACTTTGTAATTCTGGCTTGTTGCAAATATGTTCCATGCTCATGGCTAATGTTCTTGAATTAGGTGGGAATCTTTCTCATTAGACCCAAAAGTCATCTGTCAAGGAAGATCTACCATTACAAACAATCCTGTGTACCTTATAGGGTTTGAGGTCAGCATTTGGGGACACAGCAGCTGGAGGCCCTTTTGACTTAGGAATGTTCTGACCTCCTTATGGTGCTGAAATCGGAACTTCTGAACTTATATCCAAATCTATCTGTTTTATTCTGGTGAGCTTACTTCCTTGATTCAATATATTAGATTTTTAGCTCATGTGGTGACGTTTAAGCCCAATTACTCACAAAACATATAAATGCTTGTTGTTAATATCTGAACCAAGTAAAAAAAAGTGTGGTTATAAAATTATATTACCTAAAATGAATGATGAAAAGATAATTGCATACTTTTTTTTGATTCTTGCCAATGTTATACTTACTTCATTTCCAAATGACCTACTATATATTTGACTGTCCTTTGGATAGAACTTGGGTCTTTTGCCATCACTGTGATAGCTATCCTATTGATATACAATTAGTATTATTTGTTATCTTTATTTTTGCAATCTTTCTTAGCACTTGGAACTCTTGTCATAACCGGCACTTAAAATGTCATTTTCCACCACAAGTTCATTTACATCATACAGCAAAATAGAGGACATATTCTGGATCTGCGACAATCTTTTTCACTTCATTAGCATAGAGAAGCAAAGCAAACTTGCACACACAAAGGGGAAACCAGTAAAAAAAAAAAAAAAAAAAACAAAGCGGGCTTGGGCGGGGGGGGGGGGGGACCACTCTGGAAAGTATTAAGTATGAACATTTCTCTATCTGTTGTATGATAAGTTATCTTGAAAGCTGAACTCTTATTTCCAGGCTGCAGTCTGAGTAGTCCTGAATTAGTATATGATGGGACCTCTCAAATGGTTGATACTTCAGAACAAGTCATCATGTCCATCCACTGACAGGTTGATACCTGACAAGCAACAAAACATTCTTTGAGTTTGTATATAAATTTTATTACTCAGCTGTTGTTTTCTAACACATTTTACACCTTTTGCACTAGAAAAGATAGCATTTTCGACCTGCACAAGGATTAGTATTGTCAGTTTCAGTCTTTAGTCTCTTAAATCAATGAAATTGATATCCATTTGAAGATTTTGCTCTCTAAAGTTGGCGAAAGCCTAGGTGTATGGATGAATGTCTCTTGTATCATTCCTATTCAAGCTTTAAAACTGCTCTTTAAGGACAAATAAGAACTCCAGATCTAATTTGGATATCATATAACAACATGTCAGTGCTATACCACAACCAGGTTATTTTAGGATATCAATTATGAGGAATGACAAGTGGAATAGCTCTTATATCAACATAAACAATGAATGGAGACCTTGATGCGCCCTCATTGATGATACATGCAAATGTACATCATAATGGCACAATATCTACACAAACTCTTTAAATGATCTTTTACCAACATAAACTCAACGATGCTCATGACAATCTCCATGGAAGTCCAAAACATCTTTTTAATTGTAATATTCTATATGGGCCTAAGTGATCACCCTATACGTAATGGAGCACTAAAAAACCAACGCCAGCAACATGCTAGGGTATTCCAACAACAACATGATATACAGACATTGTTATGTAACAACCTCAGCTTTATGTATTGTCATTTAGTTTAGGTGGTCTTCAGAACATTTATATGCTAAGTTTTCATGTGGTAGAGAATCGATCTACAATTAGATGATTTGAAAGTAGGTTCTCATTCTCTAAGTATGATCTTAGATAGCTATGCATCATGAGCCTATCAAGCATAATCTATTCTAGAAATCTCAAATTATCTATTGCTGAAATAAAGTCATGTAGAGAAGTCACTGAATTAGAGAAGTTGTAGAGGCTAGACTATGCAGAATGTGTGTGGCTGAATTAGAGTTTTTAGTTGTTTTTCAAGATTTGATCATCTTTGTTCCAGTCTAACCAATGAATGATTGAGTTGAATAGCATTTGAGGTATAGGCAGTCTTTTCATTATATTATGTGCATGCATGTGCAAATATTTTCAATTTTAATGCCTGCATCAGTATTTACTCCAATTAAGGAAGAAAATATGAATTGATTGTATTGACCCAGTTAATCTGGTATACCTTCTTCCACCACAACCATTCTCCCTTTGGCAATTGAAGTACATGGCAGCAACAGGCGGTCCAAGGTTATAAAGTGCTGCAAAGTCTCTGCAATTGAAGTTTTGTCGCCATCCTGGTGCATAAATAGTCTGTCGGACCTCTTGTCGGAATAACACGAACACAAAACGGTGAATCCCAGCTGTTGGTCGTGGACTCTCATAGCAAACTATTTCATTTCCTAAAACAGTACCACCAAAATCAAGTGTCACAGTTTAAGAGGATTTTTTTATTGACATAGAAAGAAAAGAATCTATTCTCACGGGCTTAGCAACTAGGTTCTTTAAAGTTTACTCAAAAAGCGAAGAAAATATATCTGGTGTATCTCAGGCATGGATACAGAATATAGAAAAGGAAATAGCAGTTCTTATAGGATTCAAAATAAATTTCAACAGCTTTTGGCTATGGCCTAGTCAAGGAAAAGAATACAGTTTAAATTTATGATTGCAAGACCCACATTGTAACGTATGACCCTGGAAGAATCCGAGGAAAAGGCAGAGAATATATCATGACATATATGTACTTAAATAATATGGGACCCCAAAAACAAATAAAGCTCCAGTCGTGCCTTGGTTGCTTTGGGGAATTAGCCAAATAGCAGACTACTTAAATCTATGGCCAACCAAGTGGACATATTGTAACTTTAGAAGGATTCGCATGCACGCATGCATGCATTCATGCATGCGCACACGCACAAAGTGAGTGATAGATAGATGGATGGATAGAGAGAGAGAGAGAGAGAGAGAGAGAGAGAGAGAGAGAGAGAGAGTTGGGGCTACTTGAAAGTAACCTTCGTCACCTGCTTAAAGTGACACGGGGAGTCTACGTAGCAGTGAGAAAGCAAGACATTTTCTTCTTTCTTTTTCCTAAAGAAAAAAAGTGGTCTAGCCACATTTCTCTTAGAAGTTTGCTTAATAGTACAGATAAAATTGGTGCATGCTAAAAATATGATACATATCGACAATCACTAAGCATATCACAGCTGTCCATATATCTAAATAACATGCCTCATGCAAATCGATTTTGGGTGGAACTTGTCTTGTTTGATCTTTCATTCATTTTAGCGTCAAATCATGAAATTTTAGGTTTCTACTGAAGATTCCCATGAACCATATTTTATGCATGTGCCTACGTAGCACCCTTGCCACTAGCTATGTTCATCTTATGCTCATGGGTGGGTTATGCACCACATAGCATTTTTCATCAACATGCATATGATTAGGTAAGGGGAGCGCAGTGCCCACTCAATTTAAGAAATTAAAAAGTATTGCAGAGTAGAAGAGAGAAAGAAAGAGAGGGAACAATCAAGAGATTGCAAAAGGAGAAAGAGGGGCCACCGTTTCCTTAGGACAGCACCTTAAGACTTGGTTTTCAGTTCCCTACAGTGACCAATGTTTCCAGCCTGAACAAAGGACTCATGGACAAGAATATTATGCTTAGCTTTATGCAGAACGTGTGGTGTTACCTAAACTTTATGATTTGCTTTGGAGAGCTCCTTTTTTTATGTGCATGTGTGAAGACATTAATCTAGCATTCATTCATTGATGATTTCAAAAATGGTGTCGTTATCCCAATTGTCAATCCATGCAATCATGAATGACTTATCTTTGATACAATATTGAGAACTACAAGCATTTGCATATGTTTTGAAGTAGTGAATGATGAGTTTGGGGGGAAGAATTAACTTGAATGTTAGTGGAATAAATTTTACTGCAGAGAAATAATTGCACTGCGATCACTCACCAAAACTAGCATTAGTTGTTTCAGGGATGTCCGTCACCAACCTGAAAGACATTGAAGGATGATTAATCAATCTAAATGTTGCTTTTCCCATGAGTAGTTTATTATGTGGAAGCAAATTTATGTGTGTCGACAGCAGCAATAAATAGAGAATGCTTACCAGTGCAGGTGCTCTCTTGTGGTTGGATTGCTTGGGCTTGGTGCATCAGGGTCCACCATCACCTTGTGAAAAGGTAAACAAATCATCTTTGTTACTGATTAGGGGGAAAAACCACTCCAACTGGTATAGTTAATGAATCACTAAATATTAATGGATCTTAGTGTCCATAATAAAGTCATGAACTTTGGGGGAATAAAACTTAATATAAAATCAGAAAGTTGAGCTATAGCTGAAAGAGGTTCTGTGTTTAAAAACAAGGAGGTGTTTCTTCAAGAATTCTTCTATCATTTTGAAGAAATGACCGGTGACACTTTATCATGATTCTCACAAGAAAAGATATATAAGAGAGAGAGAGAGAGAGGGAGAGAGAGAGTCATTAAGTTCAACAAATCAGACATTATGCTATTTCTTATCTCAACCGTACAGGGTCCAAGGGATGGTCTACACTACCTGGGCAATTGTAAACATGAGAAATAAAGCATGCGCTTTCTGTTTTATAAATTGATGTCTATGATTATAATTGATGGAGACTTGGTATTTTTCATCTCTCTGTCAATAAAATCAAGAATTCTTTTTTCCCAGGTGGTAATACTTGAATGTTATTTCTTCTTCCTCCTTTTTTTTCTCATGCTAAGAATATGTCTACATGGCCCTTCTCTGCTAGCGGTCCACTAGTGCTTGACTGCAGGAATCTGGCCTTACACATTGGTTATTACTTACAGGTGGTTGTATATTTAGCAAAATTGACAAGTTTTGAAATTTCTTTTTCTTCAAATAAATTTTAGAATAATAGAATTGATCCAAAAAAGGAAAGTCAAAGAACCTTATCATTCTGAAAAATGGACCAACATGCAGTCGAGATTCTTGGGAGAATGACTAGCTGTTGTCACTGTTTTAAAAGTGGAAAAATTGGCACGCACAATGATGGATTTAGATTCTTCCATTACGTTGGTAGATGCGTGCTTTATTTCCACGCGTTACCTAAAACAACCCTTGCCCATCCAATGTGCCACACCAATGTGCTTTACTTGGGTCTTATTTTATCCATCGGATGGGATCCACAAGAAAGAGGGTCCTGTGGTAACAATTATTTCAGCAGAAAAGGCTTAAATGTAAGCGTGTGAGCTAAACTCTAAACTCAAGCTTTCTGTGCTCAAGTCCATACTCTGTGTCAAACTTGGACTTGGACTAACAGTGTAGTTTGGCCCACAAAATTGTTAACTTGGATCAGCTCCTTTTCATTCACAGGTAAGAGGTTGCTGAAGTAATTGATACTTACAAGTGTGTACAGAGTCCTCATGTCACGTCCTCCAATTTCAACCCTTGGCTCATGCACCACTGCTGATGGCTTGAGCTCGGATCCATTGGTCAGCTCCCTGTTGTTGTAAAGCACCCTAAACGAAGCCGCCTTGGTGAAGTTGTCCAACACATCGCCGATAACGTGGCCGACGACGAGGGGATCCCTTGACATGATCTACAAGAATGGTAAGCTACACTACTACACTAGAACAAGACCACTCTATAGTGAGGAACTCAATTGGGTCTTGTTAGTTGCTTGATGAAATGCTAGGGGATGTCGTATATATATAGGAGCCGAATGATGGGGGCATCCGGTCCAAATCATGCTCAATTCCCAGAGGTCTTGGAATCTACTTTTTTTTCTTTTTTTTTTTTTTTCCTATAGAGTATGATTTGAGTTGCTATCAGTGTCAGTGTTGCAAGCCATGCACTCTTTGGGCCTCCACAGGAGTTAGTGGGATTGTCATGCCACCTATGGTGAATAAAATCTGCGTCCTTGCCTACATATTCTCTAAATCCAGAACATCTTGAGTGAGTGATACGTAGTAATGAAAAGCCGATTGCCTTTTTGACTTGCTTTCCCTGGAGGGCACCTTGGGCACGAGGACAGCCTCTCCGTTCTTCCCGGTTCTCGGAATCGAGGGTGGTGGAAGTTTTAACCTCTTGGGGCAAGTTAAGCACATGGCGGCTATGGTGAGATTCCATGGGTTTAAATTTTTGGGAATGTGACATCACATACATTACTTTAGTTCAAGCATGGCATTTTGCCTCTTGTTCTTTCTTTGTTTGTTTATTGATAGGAGGTGAGGGCATAGGGTGCCTCGCTTTGTTATTTGTTAGGGAGGGAGGCAGGGGAAGTGGAAAGTGATGCAAAAATGGTGTTGCAGAGAGGGAAAGAACCGTGTGTGTCTAATGTGAATGTAAAAGTGGTTCAGGCGGCAGGTTTAGAGCGATATGGGAGAATAAAAGTGACATTGGGATGGAGTTAAAGGTTGTTTAGGTGGTAATGAGATGCTGCATGGGTTGTTAATATTCTTCTCACATGGTGCAATGATCTCTCCTTTCTCATTTGGTGCATTTGGTAGGAGATGCTTCACCCCAAGTATATTGATTGGGTCAGGATATTTGTTGGAGGCCATAATCAAGGTCATCCACAACTGTCGAGAATAACAGAGATATTATTAGATTTGAGACTAGCTCTCTGAGTTTCATGTCATGCTTTATTCCAATATTGTTTTGTCCTTTCCTTTCTATCCATTTTAAGTGACAATCCTTTGCCATCCCAAAGTTTTAAGCTTCAACATGCTCATGTATCTTTTTCTTTAAAATTTTTTTTAAAAAAAAAGAGAGAGAGAGAGAGAGAGCAACACTTCATGAACCTTTTTTTTTTTTTTTTTTTTCAGCAGCGTGTGGAAGAGAAGACAAATTCCATTTCACAAGCAGCTATCAGGATAATTGTCTTTGGGAACATGTGGGAGCATAAGTCAAATTCTTCTAGACATTCGAGCATAGTTGGTCAACTTGTACTTGACCCTAAGGTCCCTCCTGCCAAAAGATGTCAAATCGCCATAGCAAAATCCAAGTGGGAAGCACAAGAATTGAGTGGTTCAGCTTGAGATGCACCTAGGCTAGCCAAGTGCCATATTGAAAGGGCCAAATTATGTTTGAATATTACTTTCTCAGAGTTGAAAGTACACGTGGAGCCATATGTCAACATTCAATTATTCCATGAAGTTTCATGGAGGAGAAAAACGTATTATTTTATCGCATGGGACTGTTAAAAGAGGTTCCTTGGTCATGTCAAGAACCTTGACAAATCCTTAAGTATGCAATGCGTGCAATTATGTACCTTCTTTTCTTTTTTTAAAAAAAAAACAATGACAAAAGCATCACCAATCATTTAATTAAGATATTAAAAAAGTTGACATTATACTTTTGATTGGTCCTCAAACTTTCGCTTAGAGCTTATTTTGATATTTAAACTTTCAAATATTTCAATTTAGTCCTTATATTTTATAAATATTGCATTTCTAATGTTTCATGATACGAAGTTAATTAAAATTAATAAAATAATTGATATGTTTCGATGCACTAATTATTCTATGAATTTTAATGGTCCAATATAATGGAATATTAGAAATGTAATATTTTTAAAATATAAAGGATCAAATTGTAACAAGTAAAAGTTTAAGGATCAAAATAAATTTTAAGTAAAATTATAAAACTATATTTTTTTCTTAGAAAAATTTATAAGGTACATAAAGAAAACGCTCTTAAGGTTTCAAATACATAATGTTCTTCCATCTTAAGAGTGGTGCAACGATTAGAGTATATACTTAAGTGCTTACTAATTTTTATTATTGATTTTTAAAATTTTTGAATGGTCATTCATGTTATTATTAGATATTCAAATTATTCAAAAATGATAAAATTTCAGTGAAATCGATGATTATTCATGAGCTAGTTGTAACACATTTATGAGCTTAGAAAAGTAGTTCAACGTTACGTTATCTTTGTACCCTTATAAGGTTGCATTCAGTATTCAGAATAGGATATGATAAATCGAAGGACAGAATAAGAAAAAGAATATGATATAATAAAAATTATTTTTTTCATATTTAAAGAAGGACATGATAACAAAGTAGATAGAATACCCTTGAAAAAATTGGTATCCATTATTGAGGATAAAGATAAAAAATAAAAAAATAAAGTAGTAGTTAGAAAGAATAAAAATAAAAATACCTAGTTTGATGGGATAAGTTATTCATGGAATTAGCCATCTGTGAGAAAAAATTTTGTTTTATTTTTGTGAAAAACAAAAGTAGAAAAGAATTAAAAAAATTCAATCATTTGTTTCTAATCTAATATACTAAATGCACCGTAAAAGCATTATAAGAAAAATCTTAGGGGAACTTCTCTCTCTATCTTAGAATTCAACTTGTTATATATTAAAAGTTGTTCCCTTATGGTGCCTAATTAGCTACATTCCCTCCGTCCATTGCGGGGATATAATATTTATTGGCGTGCTAGGATTGGACGATTGTGGCTAACATGAATAAGTTTCCACAGTTTGGCAGCAATGATCATATTGTTGATTGATTCAAGTCTTGTCTGAGTTTCTTCCAATCAAAGAAGCGATGCTCAAGTCTTAAAGTTCTTTCTGACCAAAGAAACCAACGAAGTGAGGAGCGTGCATGCACTGAATGTGACATGGGCTTATTTCCTCTTTGTCGTCACTCTCTAAGCTTTGTTGAGCCTCGGATTCTCCAAATCTCCTTGCTATTTTATAATTAGAGTGCACTATTCTCGTGAGTAAAAAATTGTTGCACTTCACTGTGGCAGAGGAGAAGTACGTAACTGGAACCTTATTGGGCGACGTAGGCCTTCTAGAAACAATATATTCTCAAAAGAATTTGCAATCCAAAAATAAAAGTACCCCCACCATACTTAGCCAAAGGGAATGCAAAGATTATTTCTTCATATTAAATTTAATCAAGAGATTCTCTAAGAAACGTGCACAATAAAAAGATTGGTGTTGTCAACCCAAGTTAGGGGAGGCCTAATTATCTTTCAATTTCTATGTTTAAGTATGGTGGTAGGTGTACTACTGCTAAAACTTCAATTGCCAAGCTATAATTTTGTCGTATTTGGCCTTAACTTTGAAAATGATTCACTCAAAAGATAGATTTAACTCTTAGGAACTGTTTGGATGCCTATAGCTCAATCCACGCTTAGCTCGTGGCCTTGCTCCACCTATGCTCTGATTCCATGACTTTTTTTCCGCACTAACATTGATTTCAACCATCTTAGTTGTGAACTCATCCTCATTGGTATTGTTGAGTATGCTTTTAGTCTAAAATCCCATCCTTTGTACAATATCTTTGTTGCAACCAAAAATAGGCCACATAATCGCTTCCCTTTCTTTCAAATCCATCATTATCTTTACAAATCTAATGCTGGACCATTTCCTTAGTGAAACAGATTCTGTGCGGTATAAATTTTATATTGTAAAGTATTGTACATCCTTGAATGGCCACCATATGTTTCATTTTAAACACGAACACTATCTGTAATTTATTCATAATCCACATCTGTATGGATACTAATAACTTTTTTGTTATTTCTTAAAATTTAATCATAGTCGTTGAAACTTATATAATAACTATCCAAGCATACATAACACTTTGTAAGCATAAAGTATGCACCACTAAGGATCCATACCCCTCTATAATTTGTGAGCTACTATCGTTCCTCCTCTCCTTAATCTTTTATCCTTTCCTTTTTTCTCTATTCGCACTTTTTTTCTCTTCCCTTAGGCTAAAGGATGCTTTGGATGCCCTTATATGTTTCATTTTGAATACAAACACCACCTATAATTCATTCACAATCTACATTTGTATGGACACTAATGATTTTTTTGTTATTTCCCAAAATTTTTCTAAATTTAATCACAATAATGCACACCTGCATGGTGACTATTCAAATATACACAGCACTTTGCAATAGAAAACATGTGTTACAAAGGATTCATACTCCTCCCTAACTTATAAGCTACTATTACTCCTCCTCCCTTAATCTATTATTCTCATCTTCTTCTCTATTACAGTTGTCCTCCCTTTTTCTCAAAGTTAGAGGATGCTTACTGTTGATCACCCTTCTCGCACTCCCTCCCCCCTCTCACCCACTAAATAGGAGAATTAAAGCCCTCATCGGTGGAGACCTACAACTCAAGCTCAAACTCTAGTACAACTCCACCATCAAATGGCCAAATGATCCCTTTTTAAGTGTTGATAAAAAAGACAAACAATTATATCAGCAAAGATTATTTTGATACAACCACATCTAATCAGCAACAAATGAACTCTACAAAACTTGGTTATCTCAAGCTGTGCATGTTAGATAGATCAATGCCATTTTTGGTTAGATGGTACCAAGTTTGGATGGTAATCTAGATCGCAATTCGGAGCAGTTGCTAGCCAAACTAAACAAACCTATTTGATCAGCCTTTGGTCGTAAGCTACCACTAAAGAACATTTGAAGGATGAAACTAGATACCAGTAATCTCTAAAATTATATTTATAAAGTGGAAAGGTCGATCTAAGCTTGTGCTAGGTCTCGCCTTGCTGAGGTGGGCTAAAGCGTGCATGTGACCGGCCGCAAGAATTTTGTCGCAGGCCGAGAAAAAGATGTTCGATGGATGCACGTAAAAGATGTTCGATGGATGCACGTAAAGGAGGGGGAATCCATCAACCACTTTGGGATAAAATTTTAATAAATTGCGGCCTAAGAATAAAGGAGCCCGGGCGCGGGCATCTTTTATAGGAATGCGTGACGATAACAAGTCAAAAAAAAGATTTGAAGGCCGGGAAACGACCACGCGCCGGCCAACGGACAGAACTACAAAAGCCGGAGGAAAGTGCTTTGGCGACTTAGCCCTGTATAATTTAGTTTGGATTTCATAGCTTTTTTCCCCTTTAATGATCAATCTTCCGCTTAAAATTTATTATGATCCTTAAACTTTTAATTATTATAATTTAATCCTTATATTCTAAGATTATTAAAATTACGTGAGATTAGGTAAAATTAATGAATTATTTAATATATTATTCTATCAATCAATTCAGTGTTCGCGCGTCAAGATGGTGTTGAAATATGCTAAACTATTATAATTAAAAGCTTGAGGACCAAAATGAGTTTTGAGTGAGTTTGAGCACCATAAGCATATTTTGGGCTTTTCTTTATGGTAATTACTTATTATTTTTATAGTTTACTATGTTGAGCTAATGAATAAATAAGAAAATGATATAGCTATATAAATTTAATCATACATATTGAACTTAGATTAATTTATATATATATTTACTATATTAAAAGAGCCAAGAAATTTTATATCAACTCATTGGCATCCCTCTTTCAAATGAAGAAATAGTGTCTGAATTTTAATGGTGATTTCTAATTATGATGGTTCAAAGAAAAAAATTATTACTATATTAAGATTATTATATTTTTTAAAAAATATTAATATATATATTAATTGAAAAAAAATTGTTATATCTTTGTATGATATATTGTTATATGTTTATTAAAACAAGGGTTCAATTAAACTATTTTTTTATAATTTCTTTTAAAATTAAACTATAATTTCATCCATTCAAAGTCTAACTCAAATATCTTCATCCTTTTTTTTATCTTTTCTCATATTTTTAGACTTTTATTTATTTATAGCACCATCTATATATAGTTAGAAATATGATATAATTTGTCTTAAAACAAGTCACATGCAATTATATCAGTGCATCAATTTTTTTTTTTTTTTGACATTGTGTAAAAATTTGAGTTATTTATTTTTTATTTAATTTTTCTGTTCTATGGAAATTGGAGCAGGGTCTCTTTTAAAAGGTTGAAAAACTTTAGAGGAGGTGTGTTGGTGGGAGCTTCACATGGAGTAGCTTCAACTTCAAAAAGAAGACTTTAGAAATACTTTATAAAATGATGGAATATTTTACGCTTTTTGGATTGGGTTTCAAAGGCCATTTCCAAGATATGCTCAAGTGGATTTAGAGATTCTGTGGAATTTATTATTTGCTGGACGTATCCCTAATTATTCTATATATTTAGGCTCTTTATTTTATAGGAAAAATCCATCGATTGATTCTCTCATTCTCCATTATAATGTGTTTTCTCAGACAAATATAAAAATTAAATTTATAAATTATATAATATTTTTTATTTTTTTTGATATTTAAAGTATATCACATGCAAGAATAGAATATTCACCAAATATATTCATCATTCTTTGTTCATCATCGAAGACTATAAATTTTATGT